>OY757189.1:74316750-74734374 GCA_963583895.1 Melanophora roralis | reverse complement strand
GTCGACATTTTTTTTGGCCCGGCCTAATACGAGATGTTCGGGAGTATATTCGACTGTGCGAGACCTGTAAAATATCAAAAGCTCCAAATTTTATAATGAAACCAGAAATGGGTAAACCTACAATAACATCAAGACCTTTTCAGTTGCTATATGTAGATATTTTGGGCCCATATCCCCGTAGTAAGCAAGGTAATATTGGCTTACTAATAGTGCTTGACCATATGACTAAGTTTCATTGGCTATTTCCCCTTAGAAAGTTTACGTCCGCTGTGATTCAGGAAAATTTACTTAAACACGTTTTTTATATTTTTGGTGTCCCTAAAATTCTGTTGAGCGACAATGGGTCACAGTTCCGAGCAAATGAGTTCAACGCCTTTCTCACAACATTAGGCATAACTCATCGATATACTGCAATATACTCACCGCAGTCAAACTCTTCAGAAAGGGTAAACCGATCAATTCTTGCTGGTATACGATCATACCTTAAAGAAGACCAAACCCTCTGGGACCAGAATCTCAGTTCGATTAGTTGTTCCTTGCGCAACTCGTTACATCAGACGATTCAATGTTCGCCATATAGGGCTGTGTTTGGTTTTGAAATGGTTACACACGGTAGCTCGTACGCTTTAATGAAAAACTTAAAGTTAATTGATGAGCCGGCTGTACGCCTTAGCAGAGATGATACCCTATATTTAATGAGAAAAAACCTTAAGGAACATATGGCTAGGGCATACGAAACTAGTAAAAACCTGTATAATTTGCGGGCTCGACCCATTTCATACACCGTTGGACAGGAAGTATATCGCCGGAATTTTGCGCAAAGCAATTTTGGAAAAAAATTTAATTCAAAGCTGGCTCCCCTATTTATCAAATCAATTGTAAAGGAGAAAATCGGCAATAATTACTATGTCTTGCAGGATATGAACGGAAAATTATTAGGTACTTATCACGCAAAGGACCTTCGTCCTTAAATAAGAACTTCTCCTAATACTGCTACATACTATGACAGTATTATGCGATTTGTAACGTGTGCACTCAAACCAAAAAATTTTGTTTTATTTTAAAGAGTAAATTTTCAAATGATTCTTGATTAAACACTGACTTTTCTTTATCATAACCCAACTGTTAAATAAAAATAAAAGACTTCTTTCCTTTGTATCCATTTCGATATCAAATTGTAAAATACACATGGGGTTGTATTATTACCTCACTTACTAGTTTTGGTTTAAATTATTGAAATTTTCGGTTAAAAATATAATTAAAGTACCACATACATATTAAATAATAATAATTACTGGATTTAAACTTAAACTGCACTCATTATACCGTAACGCATAATAACGCATTGAAACGCATATAAACGCGCATGTGCAAACCCAGAATAATTGCACGAATGTATATTTATTTCCAAAATTATCAACCCTGATTTACGAAAGAATAAAACATCATTGGAAAAGATGTCGGTGGTAGTTATCCGGTTGCAGAAAGACATTCTTTTTTACGCCAACCTCTGTTCGATATAGACGTCTTTACGAAACTATAAATAAAAAGTTAAAAAAACATTGTATAGACACCACGTACCAAGAGATAAACGGCGTGCACTTTTTCTTTTACCTTCATCAGAAAACCAGATTTCCATAATAAGTCATCCTATTTTTTGGCAAACTCAAGAAAACGACCCGTAATAATCTGAAAAATCGCTCCAAACAATGTGGTGGACTCACTTAGGGAGCCACCACTGTACCGTTTTTGTATGTGGTCAGCAATAAGCTTTGACAACAGAATTATGTGTGAGAGGTCAAACGTAAAAAGCAAACACAATAAAACCATAAAACTGATCACCGCATCATAAAAAAAAAATAAAAAGTATAAAAAGTAACAAAAGAAGAAAAAAACCCACACTTGAAGCGGCAGAGCAAAACCTCTGCTAAGCAAAATCCTACAATAGTTAAAATTTAACTTTTCCAAAAGAATACCCCGTCATATCGGAAAATATCACCAAACATCGAACACACTCTCGATTAACCCGCAGAGATTTCATAGTTAGTTCAGCAATTTAGAGATTTTCGTGAAAACTTCAACAGGAATCAGGAATAGTCGCAGCTAAATGTCTGGTAAATGGTAACTCCCATATTTCTACTGTAAAGACAAATCATCATCCCCCACCTAGTCGAATAGAACAAGAACTATTGGAAGCCAGTATATTGTGTACGGTCATAGGCTCCCTAACCTAAAAACCTTTCGGCATACAACAATATGTTACCTCGTGTGGACGAATTTAGTATAAAGTATATATATCTTGATGAAAAGTGCCTCTAATGTTAAAATAGTTGCATAAAAAAAAAAAAGAAAACAAATAATAACATACAAAGTCTTACGAACTTGCATTGCACATATGCAAATATGAATGGAAGTATTACATTTATCTAATCTTCTTTTATTCAAATAAATTTAGTTTAATCATTTTATTATCTTCTTAGATTAATATTGTTAACTATACCCTCAAAAAATTTAGTGAACACCCCTATTATAGATTGCAAAATAATAGTACATATATAGATACATTTTTTTATTATCACTGCTAAGCAGAATTCCACAGCATGCCGACTGACGAGGCCTCATCATTCCGCAGCAGCAGAACTCTTCGCCTGTAACATGGTGAGTCACATTTTTTAATTTTTTTATATTGTTTTGCAATTACTATAATATTTATATATTCCCTATATCTCTTTAAGAGTATGCATAAACTCTAATTGTCAATAAAAAAATATCATATCATGTAAGAGCTCGTATTCCTTAGTAATATCCTCTCTTTTATGTACCTATTGTTGGCAATTAGTTAATAAGGGAACCCCGTTCTCCAATAAGCTAATAATACCATTTTTTTTGGATTATATGACTGTATAAACATTGGATATTTAATTTTTTTCCTTTATGCTTGGTACATATGTAGATATAAATATGTATAAGCATTGATTTAAGAGAGAGTAGTATGGATAAATAATCAAAGCTTCATCAAGAAGAGTAATTGGTAAATATTAATATCATTGTGGATTTTCTTTTAAAATTTTTTTTTCCTACTGTTTATGTATACTCTATAGTCGGGAATATTATGTTCTTAATGTATTGGGTTATATGATAATCACCAAAAAGGTAGATAATTTATAATTGTTACAAGTATTGTAATAAGTTCTTAATAGTATATTTGCATTTGGTTTTCTGATATATAAAAATTAATAAAATTTTATAGTTTTATAACAACTTTATGAAGTTTCTATAGAAATTAGGAAATTGTTAATTTTTTTTGTATCAAAATAAAATATGAATAAATACATGAATTACATATCAAGTATGGATCTGTAAGTAATTAACTTCTTTACATGATGTGATCAGATAGGCAAAGTTAATGGTAAAGTGGGATCTTAGCTAAACTTTTTATACGCTCTAAGATCATAGGTTGGGAGGGTAATGAAGCGTTTTCCCTATGAACATCTGGGGAACAAAATTATCGTGATAGTTTTTGTGTAATAAAGATTAATTTTTTTTGTTGTCCGTATAATCAGTTGATTAATAATGGGGCTTGTTTTTTCATCATATTTTTATAAAAATCAACTACCCGGTCCACTATTGTAGTTTTAGTTTTAAGGGAGTCTACAATAATTATTTATGTGTGACATTTCGTTGGCAAAAGGTATAGAGTAGACAAGAACCTCCCCCACCCGACTGATTGCTAGCCCAATCAATGGCTCCCGCTAGTCATTCTATACGCTTACACTATCTAGGGTTATTTCCCTAATATGCCTGCATTTTATCATCATCACCAGCTTACAATGTCGTGTTCATTACAAAGTCTGCATGTGAATTTGCGTTTTTTTAAGTTTCATTTCCAATAAAATCTCAGTTTTTTTCTTTGTATAAATAGACTTACTTGCATCAAATTACTAACATATATTTCTTAGTTTTTTATTTAAATATTTTATTCGTTTTCGCTTTACATACATACATATAAAAGTGAATGTGTGCACGTCAGCTACACAACTTAAGTAGAGATTTGCGTGACGTACAAAACATGTTAAATACATAATATGCACCATGTTTAAAACACACGATGTTGAACAATAAAAACGATTTAACGTTTATTTACTTGCAAAAAAATATTATTTTCTGTTGTACTTACCCAAAAACAAAACTTTTTTGTTGATCCTTCTGTATGTGTTTAGTTTAGGCAGATTTAATTTTAAACAATTTAGACTGAATGCATTTAAGTCGTTGTATAATATATAACAGACAAAGGTAATTAAAGGGAAACAAGTAGTGAATTAAAATAACATTTTCCTAGAATTAAAATAAGTTTTTTTTGTTTATTTTTTTTGCTAATTCCATACAACTTCTACTACTTTTTTTATAAGAAAAAGTTATTTTGCATTGTTAAATATTTAATTTGATTATATTAGAGCTAATTAGAAGTTAACATTTTAAAATAAAATGATAAGATAAACTAGTTATTTGTTTTTAAATAGCACAATTGAAAACCAAATTTAACAGAGTGTTAAGGAAATCCTGAAATCAGTAAGAACTTGATTATGATTATATTATAAGATGGGTTTTGAGATTTAGACTTTCTTTAATCTTTAGGCTACACATAGGTCTGACCAGATTTTTTAAATTTTCTCTTACAATTTAATCGTGTTTGTGGTATCGCTAGGGACTTAGATTTTCAGCTTACCCTCTGGGTGGGATCTGGCTGGACCCAATTATATTTTATGTAAACATTGTGGGCCAAAAAAGTCATCCAATTTCGACAGGCAGCAACTGATGCACATACTAGACCTTCAACGGAAACATGCACAGCTCTTTGACCCAAATTCGCCATAGGAACTACCGGCTGATGACTTATTGCGAGGTATGGCGTCTGATCGATGTTTCTGGCGACAGCTCGATATCTTCGCCCACAGCGGCGATATTATCGACAGAATGGATGATCCGGGGCTGAGGGACTTCCATGTGAGGTGATGGTCCAGGTGAAAAAAGTAAAACATGATCATGATTGTTTGAAAATTATTTGTGTCAAACTAGGCAAGTAGCGTGGAAACAGATTTGAGGAGCAAGAATGATAGCAAGAAAAATTTTTGAAACCCGTTTTAATTTACTAATATGTATCTTTATATCCATATACATACGTATTATAAAAAAAAGGTGTAAGTGTGTTTGCTTATCTCGAAATCGCGCCTAAGCGGCTGGACCGATTTTAACGAAAATAAGAATACAAATATTTCCCAACCTGGGGTTTGCCATACTTAGAATTTACCTGTACTTAAAAAAAATAACTACTTAATCATGGTACATAAAAGGCCTCTGTCGAAAAATTTTCAAGCAACAGAGTAGACGGTGCCATGGCTACAATAACTAAATATTTGATGAAGACTACTTTGCCTTACTTATATTTTCAAACTTTGTTTGCATATTAACGGCTTCTACAGCCTAAGAGTCGTCTGTTGTCTAATTCTCAAGAATAGAAATTGGGTGCTTCAGCTCTAAAATTTTGAAGGCAATAAGGTAGGCTGGCCACTCTAATAAAACTTAAATCCCAGATAATATTCGTCTGCCTGACCAATTTTAAATAAAATTTAGTTAGCATATTACCCGCTTTCAGAGTAAACATTTTTAGAGCAAAAAAATGGGATTCAAAAATTTAACTCCTCTTACTGCGCCAATTTTTTTTAAATTTTTAACGTAAAAAGTTCTAAGTAAACAAAGCGGATCCACACCAACAAAAATTATGTTTATACTACAGACAAATAGGAGCTACCACGCTCACAACAATTAAAACCTAAATCTAGGTACATTTACCAAAACAAATGAGAAAATCAAGCTTTAGATAATTAATTTTTTTCTTCCATTTCTAAAAGAAATTGTTGACGACTTACTTTAGCTTAACTATTGGTTTAGAATAAGTAAACTACACAAAATACAAAATTAAACCAAATTAGCTTTTAAAAACAACTAAATTCAGTAATGTTTTTAATATACACCATTGATACTTTCACTTTTTTGGAAAACAAATTTTAGTGAAACGTAGAACTTAGATTTATTAAATAAGAAAAAAGTGCTTGTTTACTTAAATTGAAAACGTAAACAAATTATTATTATTAACAACAAAAAAGTGTTACAATAGCAAAAACCAGCAGACATAATTTGTTTATGGTGAATAAGTTTGAAGATTAAGATTTAAGCCTACTCAAGCTTTTTCTAATTTCCTCTGATGATCTTTTCTTAGCAAAGAAAGTTGGGGATATGGCCACAAAAATTAAGCACTCAATACAAAGATTTCTGCTTCATTGCTTTTTAAAAGAAATCGTAAACGTGTGGAAGACTTTTAACAGCTTAAAGGATAATAGTTATCTAATTTGTTTGATTTGAATATGCAATAGGATGAAACTGTTACTTGCCCCAACTTAAAGAAAAGTGCAAGGTTTTTTGTGAATATAGAAAAGTACAAAAATCTTACCCCGCTTACACTCATTTGGTCAGAAATTTTTTTGGATCATTTAAACTGAAAACAACGCCTTAAATTCTTTTTAATGCAATTTTTTGTGTTTTACATTATTTGAAACTGTTTTGTAACAAAAACATCTGGCGAATTGGTGTTGACTTGCAATGGCGCGTTACATGAAATGGGTGGCATTAATTTTACTTTTCACGCACACACACTTATAAACATTTGTATATTTCCATAGTGTTTTTAAAGTGAAGGCGTGATAACAAGATAATGCTGTTTGGGGAATAAAAAGTAATATGTTACCATTTTATGTAATGTTAATTTAAACAAAGTTCAGAGTTTCTAGTGAAAAATTTATATTTTAATATACCAAGGGTGTGAAGTGATGTTGGTAGCGCTAGAATTGTCAATTGTGCGAATTTGTCAGTCACGATCTCGCAGTGGCCGAATGAGCTCCGCGCGTTCGGTGAGGAGACACTTTTTAAGAGTAATGAATATTACTTAATTGCTCGTCAACAATTTTGTTTAAAGTTGGGTATTCGGCAAATACGTGGTGAGCCGAGAGCTAATTTAATTCGTTTGTGGGTACAGAGATTTCGCGCAAACGTTTTAGCTATGCATGTCTCATGGCCAGAACCCAGTTGATCTTAAAGGACTCCCTAAAATATTGGACTGGTTAAAGGCAGTTTACGTGAAAATCAGTGACTTTCAAAACGGAAAAAGGGCCTCACTGGGCCTTTCTTCAAAGATTCTAATTGTTTAAGAACTGAAGTGACTTACGCAAAAATTTTTGTAAAACGATGATGGACCGCTTTCGCACTGTAAATTCCATTTTTTTGAGCGACAAGGCCGCTACTGATCTCCAGAAACCCACAATCCTCAACTAAAACATCAAAAACCATTGTATTGCCCAGGGCAACTGTTTGGTGTGACTTTTACACGTATGAGATAACTGGACCTTTTTTTGCGAAAATACTCCAGGTGACGAATCTCAACGGTAAAAATTATTGACACACGATTACGGAATACTTTTTGCTAAACTTGCGAGCTCATCCCTTCTATTCTTCACACACTTTGTTTCAACAGGATGGATTGAGTGCACACACAGCCAGAGCTTCGGTAATATTTCCCCCAAAAACCAATCTGCCGTTTGGAAATATCCCATGGCAACCGAGGTCGCCCGATCTAACTTCTATGGATTTTTTGTGGGCTTTCTCACAGAACGGGTTTACTATGACAATGATTGTGGTATTAAAGGAAAATATTTGTCGATAAATCAGCTCAATTAAACCAAGTTTACTGCACTGTGTAGCGCAAAACACAGGGCATCCTAAGATGAAGACAGTTGACATACTCACTAAAAAAACCGCATTTCCGTTCTATCGCTTAATGCTCTCAATAAATCTTTGTGTTATTAGTTACGTTTTTAATAAAAGTTTGAAAAAAAAATCTGCCACCAAAGACCCTGTACAACTACACAGCGTTTACATTCTTCGCATTCATTCGTGCGAATTTACAACATATACTTAAACAACAACATTGTTTTTTATTGAGATCAACTATCACACCTTTAACTTGTCAGTTTAATCTTTTGAATCGCTTACAAGTACTTTGTGATACTGTCGGGTAAGTTAATAAAATTTTCTCTGTTTTGTGCGCTAAATAAATAAGGAACTTTTTTTCAAAAATTATAAAAACTGATACTGTAAGTAAAAAAAGTAAAAAAAGATAGGACATCATGTAAACACCTCTTTAATATGTATTATTTTTCTCAAAGTGTGTAGTTAGTAAGTATAGTTAAAAGCCTACGTTTATATTAACGTTCTTGTTATTAGGGGCTTAAATTGTGAATATTTAATTAAACCAAAAACTTGGTACTCAAAGCAGTTTTAAATAATTGATGGCATCTTTAAGAATTATATAATATGTACTTAATTAAGTTGTTACAAATACATTTTATTATTATTATTAAATGTTTTATATTTTGCTTTCGGTAGCTTCCTTGCACTCAAGCTCTGCTCTTAAATTAATATGTTTGCGTGTGTGTTTATTTAAACAAACTAATAGGACTTCTGATACCACTTAAAAGGATTTACGGGTTGATTATTAAAATAATAATTGATTTTGGAAACTGGCAGTTAGTCAAACATATCGTCAAGTAATTCTACGATAAAATAGACAGCAAAGCCAAGAAAGCCAAAACTAAACCAAAAGCGTAACAGTTAATTATTTCTTAAGTATTCTTAGTGCTCACAGGATAACTTCAAATAAATTTTATTTTTACGTATAAACATTGTTTGATAAAATTCAATAAATGAAAAAACTTCAGTACTACAATTTTTAAATTATCTGATGAAAAATAAAATTTTCTTATACTTTTGATGAGAACATAAGTAACTGGAAGAAATTGCCATTTAAATGCCACACAATGATTTTATCAACATTTAAAAAATTGAATACGTAAAATTTATGTAGGTTAGTATTCTAAGGTTAAGGTAACAGTTTCGTAGCATTTTGTTTTTTTTCTTGTCGCTTTATTTCTACTTCCGTCATCTTTCAATCTGTATTCTATTTTCATGTGATGCAACCATTAAGGTAAATGCTAAAGCATTTTGCTTCAGAGTGTTGAGGCAACATATATATTATAATAGAGATTGGGAAGCTTATTCCTAATTTGCATAAACTAAAAGTAGCGTGGGTGCGTTTTCTTTAATTTGGTTTTACTCTCCATAACTTTGCCTACTCCTCAACTCAGATTTTATGATGCTGTAATAGGCCCTTGACCTTTTAAGAATTTTTATGAGTACTAAAAAACAGAATCATCAGAAAATGTCGACATATTTATATGTTTTAGTATTGGCTGTCAGGTTTGTTGTGTAAAGGTGGTTCATAATTGTTCTTAGAATACTTTCCTGAGGCACGGTAGCTCCTTCTACACCATTTCCAATTGTATTTCCGAATTTTCTAATTGTATTTCCAAAATTTATAAATCAATTTCATATATTTCAAATTCAATATCAGAAATTTTTAATTCAATTTCAGAACTTTCTTATTATATTTTAGACATTTCTAATTGCATTTCAGAAATTTCTAATTCAATTTTAGAAATTTTTAATTGAATTTCAGAAATTTCTAATATAATTTCAGAAATTTCTAATTCAAATTCAGAAATTTCTTATTCAATTTCAGAAATTTCTTATTCAATTTCTGAAATTTCTATTTCAATTTCAGAAATAACTATTTGTATTTATATTTGAAATTCAAATAGAAATTTCTGAAATACAAATGGAAAGTTCTGAAATACCATTAGAAAATTCTGCATTACAAATAGAAAATTCTGAAATACAAATAGAAAATTCTGAGATTGAATTAGAATTTTCTGAAATTAAAATAGAAATTTCTGAAATATAATTAGAGTTTTCTGAAATTAAAATAAGAAAGTTCTAAAATACAGTTTAAAATGGTGTTGTTTATTATATCTTAATTAAAATTGGTGACTTGGAGTGAAGTTGAAACAAACACATTTAACAAACTTAGTAATAGACTTAAAGACCTATAAGACTCCATATTTTAAATACAATTTGCAGATTTTGGAGTTGACTTAACTAAGGAAAGTCATAATATATTATTTAGAATAATATTATTCTCTTTGCAGTATAATAGAGCTCTTAAAGCAGATTGTTGTTTATTTTATTAAATAATTCCCTTTTTTACATTTAAATTATTGATTATGGCATCTGGTGTTCGAATTTGTAATTTTATACCATTTCTAGCAACAAGAGGCAATAAAAAATAATTTTATGAGCGATTTAGAAAAAGATTAAATTTTTTTATAATTTTTTGTTTTAGATCCTTTTAATTTAGCTGCCAGTAGTTTTGCGACAATGGGTCTTCTTAGAACTTTGTCTGAGTGCTGCAGTTACAATTCGTCTTAAAAGTTGTATACAGATCTCCTTTGTGTTTCTTAATTAATGCTATTCTGTGTCTCTGCAGAAAATTTCTAAATTGATTTGTATATTGTTTAGGTTTAAGTTGGAGGGTTGCGTGGTACTGGCATTTTAGTATGGATTTTTTTTATAAGAAAAAAATTTTTCTAGGTTTGTTTAGAGAACTATGCTTTATCTAGTCGTGCGTTAAGTGGAAGAAACATGCTTAGTGGCCTTCCTCATATGTATGATAAGACAACGGCTGTTGCTGGCTAGATGTACTTTAGCATTTTGGCCTATAAAGCTTGTTTTTTTTTATTGGAAGGAGTAATAAAACATGTTTTGATTTTTGTACTTTAAACAAATAACATTTCACATGGGCACTATGTTTTATATAACTTAAAAATAGTGTCACATGCATAGAGGTTTCTAATAAATAGTAGGGCTTTAATAGTGGACCCTTTTCTGCTTTTAAAAAAATGTGTTTAATTCAAATAACAGTGCAATTATTTTCAGTTTATGTGCATATACAAAAATTCTTCTATTAAAAAGTGTGTTTGTTAATAAAGTATGCTTGTTTTGTTGAATTCTACTAAAATAAAAAATATTCTAATGTTTTTATTTCACATTACCTTAATAAAGAAAGACCCTAATTGGTATTTTTGAAGTCATGATTTTTTGGCTAATTGTGATATATGAGCAGATTGTTTATTAAAATAAACACAGATTTGGCTTATAGAAAATTCGAGTAAAGGCCTTTCTATATTTAAGTAACGATATGTTCTTTCTTTCATAATTTTACTAATTCTCAAAGCAATGCATACTTGAAATTTTCTAAGCACTGATATCTCTTTGCATGTGTTTTTGCTTAAGAAAAAACCTCACCACAACTGTCGGTTTGTATTGACCTAAATTTTGCCTAATTCAATTAAATTTATGCATGAAGATTAAAATTTAATTGCAATTAAGTACCGAAGTGCTTTTACAAATACAACTGCATTATTGAGGTTTTTAAACATTTGCCTTTTCTTACTGATTGGCAAAATAAAATAAATAGGTAAGTATGCAGATTTTTAAGCAAAAATGGACGTTAAGCTCACTAGATTCACTTTAAAGCCCAAATCTTGTAATAAAATTTTGTAAGACATTAAAAAACAGTTTAAGCTTTTATGATCAAAAAAGAAAAATTAAAAGTCCATCAACAGCAGCATTCCCAGGAATTCAAATAATGATTTTGTTGGGTAACTTTAAGTATCAAGTATAACCTATAATTTCCGAAATACTAGAGAATTCTCTATCTTCAATGAAGAATCTGTAAAAGTAGCTCTCTGGGAGCAATAGAGGATAAAAATCAGATCAGATTTTATATATATCGATTGTTAGGTATCAAAAAAACAGTGCCTAAGTTTTAAATTAGTCAAAAGGAAAAGAACACTAATTACATAAATTGCTAAAATTTTGCATTAAAAAAATTAAGACGCAAATTTTTTAATAAACAAAGAAAAGCAATTTTATTTTCAATAAAAAAAAAACAATATATTTTATGAGTTTGATATTTGTTGGAGCATTCTACTAAACGATACCCTTTTATAAAATACGTTACATGTCCAACGAATTTTTGTTGACAGTGAAACGAATTATCATTCTTTAGAACAAGCAAAACATGAACCTGTTAAAAAAAACCTTTTATATCTTTCAAAAAAAAAAATTCTTAGGTGGTCGCTAACTACAGGATTACTAACCGTTGGAAAATAAAAAAGGAAACAAAAAAAAAAAAAAACACTTAAAAAATTTAAGAACATAAAATTCTGTCAGATACGAATACATGAAGATGTCATATAAATAACATTTGCAAAAATGATTATCATAAAATTAAAACACAATGCAAACACAGTTTTATACAAGTCCTTCCAGCACTACTACTAAACACTAGGGAATAATAAATGTTTCAAGTAAAATATTTAACAGTATCATTACGTGTAAGAATTTTTTTATGAACAAAACACCCGGAGGATTGCAAACAATTGGTGAAATGGTAACTCACTTACTGTCTATTACTTATCTCAATATTCAATTATCTGACACGGACTTAAAAGAAAATATTATTTAAGAGAAACATTTGTTAAATATTAAAAAAATAAAGAAGATGTGCACGTGCTTATGAATGAAAATAAGCTTTAAAGAAAACGTGCTGACGTCAATACAACAGACGGGTCAAGTTCAAGTTCAAACTTATTGACAAAATAAACCAAAAAAATATGAATTTGGTACGACTATAAAATGCAAATTTGTTTACTCCTCTTTCAGCTTGTAAGCAAAAAGATAAAAATTGTTTTTTATTCTGCTCTGTTATCTGGAAATTATAATTTAACAAATTTTGCTTTATGGAACCTTTAGTTTTAAATTTTCGATCTTAATAAATGCACTTCGATTTAGTCTTAAGTCAAAACATTAAAAAAATTATATAAGAGAATGTCTGGAAAATATTATTCAATTATTTGTTGTTTAATTATTTATTTGCTTAGTTTATTGGTTTTGAGATAAAAACCTATTTTAAAACCTTTTGATAGTGTACAAAATATTTTTTCTTTCAAAGAAAATTCAGTTTCTTTTTAGTACCTGTAAGTATTGAAAAGAGTCACGTTTGTTGTAACTGAAAAAATGAACTTGTTAATAATAAATCTGAAGATGGATTGGCTGTCCTTACCACGACGTCAATGATCAGTCTAATAGTTGTAAAATACACAAGTTACCTAAAATTAATGCTAAAATAGTGAGTTCTTGTGGTCGCTAAGTATGCAGAAAAGGGCCATAAGAACACCCAGTTTGTCTTTTGCATGCAAGAGAATGCTAGAAAAAATATGAGACTTATTGCTAATTCAATAAGGTGTTATTAAGTTTGCTATATACTGCTATGAAAATTCAATGCTCCGGCAAAGCCCTTGTTACTAGTTTTGGATAGTATCAAAAAATTGTAAAATATCAAACGAGCAGCTTCCTAAGCCCGGACCTGTATCATGACTTGTTCCCTGTAGTATTTTTATACTCGTTAGCAATACTAAGGCCCATTTTACCAAAATCGAAAACAAGTTATTTGCGAATTTTCCCAGTATACATAAGAACTAGTGCTCATATTGCTCCTCTCTTCTTTTGATCCGATGCTCAAAGGATACCAGACTTTAAGAAACATTAAGACAGACGGAGTTATCCCTAAGCCGTAAACTTACAATCAATATTTTACTTAAGGGCTTTTACAGGCATGATTTTATAATCTATGTTTGTTAGAGTTGGGATTTTTATATTTAATTCTGAAAACCATGAGTTCTTTTACTCACGCAATTTTTTTTAAGTTGATTGTTTAGACTTCTTTGTTTCTATTAAATAATTTATTTTTTAATTAAAAGACAATTTTTTCCGAAATAAAATTTTTTTAAGAAATGTGTAGAGTAAAATTTTTTTACCTAAACAATGAAAATTTGGCAGGTTAGTCAGTATATGATAATTTGAAACTGTTTTTAGATAAAGCAAAAAAGGCGTATATTGAAGGATAGTAAACCGGTCCAATTTTTGTTTGAAACACTAGTTTGTGGCATATTTATGCATATTTATGTACAAATTTTATCAAATTAGAGTGACATTTAAGTCATATATAGCCTAAAATAATAATTTCTGCAGTGATTTGTATGAAGGTTTTTTTAAAAAATTGACCTATTATAGCCCAAAAATTGGTTTGTGTCAAATTTCAAATTTGATTAAAAAACACATGCACACCCAGTCGGACGGACGGACTGGCATGCTCAGATCCACTCAGGAAGTGATAATTTTTTATACCAGGGTATACCTTTATGGGTTCCACAATAGCTGTTTTTAATTGTTAAAGCAATGTTTGATTTAGGGGCAATATCATAATTTAAAAACCTCTACGTGTTTGTGTCAACTTTTACAAATTAATTATTAAATATTAATATTAATGAATATTGTTTCTTCTAAAATTTTTTTCAATATTTTATATAAACCCTCTTAGAGTGACTTAATCCTGCTAAGGAGCGGAGATAGGGTGTTAAGATGTTCCAAATATATGTTTGTGAGGAAAAATTGATTGAAGTCGGCATTACATTGCACCCGTGAAGGGGCAACTCTGGGGCAGTTGTAGAAGCTTTTATGCACAGATTTTTTGCACAGATTAGGGTGTTGCAGATGGATATTAAAGAAATTACGGACGGAATGACAAACTTATATATATGCTTATGTGAAATGTATAACAAAGCATTCTGCTAAATAAAAACACATTTTTTAATGTTCTCTATACGGATATTTTTTTATTATATTAACCAGCACAAAGGGGATGGCACCTTTACATATTAGCTCATATCTCCAAAAAGATATGCCTGAAGTTAGCTGAGTTAAGATATTATATGCCGTTATAGTCTGCAACGAAAGAGATAATATTTAGAATCTGGCATAGGAGCCTACTTAGAATAATAAAGAAAAAACTAGTTTTGAACTCACTGATTTATTTACTACTAAAGAAAATGTATTAAGAAGCTATTTGAAAAAGTGACCAATAACATTTTTTTTTCAACATTAAAATTAGCGACAAAAAAATCAAATTAAGGTACAAAATTTTGCTGAGATAGACTAATTTTTGGCAAAGATATATCCTAAAATGTGTTAGTCAAGGAGAATATTTAGATGAAAGATATTTTACAAAATCGATAAATAATCACCTTCTTATTATGCTCTGCATATAAAAAAACTTATTTGTGTTAAATTTTTTTTAAATATATTTAAAAAACGGTCAGTTTTTATCACAAAAATTCATATAAATCCAGCGGAATTAGTGAATTTATATATTTTAAAGAATGTTTTGACATAAAATTTTACTTTAATGAGCTTTAATTGCAACAACGAGATGGAGTTGAAGAAAACTGAAAAAATATAAAGTTACAATATATTGATCCGCTTTTTGTGTAGGTGCAAAATTGATATTTTTTGGGTAAATCAAACACAGACGGCCTAAATTATTTCTGCATTTTCAGTGCTTTTGATTGCGGGTTTTTGTTTTAGCAATTCAACATGCCTTTTATTAATAATAGGCACCTTAAAACCTTATATTGCAATAACTTCACTTCTTTAATTTAAAAATTTGTCTTTAGAGGGCAAAAACTTTAGGGTAAGGGTTAGGTAGAACAGGCAGCCGTTGAAAGAAAGGATACAGCTCACTTGGGACCGCTTAATTCTGTCCCTTTGTGTTACCTGGAGAGGTAGATAGAATAGGTTGAGACGGAATGAAAAAAGAAAGTTAGAGAAGGATAGATAATAAAGAAAGAAAGAAAGAACAAAAGAATAAAGCAGACTTACCAGGGTCTCTGGTGGGAATAGAACCTATAAACCCCAGACTGATAGACTCATGCACTTACCACTGACGTACCGGGGCACCTTAAAGACAAATTCTTAATTAATGATTTGCATTTAAAATATATTTTGTTAAATTAACTTTTTTTATAAATTGTGTCTTTTTTCTTTTATGCAAGAAATTTTCCATTGTGAACGATAATTAAAACCTTTACTTATACATGCAGTATTTTCTGGCCGTTTATATTTCTGTCCATTGAAAACTCAATAATATTTAAAGCTTAATATCTATTTCGATGCATTTAAATGCGATGTGTTCTTTTATTGGGTCAAATTGTTATCTTTATTCGCCCAGTTACACAGATACATACATAACCAAAAGCGTCAATAAAACATTTCCCTACATTTTTCAAATGCTATCGTATGGCATCTGAGTATGCTATCTTTTTAGAATAAAAAAAAGTAATGGCCAGTTTAATGTTAGTCTTTGTCTTTGTTATGGAGAAGTAAACCAAAAAACATATAAATTTCGATTGAAGTTTTAATGTAAAAAAGCAAGGGATTTTTTTAGGTCAATGGTCCCAATTTAGGATATAAGTTTTCTTTAAATAGTCTAAAAATTTAAGATAAAATAGAAAAATTCCCTTACCTCGAGATTGGTTAATTTTAAATTCTCATTAAAAAAGTGGTAAAACCGACAATAAGCAACAAACAAAGACAAAACCATAATGATAACACAAACATACAACTTTTATACCATTCTGACAGCTTTTAAAAGCAAACAAATAGTGGTTTTTAAGAATTGCAACTGTTGCCTGTAACGCAACCCTTAACAATTGATAAAATTAATAAAACATAGTATGTGGTTATGTCCTACTGCGTATGCTTAATATTTTATCTGCATGATTTAATTTGTTAAAACTCATACGCCCCGTTGTTCAAGATATATAAAAACTGTTACATCGTTCATCATATTTTTTATGTAAATTATTTAATCTCATTTATACATAATATAACGTATAAGTGAGTTATAAAAACGATTAATTTCATGTCGGTGAGCCAACTCACTCGTTGTTATATGTATAGTATTTTAAATATTTTGATTTATTTTACATTAATTCGCTAAAGAGTTTGCAACCAAAACATGATCGTTTATATCATAATAATTTATGGTTTGTTGCTCCGTAGATTTCAGTATGTACGTGGTTAATTTTTTTTGTTTAAACTGACATATTGTTTCAGAGAAAAAAATAGTATTTCAACGAAAAACATAACGCATTGTAAATTATAATCGTTTGGTCTTTTTCTGTATCAAATAAATATGCTTACAATTCAGGTGCAAGCAAAAGCTAAAATATTTTATTTATTTTATAATTTTTTAAATTTGTATTTTTTTGTACTTTTTATTTCTATTAGAAGCTTACCTCAGCAAACAGACAGTATTTTCTTTTAAAATTACAACTTAATTAAAATCTTCTCCAAAAAAATTGAGTCACACCCTTTTTTTATTAAGCAATCGTTATGTAACTTTTACATAATTACAAATGAATGTATTTAAATTTTTAAATATGTGGTTCAATACAGTTTAGCCTGACCTAAAATATTTCTAACAATTCACTTTCAAATAGGGCTGTATGTCGAAATTTTATAGTCAGATGCTTTAAAGTCACCTTTACATTTGTTTTTATTCAAATCTGCTCAAAACTGTATTAAAACAAAGTTTAGCAAATTCTAAGCTAATATTCAATAATGTGACAAAAACCACAATCAAATAAAGTTCACCTCTGTAGACCTCTACCGTTCTTAAATGTAAGAGTAAACAGAAATTTTTACGCAGAAATTAAATAAATTCAATTTTTTTTTTAAATTTTTTATGTTTAACTTTTTTTAGTTTAAAGAGCCTAAACAACTTAAAGTAATACATTTTTAATGGCAGTACATTTCTCAAAAACAAAAGAGGGAATAACACTAACAACATCATAACCAACACTAAAGCATCCATTATAAAGATGTCATATCAAAAACATAAAAAATGCTTAAGCATTTAACTTGATAGGGGAGCAATTGTCATTTTTAACTTTTAAGATCCTTTAATATTTACTTAAATTAACGACAAACGCACAACCAACGTTGAAGAACTTAACGTAGAGAAATCTACGTCTTCCGTGTCACTCAATCATTTGTTATATATACTTAAAATAAAATTTTATATACACAGATATTTACATTTGTAAATATGTATATGTTTATCTGCAATCAACGTATACGTGGGTATACGAAAAAACATTTTACATTTTGTAAAAATAAAAACAATGATTTCGCTTTGATTCAAGAAATTTTAAATTTTTTTTCGATCAAATTGTTTTGATTTTATAAATTTTTTAAATTTTACACCTTAACTTTTTTTTTAAGAATCTATGATTTATTCAATGATTTCTCCTACTTGTGCAATCTAAATCATACTTGAAGCCTACCTGGCACATTCACACACGTGCAAATATGATGATGATTTCTTATATTGTTTAAACAAGGAGCTTTTTAAAGAACTGAGATAAATGACATTAAATTTACGGTAACATCCTTAAATTTAAAAAAATATACAAAAAAAGCAACAACAATACCAAACATAATTTACAACATTTTACAAGCCATTTTAAGAGGATTTACTTTATTTGTTTATTTATTTTCTAGGCTTAAGCAGGTGTGTCGTGTGTTTAAAAATTTTTGGCGTATATAAACGTATAAATACCATCAAATAAACTAAATGTGTGGGTGCTGTAAACGTGAGTGATTTATAAATAATCAATTAAAAAGAAACAGAGAAAATACATAAATATTAGTAAGAGATAAGTTGTATGCCCACACGATAGGCTTATTATGTATTTCAGGCGATGCTTGTAATGTCCAGTAGTAATAGTTTGAGAACATTGAGAACATTTTTTCACTTCTTGAGTCAATTAGAGCACGTGTCTTTGGATCCATTCGTCTGACCTTTGTACTAAGTATTCTTACATACAAAATACAGGTGGCATTATTAAAGATATTTTGATGAAGTTTGCAGAGATAAAGATTTTGGCACGAGATCAAGCCTATTGTTTGCGGTGATGGTCGGTCTATCAAAAAAAAAAAAATTACTTAAATACCACAACACTTAAACAAAATTTTGTATATATTTATTGCATAATCCTACTAAATTTTAAAATAATCTTGGTAATGAAATACGCACTTACCCGAAAATAATCTTATTTTCTACAATGCCCTGTTCAATGCCGGTTTTAGTACCAAAAATGTTTGAGTAATTTTTAGATAAAACAAAATTTATTCCTAAAAACTTCCGTAAAAAAGACCCAATTTATATACTGTCATTTTTTTTTTAAATGTTGTGTGTGAAACACAATAGATTGCGATGAAAAATACAATGCAGACGGGCTTAAGAAGCAGTTACTCTCTAATTTGTCTCATAGGTAATATAGTCAGAATTCCCTTAAATGCAAAATCGATCTATACTTATTTCCTTCTACAGAGTGTCTGGTGGCAAATTAATATTTCTAAATACGATTATTTCAAAAAGAAATAAATTGTGCAGAGAAACGTGGCAGCGTTGGAGTTATTGATTGTGCGGATTTGCCAATCATGATGTCATACGCGTTTGCTCTAGAGACATTTTTTAAGAGTAATGATTAATGATGAGTAATCAAGTTATTGCTCGTCAACAATTTGCTTTAAAGTTCGCTCTTTGGCAAATACGTGATTGACGGAGTGTAAATTTGATTCTTTCGTGGGTGCAAAAATTCCGCACAACTGCTACGGCTCCTTGCCAGGACTCAGTCAATCTTCAGGGACTCCCAAAAATATTAAACTGGTTAGAAGTAGCTCAATTGAAAATCCATGCTTTTAACTCAAATAGCTACCTCACTGTGATTTCCAAGAGCGATTATTCATTAAATTGTAAAAAAGGATTTGAAGTTATATTCTTTTAAAATCCAAGTCGTTTATGAACTAAAATAAAGTGACTTCAAATTATCCAAACATTTTTAAAACGATTTAAGGTTGTTTAAAGCATGTTAAGTCCCATTCTTTTGCGCAAAGAGGCCAATTTTCACTTTATTGTCCATGCCAACAAGTAAACTGCCGCTACTGGTCTCCAAGAACCTTCAATTGAAACATGAAAAGTCGACACATGATAACTGAACTCTTTTTAGCAAACCTGCGAGGTCAACCATTGCACTCTTTACAAACGTGACTTCAAAAAGATTGGGCGACTGTACTCACAGCCAGAGCCTTGATGAATTGGCTTCAGGAAAATTTCTTCCAAAAACTAATTAGTCACCTTGAAGACATCTAATGGATTGTTTTTATGGGACTTCCTAAAAAAAGGAGTTTTAAATGACAATGCCAATCTGTTGTTGCGTTAAAGTCAAATACTGATCGAGAACTCAGCTGAATTGAACCAAGTTTAATTCAGCGTGTGGCTATTCTAAACAGTTTTTTTAACTCGATGAAAGATATCTGGATATCACAATCTTTAAAAAATATATTTCATTCCATCGTTTAATGCCCTTAATCAAACCTAGTGTCAACATTACGTTTTTTATTTAAGTTTAATCATAGTAGTCTGCCACCAGACACAAAATAGCAAATAAATGAAAGAAATAACAATTAAAGAAAAACCAAAATAAGCTAGATTATGTCTGTCATCATGTAAGAACACATTTAGTAATTGAAGGAAAATCCATAGATTGTTAAATAAAATTAGAGTGCTATAAATATTATATGTAGAATTCAGACTGACTATTTTAAGAAAAAAACTAAATTCTTCCCAACAACGTTAAATGCCAAATAAAATATATAAAGCAACAGAACACATATTTTTTTGGTAGCATAAGTAATTTAACGTTAAAATAAACAAGCAAATAGAAAAAAGGTTACAAGAACTTATTGGGTACATATTGGTATCATATTATATTTATTGCTTTGATAAAGGTGAAAGAGTAATTGTGTTAAAAACCAAAAAAGTTAAAAACAAAAGAAGCAGTGTTTAACAAAATTATTGGGGTTCTTACACACTGTTAATTTGAAGAAAATAAAAATTAGTGCTCAACAATACTACACTTCATTAGGTTTTGGTAAAAATATGGCAAATAAGATTATATGGTAAAATACTAAGCATATAAATCAAGTCAAACATACAAATTAGTCTGACTTAGAAAACAAAAGAGCGAAGAAAAATTAAAGAAGATATATAAACTGTAAGCAGTATTACTTAAACCCGAAAATATTTATGTATTCAAAGTGAAAAGTGGCTTAATTTGTGAGGTGTAAATATAGTAAAGTAATTAAAAAAAGAAAACTTAATTGTGTTAATAAGAAGAGATGGAAAATAGAAAAGCATATGGGCATTTTCATGAATATGTCAACCACGGCTGGAAAAATAAAAGTCATCGCAACTTTTTTTTAAATATACCAAAGAGCAATAAAACACTAAAATTTTATTATGTAAAAGTATTTATAGCTAATTATAATTTTAAAAGAGCAAAAATAGCAGATTAAACTGGTAATCTCTTTGATCAATTTCCAGAAATTGAAATTAACTATTTTGTCTTACCTAGTGGCTAAATTTAGGTAATTGTAATATTCCAATTATACTTTAAAAATAATGTTACAACATCAGTGGCCAAGTTCCATTATGAAATTTAAAATTTAGAGTTCGAATAGCGGTATTTTTTATAGATTGCTTTGAATGATATTTTAATGTCACGAACGTAATACAAAAACGTTATTTGTCGTCATCATTTGAATTCGACCGGTCGCAAGTATTTAAAAATAAAAGTTCAAAGCAAGATAAATCTCGCAAACAAATATTGATCGATTTTTTTTTTTAAATTTGATGCAATAAAAATTTTATAGTCTTTCAAAGTTTGTAGCATACGATATTGTAAGTAACACAATTCAATTTAATACTTTCAAATTCCTTTATAATTATAAATATTTTATTAAGATGGGTAAAAATAGCTATGAGACTACAGAGAAATGGAGGAAGGACTTGAAGAAAAACGAAGAAAAAATAAAGAAATACCGGAAAAATGAGGCTGAAAGACAGCATATCTATCGAAAAAAGTTCGCAGATGCAGCCAAAAAGACAAAAAAAAAATAATTAACGACGAATTAACACATAATAAGTTTGATGTTTACTATTTTATTACAAAAACTATGATTGAAATAAGCGAACAATATTAAGATATATCGTCTATATACATATTTTCTGAATGGAGTAGCGCTCAATTTAAAAACAAATTCATTTTAAAAAGTATGTTACGCGCTGGTTGCAACAGAAATAATAAAAATTGTTACGGATTTCAATCAACTTACTTTGTTAAACCGATAATAAAATTCTTGTTAAGAGGCATGATAATAGGTTTCCCAGCTAGCTATAATTTTGGCGATGTGGTTCTTAACCCGTGTATTTCATTGCGCGTAAACACATAACACTCTATACATGCCAATAGAGTGAAAAAAATTGTTAAATATGAAACTTCTATCTACAAATCTTAAAATGAACCATGGCTAGTTAGGGTGCCATGTAGGGTACAATGATTCCCTCCCACTGACCTAAAAGTCAGACACCTAGACAGAAAGAATTACCCGTATTATAAAAACTGTCCCTTAATGAGACACGATCAGTACCTACCAATATTCATATTTGACGTTGGTTATCATTCCCCGTTCTTTTAAAAATTTACAAATTCATTTTTAGTGATTTAAAAATTACAAAAAAAAACATGTTTATTTGCATTTTAAATATATAATGTAACAAAAGAAATTATACGTAACTTTATATGTAATTTCAAAAAAAATAAAACTACGAGAGAAAACGTTATAAAAAAAAATCATTCGTACAATACAATTTTACATATGACAATCAATGCAAAAAAATTGAGTATATTATATTTATTATATACATATATAGTATTGAATAAATTTTTTAATAAATGTTAATTTTACTTACAGTTTAGTTGTAGGTTTATAATTTTGTTGTTTGCATTTACTTTACGTTTCTTAACAGCTTCAATCGATGGGCCCAGCAATCACTGCATGCTAAAATCTCTGCAAATGTTAAGTTACGCTCGAAGAAAAATGTTAGTACTAAACTGTAGGTCAAATTTTAACAACTGGTTTTCAATATATTATGTGATTAAATTCTTGACAATTGTTAATATATGGCTAAATATTTATGTAAAAATTCATTTGTTTTAATTTATTTTTTTTAGTTTTTAATTAAAATTGTTAATAGCTTCCAAAATTAGGGTTTATTTCATTACTCTTTGAAACTAAGTTAAAAGAAGAAGTTACTGTACCTGTTACAATATCGTTTTTTTTTTCTTTCATTTTTTTTCTTTTTGTAATTGGTATTATTTAGTACAGTTTAATTCTGGTCTCGTTTACACTTGCTTATGACCTTATTACAAAGTTACTTTGTTCTTCAAATTTTCCTTTTATGACACAAAAATTACATATTTCTAATTGAATTATCAACCAATATTAAAGATTTCGTTTTGTTACAATTTTATCATTAAAACAATAGAAGGCAATCATATACTAAAACTTTATTACCACGTGATGCAAGGTAACGCCAAATCCACGTGTACCCAAAAAGACATGCGGTTTTCTCACTTCCCCAATTGAGGTTACAAAGGTTGATGTGGTTCTTTCTGGTTATACTGCTGAGCGATTGTCCCATGAATAATATGGTAAAGCTTCCAGGAATTAACCGTGAGTTTGGTATCCTCTTATTGACAATTTGTCCCTTCTTTATTCTTTAGATATAACTTCAGTGCAGGAAAAAAAATATTTTTTTAAAATAAATGAAGTTATAATTTCTTCCGCTTTAGTTAGTTGCCTTTGTCACCACTCTTCATTCATTACTTTTATCAATGATCTGACTGAATATCGAGCCCCTTTTTTTTCTCTAGAAATTCTGTTGCAATTGTAACAACAACATACATTATTTAATGAACGAAACTCCATCAATGAACATTTATTAATGTGAATGAATTTTTTTGTTAAAGAGCAGTAAAAGACAGAGAAAACGATCTGCTTTTTAAGAAGGTCAAGAGAAGGTCGAGCTAAATATTCAATTAAAAACAACAACAATTATGGTGGTTCGTTAAGTTTGGGTCACACTCAAGAGAACTGCTCAAAAAATAAACTTATTTGCAATTTTTGTAAAATTCAGCAAAACTAGAGAGTGATTGCTCCAACATGTTTACATACATTTACACAAATTATTGTATGTAAAAATGTATGTGGTTATTATTTATAACCTTGACATTGAAAAATATTATGTACTTTAGAAAGTATGAGGGAATGAATCCCTAGAAACAATAAGGTTATATAGATTATATTATATATTTGTATCTGTTTCAAATATAATTCAACAAGCAAATTATTTTTATTTCAATATTAAAAGTATCCAATAATTAAAAAAAATCATTATACATATGTTTATTTTTCCTATACAAAATATTTGACATATGTAAATTAATTTTAATAAATATTCAGAAAAAATCGCAACAGACCTGCTTCTAACTGAAATTTACCAAATTTAAGTTTGAACAGGAAACGTAATTTTTTCATTAATTTCCTTTTTTTCCTATCTGATTAAAAAAAATGGTAACAATTTTTATTATTGAGAGGTAGAGTGTGGCTCGACCCACGAAAAGCCGGGTAAATGTTAAACAAAACTTTTTAAGCAAAATCTAAGACGTTCTAAGATCTGTGGCATGATATTTACCAATATAATTTCCTTTTTCGTCCTCTAGGTCGTACAAATTATTGCCAATTTTATCTCTTATTCTACATTTTATATATTTGGGGCAAAATTTTTTATTTATTCTCCTTGACATATTGCTCAATATATGATTCTTTCTAAGCACAACTTGTCCTTTATTATATTTGATTGGGCTACTTCGAAGGTTATAGGCTTTAGTGGCTTTAGTATGTGCTGTAGTTAAGTTTTCACGGATTTTGTGCCTGATTTTTTGACAGCTTGTCGGCGTTATTTAAAAAGGAAATATCTTCGCCGGGACTACAACCTAATTTGTCTAAAATGTCATAGGTCGTGCCGTGTTGAACCATATTTTGCCCAAAGGTAGCGTAGTACGGAGAGCATTTTATCGCCGTGTGATAATCGCTTCTTAATATGGACAAAATTTGCGGAATATATTTATCCCATTCACTATGGTCCTTATGTCCTTGTAAAAAGCATCTAATTTTCGTTATGATTTCACGATTAGCTCGTTCGGATGCATTTGAGTGCGGCGCATAGAATCCGGTGGTAATGTGCGTTATATTATACAAACTATAAAAGTCTTTCATATCCTTAGAACAAAATTGTTTGGCGTTGTCGCTATGTATGTACCTAGGAACGCCAAAAGTCGGGAAAAGTTCGGTCTCAAAAAATGAAATGACATTTGCTGTGGTTGCAGCCTTTAACGTTTTAAAAAAACAAATTTCGTTAGATGATCTAAACAGATAAATATCATTGAGTTTTTTACCTTTGTATATGGGTAAGGACCTAAAAAATCACAATACAACCGCTCAAAAGCTCTATTAGTAATAACTTGGCATCCCATTTGCGGTCTAGAAACTTTATTAGTCGATTTCATGCTTTTGCATACGTCGCAATCTCGCACATAGGCGCAAATGTCATTAGTCATTGTCGGCCAAAAGTACTTTTGCCTAATTCTTGACAGCGTTTTCATTGAACCGCCATGACAAGAAGAATCGGAATCGTGTGCAGTTTTCATTATTGAAGAAGTCAATGATTTTGGTACCCATAGTCGCCAAGGAGTATCTTCTCCGTCCTCTGATTCTAGTCCAAAATGAACGCATTTTAAAATTAAGTTTCCCGATATGCATAAGTCAGGCAACGAGTCTTTATTTTTCAGAATAGCCGTTTTGAGTTGTTGATATTCATCCTCTTCAAATTCAGGTGCCTTAAGATCGATTTCAACTGGTAAATTTCCTAATGTCAAGTTATTTACTTCCATCCTTGACAAGCAGTCAGGCACAATATTCATAGAACCTTTCCTATACTCAATGGTAAAGTTATAACGCTGCAATTCTAGGCTCCAGCGTGCCAATCGTCCACTAAGGTCCTTCTGGGACATAAGCCACTTTAATGAAGAATGATCTGTGATAATTCGAAACGGTAATCCCTCAATATACGGTCGAAATCGTTTTACGCTAACAAGTGCTGCCAAACATTCTAATTCGGTTACTGTGTAATTTCTTTGCGATTTGTTAAGCTTTCGCGACACGTATGCAATTGGATGTTCTTGTCCTTCATCGTCATTTTGAAATATAACGCCCCCTACTCCCAATTTAGATGCATCACATTGAATTATAAATTCTTTTTTGAAGTCAGGTTGCGCAAGGACTGGGGCTGAAGAAAGAGCTACTTTTAATTTTTCAAAGGCGTTTTTGGCATCGTCTGTTAATAAAAACGGACCTTTTGACTTTTTCAAACACTCAGATAAAGGTCCAGCGAGATTTGCAAAATTATTAATGAAGGCGCGATACCAGTTCGCCATTCCTATAAATCTACGAATTTGCTTTGGTGTGTTGGGTAAGGGAAAATTTCTTATTGACTCAACTTTAACTGGGTCTACTTTAAGACATCCATTTCCAACGATATATCCTAGGTATCGGATTTCTTTTTGACAAAACTTACTCTTGCCGACATTTATTGTCAGTTTAGCTGCCTTAAGACACAATGCTACTTCACTCAGCAGATTCATATGTGAATTAAAGTCAGAGCTACAGACCAACAGATCATCAAGATACACAAAAACGTTTTCGCGCATGCGCGATGGAATGACTTTGTCCATTAGACGACTCATGGTCTGAGGACCGTTGCATAAGCCAAATGGCATGTACTTATAGTGGTACAACGGCCTACCAGGTATCACAAAAGCGGTCTTTTCCTTTGAAGAATCAGTCAACTTAATTTGAAAAAATGCATCTTTCAGATCTATCCCACTAATAAAAAATGTGTCTTTGAGCCTACTTAGGAGTCCGTTGATGTGGGGTAATGGATATGAGTCTTTCTTTGTCACTTCATTAAGCTTTCTCGAATCTATGCATAGTCTAAGCTTTCCAGGCTTTCTGACGAGTACAGCTGGGGAACACCATGGGGAATTAGATTCCTCAATGACGCCCATTTTTAAAAGTCTATCAACTTCTTGGAAGGCTTCTGCCTGTCTTGGTGGCGAAAGCGGATAGTGCTTACATTTAATTGGTGCTGCATCGCCTGTATTGATATGATGCTGCAACAAATCAGTACAGCCTAAACCAAATTTTTCATACGAAGGAAATTCTAAAACAATCTTATCTAAAATGAGTTTCTGTTCAGAGGAGAGGTCATGAAAATTATTTTCGAAGTTTAAGTCAGAGGAGACTTCCGAAATGCTACTTCGATAGGGAGGAATTATATCCGGAGCTAATGCAAAATTACGCCAAAAATTTGTTCCAAAATAGGCATTCTGGCTTAGCGATGGAACTAAATAAAATGTTATTTGTTTCATGACACCCTTGAAAAAGATCGGGAGAGTGCAAAACCCTATAACGAGTTGTCTACTGCCATTTGCAGTACGAACTGACGAACTAAGCGGTGTAAACGAAATTCCATTTTTGTTCAGGAAGGACAAACAATCTTTACCTAATACTGAGACGTTAGCGCCTGAATCAAGTAGTCCCACTAAAATGTCATCTTTAACTTTAACTTTGGCAAAGGGTCTGTCGTCTGATTCCTCTATAAAGGTTGATTCTAGAATTTTACGAAAATATTTCCGTTTTTTATAGCGGATCCTGCATTTCATGATACGAAATGTTGGTTTTGCAAAAAATTTCCGTTTCGAAGTTTCCTCAGTGTTAACTTTACTTTCTAATTGGTGGTTATCGTCTGTCTGGGTAAATTTATCATTAACATTAATACACATGTGTTTTAAGTTACAGGTTTGCATTAAATTATCTTCTTTATCTATCACATCTAAATTTTCAAAATTTGAAGTTTCTTCGTTATCGTCAAAAAAACTCAGTTTAAACTCGGGGGTAAAGGGTGTGGACGAGTGTCCCCGGTAGCCATTTCGCCCATTTTCCGGTTTCCCTGAAAATTATGTCTATTTGGGCATTTTGGAGTCAAAATACCTTTCTGACCGCATTTAAAACAAAAGGGTTTCCTTATTTCTTCAGGGCAATATATATACGAGTGACCATATTTTAGGCAATTCCAGCACTGTATACCAGAATAATCAAATTTGACTTTACGATTAGACAGCTGAACTGCGTCAATCTGAGGGTCTGTCATTTCAGGTTCGAACAAATCTTCAGAAGAATTAACAACTTCGCTTATGTTTCTTGATTGCCCTGTATAAGGATTTTGAAATTTATTGTCCCGCAAAACCGTTTCCGCCCTGCGTGCAATATCCCTAAAATCAACTAAATTACGCGCCTCAGCATTAAACAATAAAAATCGTAAATTTTGGTTTAAGTTTTTCTTCATTATATCCATAAGTGTAACATCTGGTAGAGGATTCTGAAGTCTTAAATTCATGGTGACCACAGCAGTATGGAAATCATCATAAGTCTCTTTGTACTGTTGCTTTCGCAACGAAATTTTTAACAAAACCTCTTGATCAGACTCCATACGCCCGAATTCCCTTATCAATGAGTGGCGTAAGACCGAGTAAGTTATATTACGATTCCGCCTCGTGAAGAGCCAATACCACTTTTCAGCACGACCTTCTAACAGAATGTGGAAATTAGATAACAGATGTTCGTCGGAACACCTAGAGCGTGTACAAAGGGTTTCGACCTTAAATAGAAAATCAGAAATTGATCCTGTACCGTCATATGTCACTTTCCATTTTTCAAGTTTAACATTTGCACTCTCGTAAGATGTATTTCGATCAGACAACGGATTGGAGTATTGGGTATTTGAGGTAGGAAAGTTTGGCAATGTTCCCGGTGCTCTATTAGCAGATGAAGTCTGTGCACTACTTATTTGCGATATGTTCTCCCTGATAGTCGATAATTCCCTTCGAAACTCTTCCTGTGTACTCCTCATTGTTCGCTCCATAAGAGCTATCAAAGAATCAAATGAAGTTTCTACGTTGGGGTTATTAGCATTAATGTTAGATTCCAACGGAGGATTGTTTCCTATACTAACAGCATTTAAAAAGGGAGTTGCGTTCGCATTGAGCGAAGCCCTGGAAATTAGTTCCTCAGACCTTTCGATATTAGGTGGTCGTGAAGCTAAATTTTGGTTGTCCATTACGATTATATCTTGAAAAAGATCAGAAGAAGGAACGTTAGTAAAGCCTTGTGCGCCAGCTATCTCTTGCTCTGCTCTACTATTAGGTGAATGAACAACTTTGGATCTTAAACCACCAGTATTGGTTTGAAGATCAATTGATATATTATTTAAAGAAGACGAGGAATCTCGAGCTCTACTAGCCGATTTACTAGTAGCACCCTTAGATGAATACCTAGTGTTCATCGCACTGCTTTTCATAAGTAATATACAATAACAAAATCTTAATAAATGTTTGTGAACAGTTCAAGTATTTAGAAAATATAGATATAATTCGCAAAAGAAAAATTATAATAAAATTGTCGAAATCAATTAATTAATTCAAGTACAGAGACCAAAATTATACTTTTAAATAGTCTAAGTTAAATCGAGATATAATATATATATTTATGTGTGTATGTCTGGGGAATGATAGACCGTGTACAAAAAAAATAAATATAGCTAACAAAATCATGTCTGTAGATTTTCAGTACGTTACAAAAATTTATATAAAGTTCTAAAGACATATGCACATTAATGCCTAAATCTAATAATTCAAATTATACTGCAGCATAAAAAACTCGCAAAGCAATTTATTTTACGGACTCGTACAAAAATCTTTATTAAATGTTACTGACTTATCAAGTTGCTACTTTAACCGAACAATAAAACAATTCTAGTAAAAGGACTCACTTAAATAAGCCAAAAACATAGTTAGGCTAAATTGTAAAGATGCAATTAATTTCTAAATCGCGATTTGATTTCAGGATTATAAATCCAGTAAAAGTCAACGACTGAAATAGAAAATTATTTACATACGTGACAATAAGAACATTTAAGTTCGACCGAATTAGATCTTTAGAACAAAACTAACAATTTGTAAATTAAGCAATAGAAGATGTTAATGAAGTTTACGGTGGCCGTTTAAGCCCCACGTTGGGCGCCATATATGTTACGCGCTGGTTGCAACAGAAATAATAAAAATTGTTACGGATTTCAATCAACTTACTTTGTTAAACCGATAATAAAATTCTTGTTAAGAGGCATGATAATAGGTTTCCCAGCTAGCTATAATTTTGGCGATGTGGTTCTTAACCCGTGTATTTCATTGCGCGTAAACACATAACACTCTATACATGCCAATAGAGTGAAAAAAATTGTTAAATATGAAACTTCTATCTACAAATCTTAAAATGAACCATGGCTAGTTAGGGTGCCATGTAGGGTACAATGATTCCCTCCCACTGACCTAAAAGTCAGACACCTAGACAGAAAGAATTACCCGTATTATAAAAACTGTCCCTTAATGAGACACGATCAGTACCTACCAATATTCATATTTGACGTTGGTTATCATTCCCCGTTCTTTTAAAAATTTACAAATTCATTTTTAGTGATTTAAAAATTACAAAAAAAAACATGTTTATTTTCATTTTAAATATATAATGTAACAAAAGAAATTATACGTAACTTTATATGTAATTTCAAAAAAAATAAAACTACGAGAGAAAACGTTATAAAAAAAAATCATTCGTACAATACAATTTTACATATGACAATCAATGCAAAAAAATTGAGTATATTATATTTATTATATACATATATAGTATTGAATAAATTTTTTAATAAATGTTAATTTTACTTACAGTTTAGTTGTAGGTTTATAATTTTGTTGTTTGCATTTACTTTACGTTTCTTAACAGCTTCAATCGATGGGCCCAGCAATCACTGCATGCTAAAATCTCTGCAAATGTTAAGTTACGCTCGAAGAAAAATGTTAGTACTAAACTGTAGGTCAAATTTTAACAACTGGTTTTCAATATATTATGTGATTAAATTCTTGACAATTGTTAATATATGGCTAAATATTTATGTAAAAATTCATTTGTTTTAATTTATTTTTTTTAGTTTTTAATTAAAATTGTTAATAGCTTCCAAAATTAGGGTTTATTTCATTACTCTTTGAAACTAAGTTAAAAGAAGAAGTTACTGTACCTGTTACAATATCGTTTTTTTTTTCTTTCATTTTTTTTCTTTTTGTAATTGGTATTATTTAGTACAGTTTAATTCTGGTCTCGTTTACACTTGCTTATGACCTTATTACAAAGTTACTTTGTTCTTCAAATTTTCCTTTTATGACACAAAAATTACATATTTCTAATTGAATTATCAACCAATATTAAAGATTTCGTTTTGTTACAATTTTATCATTAAAACAATAGAAGGCAATCATATACTAAAACTTTATTACCACGTGATGCAAGGTAACGCCAAATCCACGTGTACCCAAAAAGACATGCGGTTTTCTCACTTCCCCAATTGAGGTTACAAAGGTTGATGTGGTTCTTTCTGGTTATACTGCTGAGCGATTGTCCCATGAATAATATGGTAAAGTTTCCAGGAATTAACCGTGAGTTTGGTATCCTCTTATTGACAATTTGTCCCTTCTTTATTCTTTAGATATAACTTCAGTGCAGGAAAAAAAATATTTTTTTAAAATAAATGAAGTTATAATTTCTTCCGCTTTAGTTAGTTCGTTAAGTTTGGGTCACACTCAAGAGAACTGCTCAAAAAATAAACTTATTTGCAATTTTTGTAAAATTCAGCAAAACTAGAGAGTGATTGCTCCAACATGTTTACATACATTTACACAAATTATTGTATGTAAAAATGTATGTGGTTATTATTTATAACCTTGACATTGAAAAATATTATGTACTTTAGAAAGTATGAGGGAATGAATCCCTAGAAACAATAAGGTTATATAGATTATATTATATATTTGTATCTGTTTCAAATATAATTCAACAAGCAAATTATTTTTATTTCAATATTAAAAGTATCCAATAATTAAAAAAAATCATTATACATATGTTTATTTTTCCTATACAAAATATTTGACATATGTAAATTAATTTTAATAAATATTCAGAAAAAATCGCAACAAGTATTCCCTCTTTTGTAAACAAATTTAGCTGCCAACATTTAGAATGGAACTTCTTTGCCACATTACATGGTAAAGGTGCAGTTGATGGAGTAGGTGGTACTGTTAAAAGAAAGGTCTGGCAAATTGTAAAAGCAAATAAATTAATCTTGCCAGATGCTTTCTCATTTTATGAATGTGCTCATAAATATGTGGAACGAGTTAATTTGCTTTATGTTGTTACCAAAGAGATTGAAGGGTTTTCTGCTCATCGCCATGAAAAATGGCAAAATGTCCAGCCCATCCCAAAAATAAGAAAACTTCATTCGTTTACTTATCATGATTGTCAGTATATAAATGTGTCTCGAACTGCGTATTCAGTAACAGAAAAAATTTAAATTTAATAATTAAGTGCCAGCGCCCAAGTACATAGTGTATAGTAAGAAATGAAAATAACCTTTTATTGTTTTTATTGCTATTATCACCGAATAAACATTTTTTAATTCTTTTTAAATTTGTTATGTATACATATATTAAAAAAACCTATTTTTTTCAGACAAATACTATAAGAGAAAAATCTGTCACATACGGTATGTCACGAACGATATTAAGATTTGTTCGTAACAAAATCATCTAAAAATCTTTTTGTATTTAAAAATTATGGATTATCAAGGAAAAATATTTGGCTTGGTGAAAGAACTTAAAGAAAAGAAAAAAACTTTTACAATTCGCAGATTTTCGTATTAATGTGCATGCACCTCGACATCACTTCCGTTTTTTGTCACGTACGATATGCGCCTTTTTCGCCCGATATTTTGGCCGGCAAGGTTTTCAAAGTCATGATTTTTTTTTAGATTATAGTACCCTCTAAATGTAAAATATTGACGAAACAATTTTTCAGTTACCACTCTTTTTGCAAAATCTACACCACTTTGTAGGCGTACAAATGTCACGTACGATGACATGGAAATGCCCATATGTAAGCAAAAATATATTCGCCCTTAAGTTGCAAATGTAAAAAAGAAAATAAATAGCAATTCGTTACTAACACTATTAGCTAGAACTAAAGGAAATTATCAAAAATCTTTACTGTGAAAAAATAAGTAGTAATTTGAAAACTATTGCTAACACAGACCGTTGCTAAGTCTAGATAGAACTTGCATTACAGTTTATGAAAAAAAAGTTGTAGTGAAAATAAAGTCTAAAATATTAAATCCTGCATTTTTATGACTTTAAAACGACTGCTGCTGTTATAGTTCAAAGAGTACCAGATCTTAATCCTAGCTAAGGCAACTACAAAAAATTTTGGGATGTAAGTGTTTAACTTGTTCAAATATTTAATATGTTTAAAATAAAAGTATAATGTAAAGTTTTCCATATTTAATAAAACTTCGTAAGCCCAAAAACTGAGTTTTAATTTTTTTAATTATTACTTTTACGATTCATTAAATCTTTAAAATCTTCTTAAGAAGCGCGTAATTTCATGTATTCAAGCAAATAGTTTTTTTAATTACGTTTGTTAGGCAATATTTTGCTAAGTTCTAAATATATTGTTATTTGATTTTTATGTCAAACAAAAAAAAAAAACGAGAAATCACAATTATAATAGTCCAATAGCATAAAATTTTTATTTAAAATAGAAGCCACTTTCCCCAAATTATTTTTTTTAATTCTAATCAAATTGTTTATCCCACTTTACAATTCTGTTTATTGGCCTAAAATTAGTAAAACAGATAACAGAATAAATAATCTTGTTGTTATTTTGGAAAAAATCCTGCTTATTTTAATAAAGAAATTTATGATATTAGTATTTTTTTAAATTTAAAGTCTAGCAAATTTTTTTTAATGGACGACAACAGTGCCACAATCCCTCTACACTTTCTACGTTGTAACCAACATCTTTTCAATTGCCTTTCATTTTAAAGGATAGCCCTAGATGAAAGTATATATTGGTAGCATTTCAACTGAATTTTAAACTACATATTGGCTGTCAACAACACCTGCTAAAAACCAATAACAAAGAACGTCATGCTTTAACAAAGGGCAAAACAATAAATGCTTACAATAAAAGGAGCTTAAGAATAAATTAGTAATATGGTTGTTAAGGTTTTTTTATTCTTATTCTTATTATTTTTTACGTTCACGGTAACTGCAATTATTTATAATAGTAAGTACTTGGGAAAATTTATGTATTTATTGCCACCGATTTGTTGTTTTTTATTTAAAATTCTTGAGAAATTTTGCAAGTTCCTGAAAGGAACGTTCTTTCTCCCCATTTAAGTCATTTGTTTCTTTTGCTATTGCTTCTTCTTAAACAAAAGTTGACAAAAGCAATTCATCGAAAGTAGTTAAATGAATACAAATTTTTAATTTATCCGGATGCTTTAAGCACTATCTAAACTATAATCTGAGTTTCACAACTAAGACTCATTTGTATAGTGTAATAACATGTCTGCTTTTAATTGATAATATTTTTGTTTGATCTTAGTTAACTATTTATTGTTAAAACTGAGTTTTATATGCAAATTTTTAATAGAATCCTTGTTATTGTATTGCCATACACTTTATACCAGCTTAACAACTTTTATAATTAGCAGACTAAAACTAATTTCTTAGACGTAATGTTATAATAAAAATAAGAAAAATAAATTGTTTTTGACACTCATAGAAATCTAATCTTATCTTTTGACACTCAACTTAGATGAGAGTTTGGGTGGTGTAAATATAGCTTAAATGACTATATGTTGTTAACATTTTAAAGATTATTCTCCTTGCTTACGTTCTAAAAATTCTAGCGCACACCTTATAAATTTAACAGAAAGGAAAAATAAAATGTTTAAAGAAAGCCAGAAACGTAGTGTCGAAAATCCAGGTTAAAATGTTTAAATATTTGAAATAATAATACATGAAAGTTTAAGTAAACAACATTGTAGAATTCGATAAAAAATTTTATTAGGATTTCAAACAAAAAATATTTGGAAAAAATGCGAAGACTTTTCAAAAAAAAATTTATGCTATTTGAAATATATATAAATAATTTGATTTTTTTGTTTTCTGTTTGTTTGACATAAAAATCGGATAACAAAATTATTAGGATTTATCAAGATATTGTCTTAGAAAATTTTATCTAAAAAACAAAGTACTCATTTAAAAAAAAAAATGTGAAGTATTTTCTACGAACAATAAGACTCTTTAACTTAGCGACTTTTTAAATACACGCAACCCTCCTACAACGCGGTATCTAGAGTCCTGCTTACAAATTTCGAAAATTTTCCAAAAACCCGGTTGTCTTATATCCTACAATGCAATTTTTGGTAAAATATGTTATTAAACATTATTTTTTATTTAAAAAAATTTATTATTTTTATGTAAAAAAAGGTTTTCTTCGTTTATAAAACTTCAAAAATCAAACATTTATTATTTTTTATATAAAAGCATTAAAAGACCTTTGTATAATTAATGCCTTTCAAGTCTTTACAGAAAAAAATCGTGAGAAAAACATTATTATTATTATTATTATTATTATTATTATTATTATAAAATGTTTATTGATGATTAAACATTTGTTTTTTTTTTATCGTAAAAATGTTAAAAAAAAAATTCTAAACAAAATTCTTTTTGATTTAAAATTTGCAATCCTGAATTAAAATATTTTTAGTAGATTTAAAATTCAATTTTTATTTTGTTCTGTTTAAATGAATGAAATATTAATGCATTATTAAATTTTTGACAAAAAATGTTAATTTTCCTGCTTCTATTTAATTTTTTTTAATAAAAGGTCTTGTTATCCGTGTACCTCTTGTGGAACATTTTAAGTCGATAACTTTCATAGTTTTTGAGATAAAGCATTTAGAAAATTTTACAAAACATTATTTTTGTATGGGCATATAGATGGATAGACGCACATACGGACAGTCGGACAAGGATTTATCGACCTCCTTATCTATAAGGATTCAGATAATGTATATACTTTAAATAACAAACGAAATGACAAACTGATATATGTATGCTCTTATAGCTATGTGAAGGGTATAATTAATAAAAAACTTTCCGTTTTACTATATCCATTATCAAATTGAATCATTCTTACCTAATAATGGACTTAAAAAAAGTGTATTATGTTTTCAGTTATTTCACTCATCTAATATTAAAAAGTTTGAAATTATAAAATTATTCAATAAAAAAAATTATTCTATAAACGATATTAATGCATTGCTATCAAGTTACACGGTGTTATTTTCGCTAATTAAATCTTAGAACGTAGAATATGATATTAACAAATTGAAGCGTACTCATATGCCACAGAGGAATACTTCCAATTAAAAACATAGAAGTCTCTAAGAGAGAAACTTTAAAACGTGTACATTAATACCATATTATTTAAATAAAAGGACTCAACCATTAAGTCTGGGTATAACACACAACAAAAACCCAAAACCCAGGACTGCGGAGGAAAAACTTAAGGCCTTAGATTACTGTGTGTAGAACGCTAAAATCAATTTTAAGAATTCAAGAATCGCTATTTCCCTTTTGTATATTTCAGTTTCTTTCCTTTCGAATAAATTATACCAGAGTTACCCGATGAAAATATTAACTAAAAAAAATAATTGTTGAAACTAGCGATAAATCTAATCATTTTTATGTTCTATATTTTATTTATAGTTAACGAAGCACTAATGGTTGAATAAAGAAGGAATGTTTTATAATAATATTTTTTTAAAAAAATTTATATTTTTAAAAACATTAAAAAAAATATTTACAAATCGTAAAAGAAGAAAAATATTTATGGTTTTAATCTACCTAAACAAGATTGAAAACGTCCTAACTGAAGCAAGTGGAGGAACAAACACTCTTATCGACTGAAACCTTATAACGACAGAATCGATAGTTTTCATTCAAGTTCCTACATATAGTGTTGCTAATTTGTCAACGGAACAAGTCAGGTTATTGTTAAACAAACAAACGAAAGTCCTCTTATAAAACTATGATGTCTGTACATCACGACAACGTAGAAAATTCTGATCAGAGATTTAAATGCACAACTGTGCTGGTTGAATACTTATCTCGAAAGCAAAGGAAAACTTTGAGATAAAGTCTGCATAAAACAAAACTTGGTTATAGACAAAACTTTACTCCTACGCAAAGCTATATATATATGGTATTACCTTGGGGTTGCTAGATTTTAATCCCCCATATGGCAATTAGTAAGGCATAAAGCAGGTTTTTACTGAATGTGCGCAAACTCTCTTTGTAGGTTTATTACGCACAAGGCTTAAAGCTTCTCAGGATTCTGACTGTCCCACAGTGCGGTAATTTGACGTTTGCAAACTAGCATTCGGCATGGTAAGTGGGAAAATCACCAGTAACAATTTTTAAGGACTGCAAATGGTATTTTTTGTTGGGGAGGGGTCTCAACACAGATGAAACGAGGCTCGAACCTAAAAAAATTCAATGGATATACTTTTGGAGCGCAAAAATCAATGATGCCTTACCTTGAAAACGCTATTAGATGTCATATAGTCTTAAAACTTTACATAAAACAATTCTTTTGGTGTATAAGAGAAATTCGAGCTCATTTTTGGGTTAAAAAATGCCGCTTGCATTCCAAAGATAAGTTTCGGGGCAGCTTATGGCCTCTTCAAATAAGACTAGACTGTGGTAATGTAAGCTTATTGCTATTTTTTGCTAACTATTATCACCGAAATTTGGGTTTTTTTCTTGACCACATTCTCGGCGGCGCCTTTCAAGCGGATAACTTTGGGCCCAGTTGGGTAATTTGTTGTCACTTTTTTTTGTGTTCTTAGCCGGATCGACCTTCATTCGTTGGCGTATAAAATTTGAATATTAGTTTGTAATACCAATGAGGGAGTATTTTTTGTTTGTTTATTTTCTAGCTATGTAACTCCGGCAATCAAAATAGGTATTTTAGCTTCAGGGTAAAGTCAACCTTTTTATATGCAGGCGTCACAAAAGTTGCCAAAGAAAACTGTAGAAAATATTCCTTCTTAATACAACAAGCGATGCTCACCTGTGGTAATTTATTAGTTCAGCTCTTTTAGGAATTAAAATATTACAATTAACATTATGTTCACCACCAGACGACCTTATAAAACTGCTATTAGCTGGAGCCCAGAAGGAAGCAGAAAAAAAAGTAGATTATTTAGGGGAGAAGCTTAAAAGCAAGCTGGCCATAGAAAAGAGACCTGGAATGAGATAAAACTTAAATCTAAAAATATATCTCAGGAAATATAAGGTTTATTTTCTCGGGGCAATCACTTTAATACTGAGGGATTAGTGAAAAAAAATTTAATTCAAGCTGTCTAAACTTTTAAGATTTTTACCTTTTCAATGCGCTAAAATATAAATTTGTTAAATTTATTTTTCTAGTGCTTTCAGTAATTTTTAAGGGTATTCAAATGTGATTTTGTTATTAATTTTAATAAGCACTTTTTTTCCTAATTGTTATGAAATAAAATTCATGCAAAATAAAATACTATCTTTTTAACTTTTAGCTTTTTTCTTAAAAACTGTAAAGGGAAACCTACAAATTTTGGAAGAAAGCTAATATTTCAAATATGTATAACATTTTCGCGTTTTACTAAGGCCCCTAAAAGCATGCACTTATTTTTAAGCAGATTGTTTACGCTCTTACTTGGAATGAAACAAAATTCGTTTACAAAACACACACACACATATAAAAACACTTACTTATAATACGCAAACTAATACAAACACAAACTGCCAAAACATAGAAAGTTTTGCAGCAAAAAATATAACAGTTTTCTAACAACATTTACTTCTAGATTGTCTTGCTTGCATTTATTTATTTATTTTTTTGCTAAACATACAGCTAGACTCTAGACATGTACACAGTTTTGGAACGTAGTTAAAGTTTTAAGGAAAATCCAATTTTTAAATATACTTACGTACATACACATATATACATATGTATGTATACATTATAAATTTGCATAATATGACTCCTATAAAAAGGAGAACGGAAGTGTCTAGAAAAATTACAAAAAAAAAAAAAATAAAAACAAAAAGCATTAAAATATGCTTTGGTCTAAATAAGAACATAAAACTCCTTAAAAAAAAGCGCCCTAGTGAACAAAAAAATAGCAAATGTATGTCGACATTAGAGAAAAAGTGTTTTAGGTTTATAAATAAAGAGTTTAAATGTAAATAAATGCGAATAGAAACCTTAGAAAATAATGTGTTTGATGGTGATTTAAAAGCAATTTTGAAAAACCTTCCAGCCATCTTATGAAGACTTAAGCTGGAGATAAGGCAGCGAAACCATTAATATGTATTAATATATAAGAGAGTGTCGTTAATACCCCCTGTATTAATAGTAACATAGTTTAATTTTGTTTGGGAAAGAAATATTTTTTTGCTGCTAGATTTTAAACACATTAAAAAAGATAACCGTGTAGTGTCATATATGAGTAATCCAATTGCAAACACTTTTATTTTCAAAAAAGTAGTTTTCAATGCCATTTTATTATTTATTTAAGAATGATAACTGGTGCTCCATGTTATATCAAAAACAGCAACATCCACAAGGATCTAGAAGTTCCACTTGTAAAATGCGAAATCCTGAAATATGTGGACAAGTATTTAAATAAGCTGGAATCACATCCAAATCCGCTCGCTCGAAGCATCCTGCAACATAGTGGGCACACCCGCCTAAAAAGAAGGGATACAATTGCTCTTAGATGAAACCTTTGAAATTAGTTAATTTTATTGTGAGAACTTAAATTTTAGTCTGGTACTTACTGGACTAGTATTAACTACTTAGTTTTAAGATTTGAATACTTATTGTTAGTTCGCTTAAGCGAAGATTCAATAATAAAATATATGAAAAAAAAAAAAAAATTTTATTCGCTTTTAAAATGCTTCCCAAAGCCAACAATAATATTGTTAAAAACCCGGTATGTAAGGCGTGAAATATACATATCCATATATTGGCTACTCTTCTTATTATTTAAGCGGTTAACATGTGAACAAAGTTAAGTTTATATTGGTCAGGCAGAAATACCTGTATTTATATTTCAGTTTTATCGGCAGGGCCCCTATATCTTTGCAGCCTTCAAAAGCTTGAAGTGTGAGACTTTGTACGTACATACAAATTTTTAAAAAAATCGGTGCTGTAAAAGCCTTAGAATTAAAATTACATTTTTGAAGAAGCGTTTCATTGAAATCGATTGTGTTTTGATATTTTTTGTGGCGTGGCCCCTGTGACTTTTTGCCTTAGAAATAATGGCGTTAGACACCTTGTATGAACGTTACAATTTTCAAAAGAGTCGGTTTGGTAGAAACTCCAGTACAAAGGAATTAATTGTTGAAGGCGGAAAGCCACCCACTTTTTTACAACAAAGTTTTGACTCTAAGGGAGTTTATACACAAACAAACTTTTTTATTTATTTTTTTATTTATTTATTTATTTTTTACATTTATTATACTTAATCTGTCAGGTAAAGGTAACTTAATGAGGTTTTAATTTTTGTGGGCGTGGCTCGCCTATTATGTAGCTTTTAAAGTAAAGATGAAATCGTTAAATTTCAACAAAGAAAAGCTATTTGAAATATATGACATTAAATTTGTTTTAATGTCATCGGAAATGGCCTGCTCCCGTGATTCAATATGTTGGATTTTTTTTCACAAGAGCATAAGCCAATTAAATCAAAATGGTTCATGTGAAATTTGGCAATCATAGTTGCAGTAATACGTTTTTAAATACCTTTTGATTGCAAGGGGTTTGTACAGCCCTTGTTCCAACCCTCTTCTTTTTCATCTTATCAGAGCTGTAGATATAAGAGTTAAATAGCGTTCCATTTTTGCACTCTTCTAAATTTTTAGAAAAATTTAAAAAAAAAAAAATATTTTAACCCTAAATAATACACAAATTTACTTTTTTTTAATTACATTCTTTAATTTGGCTCTTTATAAAACATTCTCTATTATGCTTTATGTATAAAAGTGGTCAAAAGTACCTAACGGATGATTTTGGATTTTGTAGATTTGTCTACTATTTTTTTGTACAAAATTGATTTTGAAATCAATACGAAAAATTGTAATTTTCAGTAAAATATTGCTGTAAATAAGCCACAAAGCTTTGTGGTATTAGTGGTCTAAGTAAAAAAAAATATGTTTGTTTTGTGAACAGAAGTAATAACAAACAAGCATTATTTAATGACAAAAAAACATATTTAAATTTTTAGAGTTCCTAAATGAAATTTAAAAAAATACAAAAAAATTGTATTAAATGTTTGTTAAATTTTAAGGATTTGTTGTAAAAAAAATTATTTAAGGTTTATTAGGTTATTTTTAAAAGTTTAAAAAGTTTAATTTTTGCAATCTATGCCACAGTTCAATAAAATATCTAGGGCATTATAATTAATTTTAAATTTGAGGGCAAAGAAGAGTTTCTTCTTTAAGCGGTTTTTGTGGCCTTTGGCTTATGGTGCATAATATCTTAATTTATTACGTCAGCATCAGAGTTCAGTTTTAATTTTAAACTTTTTTGTTTATTTTATAAACTTTGTTCAATATGTTTAACGTTTTTGATTTTTGTGTTTCAATATAAAGTAAAAAATATATAAATGAAGTTAAGCAATAACAAGCAAAAATATATTTCCCGAAAAGTTTTATTTAAGATTTTTATTCCCTGCCAATGCAGAAGTTTAACAACATTTTTGAAGAAAAAATTATAAAAAATTTTTTAGAACTTTTGCTCTAAGAATCTCTTTTTTTTCTTTTCGAAGAACGTGACAAACTTTAATGAGATTATATAAGAAGAAGATAAAATATTTTAGCTCAAATTTTTTAAACACAAATTTAATAAGATAGTGGTCAAACTACGTGAGATATGAGCGTTACAAAAAAAAAAAAATAATAATAAAAAAAAATATTTCCTCCTTCTTTTCTTTTTGACCTCAAAAAGAAAATAAGATAAATTTTTATTTGCTTCTTTTCTTTCTTTCCTGTTTTAAATATGTGATAATATTTAAATATATATTTTATATTAAATTTCTCTGTCTTTTCGTATTTTTTTGTATTATAAGATTCAAAATTGTATTGATTTGCATAAATTTGCTATGGATTTGATTTCGATAAAAAATAAAATATATTAAGCTTAAATCAATAAAGAGGATTTTATGCAAGAACCTTGTAGAACAATTAAAAAAAAAAAACTGTAATGAAACCTCTTCAAACCATGGCCAATATTAATACACACCAATAGTGAAACGATATGAATAAATACCAGTAAGTACCCGATAAATTCTCTATTAAACCAAGTACTTTTGCTATCGATACTTTACAAGCGACTATGAAGTAGGTATTGGTAGAAGGTACTCGTATCGAAAAAAAATACTCGTTTTTTAGTGACCACAGAAATCCAGAGAAGAAAAAGTTGCTTCTTATTTTTTTAACCAAAATGAAAAAGAGGAAATTGAATTTAATAAAATAAGGGAGACTAGTTTAGCTGTGGCAAATCCTGACTTTAGCCAACGCACTTGTATACACATATGATCTAATTACAGGGGTCTGGTGACAAATTTTTATTTTTAAAACGATTATTTTAAAAAAGTAATAAATGGGGCGACATTTTTTTTGAGTAATAACTCTTACGTAATTGCTCGTCGACAATTTTGTTCAAAGATCGGTATTCGGCGAACACGTGAGGAACTGAATATAAGTTAAGTTTACTCGTGGATGTGGAGTTTCAGCGATATTGCTTCGGCTATAAATGTCCCACGGCCAGAGCCAATTCGATCTTCAAGGACTTCCGAAAACAATAGAACTGGTCGAAAGCAGCTTACGTAAAAATCTGCGACATTCCATACGAAAAACAGCAGCCTCAATGAGACTTCCAAGAGAGATTATTCATAAAATTTAACAAAAAAGATCTGAAGTTCCATTCTTTAAAAATAAAAACCAATCAAGTGCTGAAAAAAGTGACTCTGATTTACTCAAATATTTTTGTGAAACAATGTTGGCTCGTTTTCGAACTGCAAATATCATTCTGTGAAATGACGAGGCTTGTTTTCACTAAAAAAGGCCACCTTAATAGCAAAACTACCGTTAGTGGTCTCCAAGATCCCGTAACCCTCGATTGAAAGTTAAAAGCCCTTGCATTACTCCAGCGTAACTGTTAGGTGTGCCTAATCCACGCATGAGATAATTGTACCACTTTTTTCGAAAAATTTCAAGGCCAGGCGGCAAATGTATGCGGTGTAAATTATCGACTCATGATTACGAAATTTTTTTTGACAAACCTGCGTGCTCATCCATCGTACTCTTCACAAACGTGGTTCTAATAGGATGGTTAGACTGCACACACAGCCAGACCTTCGACTAATTTTCTTCGAGAAAATTTCCCCCAAAAACTAATTAGTCGTTTTTTAGACATCATATGGCCACCGAGGTCGCCCGATCTAGCTCCCATTGATTTTTTATAGCGCTACATAAAAAATAGGGTTTTTAATGATAATCCTCAATCTCTTATGCCTTTAAAGGAAAATATTTTTTGAGAAATCAGCTCATTTGAACTAAGCTTACTGCAGCGTTTGGCGCAGGACAGTGTGTTCAACTCGATGGAAGACTTCTGAATATCGTGCCCCCTTTTAAATTAAAATCCGGATTTCCATTTTATTGTCCAATGCACTTAATAAAATTTTGTATAAAATATTATGTTTCTTTTCAAGTTTGAAAATAAAAATCTGACACCAGACACCCTGTATCATTGTTTGTGATTTTAATTAATTTTATAATTAAAAACCAATGTAATTGTGACGGGTGTAACCAGTTTGCACACAATATTTTTATAACTCAAATAATTAAGAATTTTTGCTTGAAAAAGTCTATGATTACCAGTTATGGTTATGTGTATTTTAAAATGATTAATTGTAAAAAGAGACTTCAAGTGCATATTTTTATTCACAATGATCACTTTAAGACTGTGACTGGGGTAACGCTACAAATTGGAATTTTAGAGAGTTTTTACTTTAAGATCCAGCTTTGTAAAATATTCTTTATTTTTGCTTAAGAAAAAACTTCTTCTAAAATGTGGCGTGAAAAAACAAAAGCTGATTATCAAGGATATGATAAGTTAACCTATTTATGTTTCGACCATTTTATATAATTTTTTCTTCATTTTAAAAGTAAATTCATTGATATTTTTAATACAGGAAAAATCAAGTTTTACCAATTCAGCCATTTTATATGAAATTGACCAGATATAAGAAGCCAATTATAGCTATACTTTACCCTGCAATTTGCTTCCTTTTATTTTACGTCAGTATTACTGTTGATCAAAAAATTAAATTAGCACCCAACTGTGCAAACAGATGGAAGAAATAAATTTATCAGAAGCACATTAGCCCTTTACCAATTTTTTGGAGTGAACGGACACTTTACTATCTCAGGGCGGGATTTAAGGAGTTTATAAAAAAACCATTGGCTTTCTCTTTCAAAGTTTTCCTATTATTAAACATTTAGAATGTGTTTTTTCATCTTTGGTAATCAAAAAACAATTTTGCTATTAAGTACATATTTTAATTATTTATGTTATAACAAAGTTAAGCTTAGGAATGAAATGCTTCCTTTCTTTTAAAAAGGATACCGGTTATGTGTATTACAAGGATAAAAATGTTTATAAATTTTTGTCAAATACTGTGAAGCTTACGAAAAATGTTTGGTATTTAGATTTAGAAATATAGATTTTTTTTACTTTTTTAAATTTAAACTGAATCGTTTTTACCTCAAGCAAAAAATTAATCAACTTCTATTTAGTTCAAATTTTTTAAACTTCTTAGTTGTAAAAACAACAATATTAAAGAAACTGGGCTAATAAAACCATAGCGCTGGAAGCAATAACAAAACTAACTATAGTAACAATAATAAAATGGTTGGGCAGGGAATTTATGTAAAACTAGAATCAGAGCAATAATCCTTATCATAAAATAACTACTACAACCAAACGAGCAACAATCACTTCAACAATGTCAACAACCTAAATAAAATAAAAACAAAAACAAGCAACAACTTTAAGACTTTCTATTTTTTTTTAAAGTTGTTGCTTAGGGAGGCAGGGCTGTTGTTGTTTAAAAAACCAACTAAATTAACATCTACCATATGCGTCTCGAGAATTAAAATCATTATATTTGTTTTCCTCCTATTTTCTCTTTACTTCGTTTTATAGCTGAAATAAGAAACAAGGCCGTTGGCACAGTGATTCTTATTGAAGATAAATGAAATCTGACTAACAAATTTTATAGTTATAATTAAGTTTATTATGGGAAATAAAATACACTTCCTTAAGCTTCTTTAAAGCTATTTCAAGATAAAACTTTAAAAAGTTTATTGCAAAATAACCTTATTAACTGCTGTAGGTCTTAAGACAATTTATTTCTACTCCTTTAGGCAAAAAAATAAAAGGTGACTTATAACGTATATATTTTCAATTCCAATGTGACGAACGTGACCGTTTGCTCACATTTTTACATATAATTCAAAAAATTAAAAATTTTGGTTTGAAAGAAGCTTTGTTTTAAGGATTAATAGCAAATAAAAATTGAATGAACATAATTTCTGCTCAGATTGATCACTTGAAGAACTGTGACGGATATGACTTTAAAATTAAAAGAAAATGTAAAAAAAGAAGAGACGCTTATTTAGTATTTAAAATTTTAAATTTTTTGCGAAATAAATAAAAATAAAGTATGAATCAATTTATTTTTATTTTAATAATTTTCGTTTAGGTTTAAATGTTAGTTCATCAATTTTTTAAATAAAGAAAAAATAGATTTTCCCCCAATTAAAGCCATTTTACGTGAACTTTGGTTTTTCGATAATGTGAGATCTGCACGATAATGTCTTGTTAAACAATCCAAGTTTAAAAGTAAATCCTTTACTTGAACAAAGTAGAGGTGTTTTAGAAACCCCCAATTATAAACTTGTGTGCTATTTTCCAAAAAAAAAAAAAAGATTACTTAAAACGCTTACTTGGTACTAAATGGGGAGGAACGCCGACAGAGTCACTACAGCCAACAGCATAGACAATTGTGTATGTCCTTAAAAATAAAAAACCTGAAGTCTTTATTTTAAAGGTTGGGCGAATAATATAAAAAAACTTAAAAACATAATGGAAATGAAGGAATTTAGTGAGCACTCACTCAGTCTTCGAGCAAATCATTCGTTTTTAACCATACTTAGTTATTTAAGGATACGAAGTGCAAAACAGTTTTTTAAAATGGAATCTTTTTTAAAGCTTTAGCTTGAAAATTCTGACAGTTTTGGTTTTGATTAAACAGCTTAATATTAATCAACAGAACTTCGCGGCAGTAAATATTTTTTGTGTGATTGCATGGTTGATAAAACAATATAAAAAACTTAAAAAAGTAATTTTTTTGATAACATTTTAATGTTGCAATTCAAGGAGCCACAGTGCATTCATACTGTTTTTATTCCCTAACATTTCTAATATTTTATTAAAACGCAACTGCTGGTCGCCGCTCTAGCCCCCACGGCGAAAACTTACATTGCTTTGTTGTGAGTTTAAATCTAAAAAAAACTCTTACTAATTAGCATTGTAACGCATTATTTTAAAATGGCGATGACATTGAAGGGAAGTACTTACCATGCTCGCTTACAAAGAGGGAGTTAAATAAGCACTTACCATGCTCGCTTACAACTAGGAACTTACATAAGGTAAGTATTACTTCTTTGGCATTAAATTCATCTTTTTCATGCAACTCATTGTTGCATCTAAAGTTTTTTTCTTTGATGTTTTGGTTAAGACTGGGTTAAAATATTAAGTTAGAATAAGTTAAGAAATTGTCAAAACTGAAACCACCTGCCTAAATTTTAGATAAGAAATAACTCATTATCTAACAACTGCTAAGTAATACAAATGGTATGTAAAAGTAGTTGACAAAATAAGAAATTTGTAATGCTTAGTCACTTCCAAGCTTGCAAAATTTTTATTTATTAAATCAAATATGAAGTCTTATACTTTTAAGGGGGGGGGGGGGGGGGTTAATTTTCCTTTAATATCAATTTAATTTTATATTTGCGTTGACTTATTGCAAACAAGATATTTCGGATTTGTGCTTACCAGAAAAAAAAGCCGGATAAAATCTGTATGATGTCACTTTCAGTAGTTATAGGCATTTATATGAATTTCCATAAAATTTTATTTCACATAATATTTCAAAGTTCTTTTCAACCTGAAGACTGTGGCTATAAAATCCGTCTTGTATAGTAAAAAACATAATTGGAGTATTTTAAAAATTATATACTTTTATCGTTGGTTTTTGAATTCACTATATCAACAGCATATCTAAACCTAAAATATTGTCACCTAAAGATGTTTAGTATAGCGAAAGCAAACTCTTGTTGTTATTGCTGGCATATCCTATGTGTTAAAAATACAACTTTGTCACTTCATTCAAGTCACTACTTCTTTGCATAATTTTATGTATTTGCTATAAAACGTCTTACAAAATTTATATTACAAGCCATATGTATGAAAAACTCTAATTATATAACAAATTTAATGTGTCTTAAAGTACCGTAAATAGAGCATTAGCATAGGGATAACAAGCTAACGAGAATAATTATTTTAATTGTGTTAATAAAAAAAAAAAAAGAAAAAAATAGAAAATCAAAATCCCGCAAAGTGAAAAACGTCGTGACCTTAAACGTACAAAGCTCAAAAACTGATGACTATGGTAGCCTAAATGAATACTATTTGCAATTCATCTGTAAACACACGAACTTATATCCACAGACTGATTTCTTATTATTTTTCTGGAAGTCAAAGTGGTTTAGCTTTAGTGAGATAAGCATATTGGTTACACAACCAATTTACGAAGAAAATCTATCCAGTATGTGAATTTGTCAGAGATTTGTTTGCCTTTTGCCTTTTCTTGTCAACGGAAATCCCATAAAATGCTCTAAATAAAATTTTAATTTAACTGCCCTAAAGGTTCTTGCTGTTTGTAAACACATTAGTTAAACAAGTCAAGATTTTGTTGGTCATAAATTTTATTAAGCTTTTTCCCTATTTTATTTATGTATATTTAGGGGAAGAGGATATAAGATAAAATAAGTGGTTTTCTCATTATAAGTGAAAAATATATGTTTTCATGCTAAAACAAATAACTCTCTTAATCGAAAGAGCTTATGTATGTAAATATTGTATACAGGAAATTGTTTAAAGAAATGATTTAAGCCATATTAGTGTTTTGTTTTATTTTTTACCAGTGTGCTTAAATTTTATATTAATTTAAAAAGTGTTGTTTAAGGAAATTCTTAATATAAATTTTAACTTGCTTAAGTGACTATTACAAAACGTTTGTTCCCTTGGCCAAACAGAATCGATTTATTAGCGCTTCGGTTTTCTGCGCTTCATTATTATTTTCTGACACCAAGTTTTGTGATTGGTTTCTCCCCTTTGTCCATGCATTAGAGTTTCGGTCTTCCCTTTCAGCGTAATATTTCTTAACGTTTGCATTTAAATGCTTTTCTTTTTAAACTATATTTAGTTGTTCTTATGACATAACCTAAGCAATATGATATCGGGTTTCTCCACCAACGCAGATTGATCTACAGATAAAGCAAATAATAACTTTTACCAAACCGTCTAAGCACAGCCTGGCCCGCTTTTGCAGATACCTATGCTTCACTGGCATATAAAAGAACCGGTGATTTTTTTCATGTCGCAAGATGGCCTTGATTTTTAACTGCACGCTTAGTCCACTTACTCTTGAATATCTGAGGGTAAGTGTCAGGCTAAGGTGTACCTCTCAAGGTATAAAAATCTTAAGAACTATTCTCCCTAGATAGGAATGGCCTGAGATTATTTTCAGGTCTTGTGACGTAGCATGGAGTTCTCAGATACAATTTAAGTACAACCAACAAGTCGAATTAAATGACGTGCACCCTACACAAGAAGAATATATTTTATTTAGTGTAGAGTTATTATTCCAATGGGCATTTTGAATTATTTACCTTGTAGGGTGCTAGGTTTTTTTTAAAGCCTATAGTTTCACTACTTCTACTACTACTACTACTAATACTTCTACTACTACCACTACTACTACTACTACTACTACTACTACTACTACTACTACTACTACTACTAATACTGCTACTACAACCACTACTACTACTACTACTACTTCTACTACTACTTCTACTACTACTACTACTACTACTTCTACTATTACTACTACCACTACTACTACTACTTCTACTAGTACTACTACAGTTTACTATTACTACTCGTACTACTACAGCTTCTATACTACTATTACTTCTACAACTACCACTTCTGCTACTTATACTGCTATACTACAATATATACTACAACTACTACTACTACTACTTCTACTACTACTTCTACTACTACTACTACTACTACTACTACTACTCCTACTACTTCTTCTACTACTACTACTTCTACTACTACTACCACTACTATAACTACTACTACTACTTCTACTACTAATTCTACTACTACTACTACTACTACTACTACTACTACTACTACTACTACTATTACTACTACTACTACTACTACTATTACTACTACTATTACTACTACCACTACTAAAACTACTACTACTACTACTTTTACTACTACTTCTACTACTACTACTACTACTACTACTACTACTACTACTACTACTACTACTTCTACTACTACTACTACTACTACTACTACTACTACTACTACTACTACTACTACTACTACCACTACTAGTACTACTACAGCTTACTATTACTACTCGTACTACTACAGCTTCTATACTACTATTACTTTTACAACTACCACTTCTGCTACTCATACTGCTACTACTTCTGCTTCTACTACTACTATTCTCGCCTCGTAAAATCTCAAATAAGAACCTATTGGAGACCACAGAGCAAAAGCCTATAGTCCAAGAATTCCAACACCGTAAGTGACAATGGATCGGTCATACATGATGATATATCGCGCACAGACCTAGACTAGAACTCACTTGGCAGCCGCAGAAAAGGAAGACCGGCAAACACGTGGAGACGTTTGGTAGACGCAGAACTCGAGAAAATTAACACATGTGGGGCAGAATAAGAAACCTAGCCACAGCTTCTCCTAAGAACTATGGCAATTATATATGTATATATACAGCTTAGTGCGATTTTCGGGACTTGCTTTTTGCGGCTTACAAAAAAAATTAGGTATTAAAACTAACGGTTTGAAGCTTTGAACACGCAAAAAACATTTTGTGGATTGCAAAATAGTTGTGATGTTTAAAGCGTTTGCTTAAAGTTGGTATTTGCATGTATTTGGGATTTTCCCCCCAAACTGATTATCCTAACCGCTAACCCTACAGATGTGATCAGCCTTTATAAAAAAATAAGTAAATTCTTTTATATTTTTTACATACTTACTTCTGCTGAACTCTTTTTTTATTAAAAAATACCTAAATGTTCAATTGATTGTTGTTCGTAAGTATATACAAATCAATAAACACACAATCGAACTTAGGCATACTTCAATTACAAGCTAATAATGCATTACTTTTTAATTATCTTCTACCTTTTTACAGCGGCAGAAGTAAAATTATTTAACTTGAATACCTAAAAAAATCTAAATGTACAACAATTAAAAATAAAAAATATTTAGAATAAAATGAATTTTTTTTAAATGAACTAAAAATCTTAAATATCTATTTAATTTAATCCTAAAAATACTTAATAACCGAACATAATCTTATGCAGCATGATTTTTGGGCATTAAAAACATCTGCACAAATGCAGCATCCCTACTTCGTCGCGACCCTATTATACACAACTTTTTTATCATACCATCACTGACGTAGGATAATGACGTTTTTAGCATTATAGCTAAATACAGGTTATATTATTTTGTTGTTCAAATGATTTCTTATAGGCAAAAACAATTATTCTAAAGGTATTATCCTTATTGGCGTACTGGGTTTTAATCGTAGACTCGTAAAGCTCAAAATCCCAAACTGTTATTTATAAAGTTAAGGTGAACACTTTCCATATATCTATTTCCCATGCCATTTAATGATAGTCCAAGTTACAGAGTACGGGCCGTAGTTATTTCAGTGCAAAGGCTTAGGACTTTTTAACATCATTTTAAGATATATATGTCTCGAAAACCATGCTTATTATTGAATTACAACATCTTAACAGCCTGTTTATTAAACAAAAATTTCTTTATAAAGTGAGAAAGGGTGGGAATACGTTCACATTTCCTGGCGAACGGTATGTAAGATTCGTTACAGCTCGATGCAATATTTTTAACTTTTGTTAATACCGTAAATGTAGCAAATAAACGAGCAACAATTGTACGTTAATGTTAACATCATTTTCTGACCTTAAAAGACAATAAAAATTTTCTACGTAAAAGCACGTTTTTTTAAAAATCAATTTTTTTCAAATAATTATTTATGCTCCAGAAATTTTGTTCATGTTTACATATTTTAATTAATTTTAGACTTTTTCTCATTAATACATATCAATCTGGAAAAAAACAAACTCCATAAAAGTTGCTTTTAAAAGCGCTTCAATGAAATCATCTTATTGAGTTTTTTGGAAGCCTCTTCAAATAAAAACAAGTAAGAGCGCTATATTCGGCTGTGTCGAATCTTATATACCTTCACAGTGGTCTTTTAATATACCCAGCCGAGTTATTTTGTACTGCAAATAATATAATAAAAATACCTTGTGTGAGTTTTAAAGTCCATAGAGAACTTTACAAAATGTTAACGTTCGTATCAATAATAGAAATAGATGAAAAAGGTTTGAGGTCGAGACTTTTAAAAGTTTTCGACATTATTCATATTTAAAGGTTAATAAAACTTGTTAAATGTTATGGGATGTTCTAGTCCCCCTGCTGCTCTTCAATTTTTTTTTTCCAAAATGTATGAATTATTAGATTATTACTTTTTGTAGAACATTTGATTTTGATGTCTGCTATAGTTTCCGAGATATAGCTTATCGAAAATTTCATACAAATCGTTCATTTGTATGGGAGCTACCCCGTATTCACCCCCTACCAAAACAATTTTTAATTCAAAGCGTAGCTTTTGCTGTCCAATTACTTTTTGTAGAACATTTTATTTCGATATCTGTTACAGTTTCCGAGATGAAGCGTATCGAAAATTTTACAAAAATTGTGAATTTGTATGGGAGCTACCCCATGTTCACCCCCCACCAAAAAAATTTTAACTTCAAAGCGTAGGCTGTGCTGTCCAATGACTTTTTGTAGAACATTTTATTTCGATATCTGTTACAGTTTTCGAGATATAGCGTATCGAAAATTTTACAAAAATTGTGAATTTGTATGGGAGCTACTCCTTTTTTCGACCCCACCCAAAAAAATTTTTCTTTAAGACGTAGCTCTTATTGCCCAATTACTTTATGTAGAACATTTCATTTCGATATATAACAGCTACCCCTTTTTTTGCCCCCACCGAAAAAAATTTTTCTTTGCAGCGTAGCCCTTGTTGCCCAATTACTTTCCGTAGAACATTTGATTTCGATATCTGTTATAGTTTCCGAGATATAGCGTATCGAATATTTCATAAAAATCGTTAATTTGTATGGGAGTTATCCCTTTTTTTGCCCCCACTCAAAAAATTTTTTCTTTAAAGTGTAGCCCTTAGCGTACAATTACTTTTTGTAGAAAATTTTAAGTCGATAGATGTTATAGTTTGCGAGATATAGCGCATAAAATATTTCACCAAATTTGTGCAATTGTAGGAAAACTACTACTTTGCCTAATTCTATCTGAAAAAAATTTTTCCATTATTTAGGTGCCTACTTTAGGAGTATCCGTTCCAAGTTCTGTGGCAATAGTGACTATACTTACTGAGATATATAGGGATATATGCACGGATTTTGTCCTAAAAAAAATGGGTTACTTTGGGTTTTTGCTTATATCTCAGTCAATAGTAAACCGATTTCGCTGATTTTAAACAGCGATTGTTAGCGGGATATTTGTAATCGTTTGACACCATTAACTGGTCTGTATCTTTTTATTTGACTCCGGAAACTTGATTTCAACAGACGGACAGACAGATACACAGCCAGACAGACAGACGGACAGACGGACATGGCTTTATCAACTTCCCTATCTATAAGGATTCAGAATATATATACTTTATGGGGTCGCAAATGGATAATAAAGAAATTACAAACGGAATGACAAACTGATATATACCCTTATCACTATGTGAAGGGTATAAAAAACAATAAAATACCAAATAAAATTAAGGGCTTAAAATGTATTTTTTGTAAAGATCAGCTGATTAAATCCCCAACTTTCTGGCACCAAAAAAAGAAGAAGAAGCCAGTAAAACTCAGTATTTTGTTAGAAATTTAAACACAAACTTAGTGATTAATTTTCATAAAATCTAAAAACCAATTGCTGTGTTTTAATAATCTAGTGTATTTAAAACTTATAAAATATTTAAAAAATTACATTAAAATCAATAAAAATGTATTTGGTTTTAACAAGAGTGTATACCAGACATGTTTTTCTAACGAGACAATAATACAATTTATGTTTTTAACTCATGTTTTATACTGATGAATACCTTAATCTCAGATATTTTTAAACGAGACAACCAAATATTTTATTTTTAACTAGGAAATTTAATTAATGATTTCGATGATGGCTTACTTAAAGCCCAAAGACAAATAAAAATTTATTAAAGACTTTTATAACAAAAACGCTCAAATTAAGATATTTCATTCATTAAAACAGTTCGTCCTTACCTGGTGTCTTATTATCCAGTAGCGCTTGCCTGTCCTGATTTAATATAATTTTTTTATATACTTTGGCACTTTAACTTTTATATCCTGTAAACATTTGGGGGTCTTACTGCCAAGTGTCAATATTTAATGTCAGTTTGTAATTAAGTTATTTTTGGCATGACTGTACAAATGCCTAAACGAGTTTAGCTTTTTATAACACTCTCCCCAAATTTGTGTTATTTTTTTAGTCGTATTTCATTTCCTCGCCACTTTCCTTTATATTAAATTTTACCTATTTGTCACGTTTTCTTTGATGCATTTTCTGCTCTGTTGAATACTATATTCCGTCCTTGACTAGAATAAAACACACTTTAAAAAACCAATTATATATAGCAGGACTTTAAGTGTGCGAAGAAGAATATTAAATTAAATGAGAAAAAGAAAACATTTTACTTTTTTTATAAACTTAATTTAATTTAATTTTTTTGTTTTCCTTTTCCAAAACATTTAATAACATTAAGGATACTTTAGGATTTGTAAGTGTTTCATATTCATCACAAGGGACTTTTAATAAATTAAATTATAGAAATGTAAGATTCGTTACAGCTCGATGCAATATTTTTAACTTTTGTTAATACCGTAAATGTAGCAAATAAACGAGCAACAATTGTACGTTAATGTTAACATCATTTTCTGACCTTAAAAGACAATAAAAATTTTCTACGTAAAAGCACGTTTTTTTAAAAATCAATTTTTTTCAAATAATTATTTATGCTCCAGAAATTTTGTTCATGTTTACATATTTTAATTAATTTTAGACTTTTTCTCATTAATACATATCAATCTGGAAAAAAACAAACTCCATAAAAGTTGCTTTTAAAAGCGCTTCAATGAAATCATCTTATTGAGTTTTTTGGAAGCCTCTTCAAATAAAAACAAGTAAGAGCGCTATATTCGGCTGTGTCGAATCTTATATACCTTCACAGTGGTCTTTTAATATACCCAGCCGAGTTATTTTGTACTGCAAATAATATAATAAAAATACCTTGTGTGAGTTTTAAAGTCCATAGAGAACTTTACAAAATGTTAACGTTCGTATCAATAATAGAAATAGATGAAAAAGGTTTGAGGTCGAGACTTTTAAAAGTTTTCGACATTATTCATATTTAAAGGTTAATAAAACTTGTTAAATGTTATGGGATGTTCTAGTCCCCCTGCTGCTCTTCAATTTTTTTTTTCCAAAATGTATGAATTATTAGATTATTACTTTTTGTAGAACATTTGATTTTGATGTCTGCTATAGTTTCCGAGATATAGCTTATCGAAAATTTCATACAAATCGTTCATTTGTATGGGAGCTACCCCGTATTCACCCCCTACCAAAACAATTTTTAATTCAAAGCGTAGCTTTTGCTGTCCAATTACTTTTTGTAGAACATTTTATTTCGATATCTGTTACAGTTTCCGAGATGAAGCGTATCGAAAATTTTACAAAAATTGTGAATTTGTATGGGAGCTACCCCATGTTCACCCCCCACCAAAAAAATTTTAACTTCAAAGCGTAGGCTGTGCTGTCCAATGACTTTTTGTAGAACATTTTATTTCGATATCTGTTACAGTTTTCGAGATATAGCGTATCGAAAATTTTACAAAAATTGTGAATTTGTATGGGAGCTACTCCTTTTTTCGACCCCACCCAAAAAAATTTTTCTTTAAGACGTAGCTCTTATTGCCCAATTACTTTATGTAGAACATTTCATTTCGATATATAACAGCTACCCCTTTTTTTGCCCCCACCGAAAAAAATTTTTCTTTGCAGCGTAGCCCTTGTTGCCCAATTACTTTCCGTAGAACATTTGATTTCGATATCTGTTATAGTTTCCGAGATATAGCGTATCGAATATTTCATAAAAATCGTTAATTTGTATGGGAGTTATCCCTTTTTTTGCCCCCACTCAAAAAATTTTTTCTTTAAAGTGTAGCCCTTAGCGTACAATTACTTTTTGTAGAAAATTTTAAGTCGATAGATGTTATAGTTTGCGAGATATAGCGCATAAAATATTTCACCAAATTTGTGCAATTGTAGGAAAACTACTACTTTGCCTAATTCTATCTGAAAAAAATTTTTCCATTATTTAGGTGCCTACTTTAGGAGTATCCGTTCCAAGTTCTGTGGCAATAGTGACTATACTTACTGAGATATATAGGGATATATGCACGGATTTTGTCCTAAAAAAAATGGGTTACTTTGGGTTTTTGCTTATATCTCAGTCAATAGTAAACCGATTTCGCTGATTTTAAACAGCGATTGTTAGCGGGATATTTGTAATCGTTTGACACCATTAACTGGTCTGTATCTTTTTATTTGACTCCGGAAACTTGATTTCAACAGACGGACAGACAGATACACAGCCAGACAGACAGACGGACAGACGGACATGGCTTTATCAACTTCCCTATCTATAAGGATTCAGAATATATATACTTTATGGGGTCGCAAATGGATAATAAAGAAATTACAAACGGAATGACAAACTGATATATACCCTTATCACTATGTGAAGGGTATAAAAAACAATAAAATACCAAATAAAATTAAGGGCTTAAAATGTATTTTTTGTAAAGATCAGCTGATTAAATCCCCAACTTTCTGGCACCAAAAAAAGAAGAAGAAGCCAGTAAAACTCAGTATTTTGTTAGAAATTTAAACACAAACTTAGTGATTAATTTTCATAAAATCTAAAAACCAATTGCTGTGTTTTAATAATCTAGTGTATTTAAAACTTATAAAATATTTAAAAAATTACATTAAAATCAATAAAAATGTATTTGGTTTTAACAAGAGTGTATACCAGACATGTTTTTCTAACGAGACAATAATACAATTTATGTTTTTAACTCATGTTTTATACTGATGAATACCTTAATCTCAGATATTTTTAAACGAGACAACCAAATATTTTATTTTTAACTAGGAAATTTAATTAATGATTTCGATGATGGCTTACTTAAAGCCCAAAGACAAATAAAAATTTATTAAAGACTTTTATAACAAAAACGCTCAAATTAAGATATTTCATTCATTAAAACAGTTCGTCCTTACCTGGTGTCTTATTATCCAGTAGCGCTTGCCTGTCCTGATTTAATATAATTTTTTTATATACTTTGGCACTTTAACTTTTATATCCTGTAAACATTTGGGGGTCTTACTGCCAAGTGTCAATATTTAATGTCAGTTTGTAATTAAGTTATTTTTGGCATGACTGTACAAATGCCTAAACGAATTTAGCTTTTTATAACACTCTCCCCAAATTTGTGTTATTTTTTTAGTCGTATTTCATTTCCTCGCCACTTTCCTTTATATTAAATTTTACCTATTTGTCACGTTTTCTTTGATGCATTTTCTGCTCTGTTGAATACTATATTCCGTCCTTGACTAGAATAAAACACACTTTAAAAAACCAATTATATATAGCAGGACTTTAAGTGTGCGAAGAAGAATATTAAATTAAATGAGAAAAAGAAAACATTTTACTTTTTTTATAAACTTAATTTAATTTAATTTTTTTGTTTTCCTTTTCCAAAACATTTAATAACATTAAGGATACTTTAGGATTTGTAAGTGTTTCATATTCATCACAAGGGACTTTTAATAAATTAAATTATAGAAATGACATTGGGTCTGGCCACTGACTATTACACGAGTTCAAAATTAATGTCAATTTTTGGATTCAAGCAAATGACATTTGTTTTGGGGCGCTGAACTCAATATGCTTTCCGCTTTTTCACACTATTTCTAGTTTTCAAGATGTATCGTTACTTCCTCGACATTAATGAACATAATTTAAGAACAACTCGTTCTATTTGACTTAGTCAGAAACCAAAATGCCGAAATTAAATACAACTTATCTTATTCCTGCATGGCTGTACCCTTCACACAGTGATAAGAGTAATTTAAGTTTGTCATTCTGTTTGTAATTATGCTAACATTTACTTGTGACGCCATAACGTATTCTATGTGTCTGTCCGTTGGCTTAAATCCAATTTTTGGAGCGAAATAAAGTCGGGCGGAAAACGTTTTGATGCGAAACTTATAATGATATCCCTAGGCAAATTAGTGTTAAGTATCTTCAAGACAGGTTAACTCTGGACAAAATTAAAACTAAAAATTTTTTTAAACGACATCCTATTTGTAATTTTAATTCTTAAATTTTTTTTATTTTAAAATTTTTTAAACCAATAAAAACAAACACGAAACACAATAAAAAATATACCTCACACATTTCGCGTGGTATTTTATTAATTTCATCACGAATATTTTGTTTAGGTTTCTCCAGCATTTATGGTTTGTTTACATAAAACTTGCTTTTTAGATATTCTCACAAGCAACATCACAAATCCTTATAATAACTTTTTGTGGAAAGAGGTCATCCAGTAATTCAATTATAATCCTGGCCGTATGCGATGTGGCACCGTCTTGTTGATATCACATGTTAACCAAGCCAAAGGATGCAGTTGTGGCATTAAAAAGTTTTCAATCAAATCACATATCACTCCATATTGACAATTACCATTACGCCGTAGTTTTAAGAACGTAAAGTTTAATGATTCCTCCTGACCAAATTGCACACCAGACTGTTACTTTTAAATGATGCAGAGGTGAATGATACTGAGGGTTTTCATGTCACAGAATCGACCATTCTGTTTATTCACATATCCTTCAAATGAAAATGCTCCTTGTAACTTATTTTGATTTTTTAATGAAAATCGGAGTTGTCATGGGCGAACTGTAACATCACATGTATTAGAAGAAGCTCTTGTGTCAACTAAATCCTTAATGGATACAAATGCAAATCCTTGTGCAAAATTATGGCCAAAGTGGTTCTTTGAAGAGAAAGGTCCTGAGCACGCGTCGAATTTAGGTTGATAGATTGTTTTGAACACTTTCTGGCGCAGCAGTAATGTTTCCATGTTTGGGTCTATTAGCTGCAGTCCCTCAATCTTCGAAATCGTTCACGATAAATAGTGCGTTTGTTGGCACGTTGTTTCTCCCAAAAATTTCACGTAAATTTTTCAATAGATTGTATGTGGTTTCAGTAGGACGGAGCAAGAGCACACACTGCGCGAGGATAAACCGATATTCTGAAGGCGGCATTTCTGCGTCGTCCCATCTATCGTTTTGGCGATTTAAATTCGCCCGCAGGATCGCCTGTTTTACCCGTTCAAGTCCCGTGTTTACATTAAAAAGCGCAAAACCCCGGAAGTTTTGAAAGACAACATTTGAGACGAGTGCAAGAATCTGTTGCCCGAAATTCTCGCCGAAGTGATGAAAAGTGTCATTAAACGAGCCCGTATAGCAATCAGTTGTAACACGGCAAATTATGTCGATATCATCCTCGTGGCTTAACCAATAAAATTCTTAAGGTTCAAGTAATTATAACCAAACAACAAAATCTAAATTTTTCTTTTAGCAAAACATGAGGGCCAAACAACATCGGATTACTTTTTTTGGCTCACCTTGTATATTTGTAATTGCTTATGTAACTACCCAGCAAAAACTTTTCTTACAAAATAAGTAGAAAAGTAAGCAGAATTTTCGTTAAGCACTACTTACAATTCGACTGTAAAAAGTACTTGTAAGAACCCGATATTACTTAGGTAATCATACCCCAAAAAATAAGTACTTGTATTTTTAATGGTTTATGCTCTAAACACAATTGGGACGAACGACGAATTTTGCACTACACGACGAATTCGTCTGTTAAAATTCGTTGCGTTAATTCGTTAAGTGAAACACATTTAGAACGAATAAAACAGCTATGATAGAGAGACCATATTTCTTAAAAAAGAAGAACTATTTGAAAAAAATAATAATTAAAAAAGACTATTTAAAAAATATATAAATACAACACTTAAAATACACTAATTGTATTTAATGCAACAAATAAAAAGTGAAAATTATTCTTAAAGTATAAAAAAACATTATTCAATAACAAAATAAAAGAAAAATGGTCACTCTGTGTCAAATTATTCGTCGTTCGTCTGCGTAAGAAATAGAAATAAACCTATCGCAGAGTTTGTTACGCATGACGAATTTTAGTCTACGCACTGTTTGTGTGCATTTTCATATACACAAATGTGTTTTATTTTTTAAGACGAATATTCGCAACGAAAAATTCGGCGTTCGTTCCAGTTGTGTTCAGGGCATAAATTTAAAAAAACAAGTCGTCGCAAATAGCTTCAAAATAAGAAGAGACTTCTTTTAAGTTTTATTTATTTTATATTTTTAATTTAAAAATTTTATTTTTTGTACTTACCGTAGATGAGATTCGAACCAGGGACTTTCCGCACTCAAGCATCAGCGCGCTACCTCTAGGCCAACGAGACACTTTGTTTTTAAATGTAAAATAACATACTAAAACAACAAGTTTTGTTCTGCTCGATTTGTTAAAGTAATCCAAATAGACTTGATTTATAATAATATCGTGTTTTTAATAAGTCATTATAAATCAAAAAACAAATAGAAGAAAAGTAGCAATTAAGGCTACAAAATAATGAATTAAGGAAGTCATTACAATAAAGTTTGTTAGTGAAGTTTTTGCTGGGTATATTGCTCATATGCTGATATAGTGATAAAATTTATAAAAAAAAACTTTTGGTTAATTTATCCCACATTATGCTAAGTTAGTGGTACCGACAGAATATTTCTATTTTGAAACACTGAATACCTTCATTACTTTAGCATTAGGACTTAAAATACCTTTTTAATTAGGGGATTCACAAGGGGTTCTATATGTCCTTTTCTCATATTGTTATAAAATTTCACAATGTAAAAAATTTTTTATATCCTCTTGGTTGATTTTTAAATTCAATTTGTACCAGAAGTATCTACAATAATATTTCTGGACTAATAATTTTACAAAATTCCTCTTTTGTCTACTTGATTGACTTTCGACCTAAATTCGGGTTAATAGCTCCAAATTTCATAATTCTAAGCTGATAATCTAATTAAATTAAAAAATTTGAAACTTTACTTTTCGTCTATTTGATAGAGTTCGCTAGTAAGAACTAAAAGTTTCAAGATAAAAATTATTTAAAGCAAAAGCACCGAAATTCAAAGCAAATTTGTTAGCCAAAATGTATGCAAATTTTAAAAGTGTAAAAAAAATATACTTCGGAGAAAAAAGGCTTATTTAAACGTATTTTAAAATGAAATAAAAAGAACAATTTTTAATAAAACTGCTCAAGAAAATTGAAACTAGTTCTTTAAGTTTCCACGAAAGTTAAAATTGAAATAAATAAAAAATTAAATTTAAATAACTTACTCATGTACACCTCAAAAAAAGTAATTTAACTTGTACATGTACATACGAGAATATTTAATAAAACTTTTTCCTCAGCCTCTAGTTACAGTCACCGATTTATTTTTGTTGCATTCACATAGAGAAATAACTTTGTAAAGGAGTTTTATTAAACTTCATGAATACTGTCATCAAAAGTTTATAAAAATTAAATAAATATTACATGTATTCTGCAAATAAAACAAGAGACAAAAGAAGAAACGAATAAATGTTTATTGAATGTTTAAACTTTTTTCAATGAATTGACATAAAATTGAAAACTTTTTATCACGTCTGCAAATAAGTGAAGCAGAAGCACAAATGCACTCATACATTTAAAATGGCATATCATACAGGAACTTCCGGTACAGAGTACATGTGTTGAAATGTAAGGTGTTAATAAATAAGCAAATACTTAAATGGCAAGAATGACTTAATTGAGATATACTTTTGCTTATTTATGCAAGAAGGCATTAAACTAGAAGTTTAATTTTACATATAAAATTTTCTAAGTAATTGTAAGCTTTATTCTAATAATTTAAGTTAATAAATTCTCTATGGTTTTAGAAGATAATGTTGATGGAGCCAAATTTTTAAACATATTTTAGATCAAAATAACACAAAAAACCTTTGCGGCTTAACCTTGTTGCTTATTCCTGTAAAAGCTGAGTTGAATTTTTATCAGTAAAAATTATTAAAAAAACATCTGAGGCAACGCACAAAGGAAACAAAGGAAAAAGAATTATATAAAATAACACAAAGGAATGAAAAAACAAGTAAGAACGCTATATTCGGCTGTTACGAATCTTATAAACCCCTAAATTTGGTCTTTTAATTCACCCAGCCATCTTTTCAAACCGAGTTATTTTGAGCTGCAAATAATATAATAAAAATAATTTGTGACAGGTTTAAAGTCCATAGAAATCCAAGTTTTCGAAATAGAAAAATTTAACAAATTTTAACGTTCGTATCAATAATAGAAATAGACGTAGAAGGTTTGAGGTCAAGAGTTTTAAAAGTTTTCGATATTATTTGTATTAAAAGTTTAATAAAAACTGTTAATTTGTATGATGGTTCGGCTTCTTTCCAACTATTTTTTCCAAAAAGTATGAATTATTATCATTTCCCTGCTCCTACCCAAAATTTTTTTTCCTAAATGTATGTAGCTTCTGTTGAACATTTGAAGTATCAAAAATTTCAAATAAATTTTTTATTTATATGGGAGCGTATCAAAAATTTCATTATAATTGTTAATTGTATGGAAGCAACCATTTCCCCTCCCCCCACCCTAAAATTTTTTTTCTCCAAAGTGTAGGTCTGATTGTCCAATTACCTTTGGTAGAACATTTGAGATCGGTAGCTCTTACAGTTTCTAAGTTTTAGCGCATGCAATATTTCACAAAATTTGTGCAATTGTAGAGGATATACTACTTTCCCTGATCCTTTATGAAAAAAATTTTCCGATATATAGGTCCCTTTCTTCGGGGTATCGATGGCAAATTTTGTGACAAGAGTGACTATAGTTACTGGGACATGTGCACGGATTTTGTCCTAAAAAATGGGTTATTTTGGGTTTTCACTCATATCTCGGTCAATCGTGGACCGATTTTTCTGATTTTATATGATTGTCTTCAGAATATTTTTAGTAATATGACACCAATAACAGGCCCGTATTACTTTATATGACTCCGGAAACTTGATTTCAACAGACGGACGGATTGACAGATCGACAGACGGACATGGCTTTAAGGATCTATCTATGAGGATCCAGAATATATATATACTTTATGGGGTCGCAAATGGATAACAAAAAAATTACAAACGGAATGAAAAACTGATATATACACTTACCGCAATGTGAAGGGTATAAAAATATCAAGAACAATGGCAAAAAGGAAATGTAAAAAAGTATTGGGTTGGTCTCGATAAGTTTTTTGCTCTCCTTTAATAAAATATATTGATAAGGTTTACGTATGCAAGGCGCTCTCCAAGTAGGGTGGATACAATAATTTCACTAATCCCCTACGAATTAAATTAGGCCAAACGCAAAACAATATACATGAACTCTAATTGAGAACATTACAAAGCCGTGAGAAAATTCGCTGTTCATTTAAAAATCGCATCAAGAGACTTTCTGAGGTAATAAATACACCGAATTTATTTTTTTCTTTAAATAAATGTGCAACGAATCTAAGTTTGCCTAAAATAGGTAAGTAGTGGCGGCATGAAATAAGTCCCCACGAAATAAGGACCCAAAAACAAAATGAAATAAGTACGTAGTTGCTTTAAAATGTTTTTTTTTTCATTTTGCTTAATTTTGTATTCCACAGCTCGAAGAACTAAAAACCGGTGGTTCAAATTCTAGATTCTTAAAAATTTTTGTTTCTTTTTATTTATTTTTAGGATTTTGTTCGTTCTTAACATGTTTTAAAACACTGGCAACACTAAAGTGTCATTGCATTTACACACTGTTAAAGATAAGTTTGTGCTGTAATAACCTGTTCGTCTGGCTGTATGTTCAAGAAAAATAACGAGATGTGTCAGCATAATAAAATCTTTTTCTATTTAATGCTGATGACAACAATAATTTTCAGACACAATTACGCAAGTGTTAAATTTATGCATTATATTCATTCTGGGTACTTTCAGCTCAGCCTTACTTTTGTTTTAAGTTTTAATAAATTACATACAAATGTATATGTAAGTATGCATATACCCTACACCAGTTTGAAATGTACGTGTTTAACAGTCATTTAAGGACTTATTAGCACATCCCAAATCTTAACGTATTTTAGATGTTGGGACATAAATGCGACTTTGTCTCAAAGTATAATTTTCTGATATTTTCTTCTATATTTCTAATTGAAAGGACCAGTTAATGGAGTAAAACAGTATGTTTTCCCCTAATAGTTCGACCATTTAAAAAATGAAATACGTTTAAGAATAGGAAATTCCTAAGACCGCTCATCGCATTATGGTATTTCATGTGTCGGCATACTCTATACTCCATACAGTTTTTACGTGTTTTTTTGCATGCCTGCGTTAAAGCATACCAATAGAAATAAATAAATACATGCCTGTATTTATGTAAATGTGTAGATATATTCTCGGGTATGTGTAATGAGTTTGAATATGAACTACCTCAAACAGTTATTAGGGCATACATGATATTAAAGGAAATCGAAAAATGAAAAACAACAATCATCATAAAATGCAAAACAATTGTTTCAGTATTAACTTCTTATTATTAAACATTGTGTACAACAACACTTATGATTTCCATTGTCTCATATTGTTTTGTTGCTGTATTTGCACTTATATTGTACTTGGGTTATAAAGGGTTCAATGAATACTTTGCTCAATATATTTAGTTTTTCTTTAAAACAATGATGACATGCAGATAAAAGGTCACAAATGCTTGATGATCTGACATCACAAAAACCTAAAGATTAAATCAGTTCTTCCAGAGTGAAATTTAAATAATATAATTTAAGATTTAAAAAAGAAGTTATTGAGTCAATGTTTCTATATATTGAATAAAGTATAACTTGGCTAAATGATCTAGGAATTGCTTTTATTTTAATGTTTTTCGTTTGCCTTTTTTAAATATTTCTGCTGTTCCATACCACGTATAAGCTGTGGGTGTAAAAAGGGCACATGTGTGGGCACTTATTAAACATTTTTGCGCCTATTTTGTACATTTATTTGTATGCATATTTTAAAAGTAAAAGAAATAAGAACGCTATATTCGGCTTTGTTGAAGCGTATCTACCTTTTGTCTACCCAGTCATCTGATCTAGTCGTGTTGTTTTCGTACCGCGAACATTAAAATAAAAATACTTTGAGCCAGGTTTTAATTTGAAAGCTCTCCTAGTTTTTGAAAAGGAAACTTTTTAAATTTTTATGCAAGAGAAATGCCATAAAGACGTTTTAAGGTCAAGAGTTTTAACGGTTTTCGACATTTTTCGTATTAAAAGTTTAATTAAAATTGTTTAATTGTGTGAAGGGTTACCCTCCCCCTACATAGACTTTTAAATTAGTGCCGGAAATATCTTATAACTATCTCTGGGGTTTTTTATTGTCGTTGCAAATGCAAGAAAACTACATGTCGCTCGGAATCATTGTAACGCAAATAAATGTTTGGTTAAAAGAAAAGAAAGAGAAAGAAAAACACATTAAAATATTAGGAATTTTATTTATAAATATATCAAAAATTGTTCTTGAAAATTTTAGGTACGACACGTACTTACACTCAAAAAATTTAAATTAACTGGAAATCTATTTAAAATAAATGGATATTCATTTAAAACCCGTCCAACAAGATATTCATTTAAATTAACAAAATTTTTTATTTAAATTCAGACATAAAAAAATTAACTGACATTTTCGTCTAAACTTAACTAGATTTTCTGTCATTTGCAGCAACACACAAAGTATCAGAAAAAATAACAAATTTAAATATTACTAAAAAATAACTGACAAAATTAACTTCAACTGAAAATCAGTATTTTTGTTTATTTGAGGCTTTGAATAACCCTTCAAATCAGTTAAAAACAAATATTATATTAAAATTAAACTGTTTTTATACCCTTCACATAGTGATAGGGTATATATCACTTTGTCATTCCGTTTGTAATTTCTTTATTATTCATTTGCGACCCCATAAAGTATATATATTCTGGATCCTTATAGATAGGGAAGCCGATTTAGCGTTGTCCGTCTGTCCGTCTGTCCATCTGTCCGTCTGTCCGTCTGTCCGTCTGTCCGTCTGTTGAAATCAAGTTTCCGGAGTCAAATAAAAAGATACAGACCAGTTAATGGTGTCAAACGATCACAAATATCCCGCTAACAATCGCTATTTAAAATCAGCAAAATCGGTTCACAATTGACCGAGATATAAGCGAAAACCCAGAGTAACCCATTTTTTTTAGGACAAAATCGGTGCATATATCCCTATATATCTCAGTAAGTATAGTCACTCTTTCCACAAAACTTGGCACGGATACTCCTAAAGAAGGGACCTAAATAATGGAAAAAATTTTTTCAGATAGGACCAGGGGAAGGGGTATTTTTTCTACAATTGCACAAATTTGGTGAAATATTTTATGCGCTATATCTCGTAAACTATAACAGCTATCGACTTAAAATGTTCTACAAAAAGTAATTGCACGCTAAGGACTACGCGTTAAAGAAAAAATGTTTTGGGTGGGGGCAAAAAAAGGGGTAGCTCCCATACAAATCGACAATTATTATCAAATATTCGATACGCTATATCTCGGAAACTATAACAGATATCGAAATGAAATGTTCTACAAAAAGTAATTGGGCCATAAGGGCTACGTTTTAAAGAAAAAAATTTTTGGGTGGGGGCAAAAAAAGGGGTAGCTCCCATACAAATCGACAATTACTATAAAATATTCGATACGCTATATCTCGGAAACTATGACAGATTTCGAAATGAAATGTTCTACAAAAAGTAATTGCACGCAAAGGCCTATGCTTTAAAGAAAAAATTTTTTGGGTGGGGGCAAAAAAAAGGGGTAGCTCCCATACAAATCGACAATTATTATCAAATATTCGATACGCTATATCTCGGAAACTATAACAGATATCGAAATGAAAACAAAAAGTAATTGCACGCAAAGGCCTATGCTTTAAAGAAAAAATTTTTTGGGTGGGGGCAAAAAAAAGGGGTAGCTCCCATACAAATCGACAATTATTATCAAATATTCGATACGTTATATCTCGGAAACTATAACAGCTATCGATTTCGAATATTCTACAAAAAGTAATAATCAAATAATTCATACATTTTGGAGAAAAAGTTGGAGAAGAGCAGGGGGACTAGACATTTAACAAGTTTTATTAACCTTCAAATATGAATAATGTCGAAAACTTTTAAAACTCTCAACCTCAAATCTTCTTCATCTATTTCTATTATTCATACGAACGTTAAAATTTTGTTATTTTTTCTTTAAAACTTGCACAATGTTTTTTATTATATTATTTGCAGTACAAAATTACTCGGCTGGGTATATTTAAAGACCAATGTGAAGGGTATATAAGATTCGGCACAGCCGAATATAGCGCTCTTACTTGTTTCATTTAAAAACAACTTTACGGAATACTTCCTAAATAACTTACAGTCAGTTACTGTAATAATTTTTTAAGTTTAGGCTTTTTTAAATCAGGTCGATTTAAATAACTTCATAAAATTAAGCAGAAAGAAATTGTTGTTTTAAACTTTGTTTGAAAAACAAAGTGTCTCGGTTGCCTAAATGGTAGCGCGCCGGTGTTGCAATTTCGAGAGTCGCAGTTTCAAATCCCAGCTTAAGCAAGTACAAAAAAAAATTTTAAACTACAAATACGAGGGTTGCCTTCAGGATTTGGCAATACTGGTGCTTCAATCTGACAACTGACAGCTTTATCGTAAAGTTTGACATTTTCTAGGTTATACGTACTCAGAACGTTTTGACATACGAGCGCTATTTGTGTTGTTTACGGTAGCTTGAAAGATTCAACTCGACCCAAAAATGAAATGAAATAGTAAACATATAAGGCGATTATTTTTTAAAACTTTGGACGTGTATTAACTCAGCAACAGTGCAGGGATGAACTTCATAAAATTTTTTGCGGTGAAGCTGCATCAAGGGCCAGTGTTTATCGATGGTATAGTGAATTTAATCGTGGTCGTAGTTCACTTCAAAACGAATTACGTGAAGGTCTTCCAAAATCAGTTGTTGTTCCAAAAACCATTGATGCTGTGCGTGAACTGATATTGAGAGATCGTCATGTGACCAATCGTGAGATTGAGACAACCTTAGGCATTACTGGGACTAGCATACGTTCAATTTTGCATTAACATTTGACTGCCAAAAAAATGTGTTCGCGTTGGATCCCACACAATTTGTCAATCGCTTAATCGATTGGTCGAAAGAAATGCTCAGAAAATACGATCGCGGTGCATCGAAACACGTTTATGATATAGTTACAGGTGATAAATTGTGAATTTACGCATATTGGCTCGAAATTAAACAGCAGTCGGCTGTATGGGTGTTTCAAGGTGAGCCAAATCCAACAAAGTTGTTCGCGCATGAAGCACTTCTAAAAAAAATGGTCGCCAGTTTTTTCGCAAAACTGGACATGTCGCAACCGTAGCACTAGAGCAACGCAGAACAGTCAATTCTAAGTGATATAAAATCACTTGTTTGTCAGTTGTCTTCCAAGAATTTAGGAAAACCAACCGCCAAAGATGGATCACTCTTCACCACGATAATGCGAGCTCTCACACATCGGCTCAAACAACTTCATTTTTAAGCACCCAAAACATCGATTAGATGAGTCATCCGCCGTATAGTCCTGCCTTTGCACCGAATGACTTCTTTTAATTCCCATATGTGAAAAACAAATTTAGAGGTCAACGTTTTGCGACACCTGAAGGAGCGTTTGCTGTATTGAGAATGCATGTTTTGGAGATCCCGCAATCAGTGTGGCAAAAGTGCTTCGACAATTGGTTCGAACGCATGCAAAAGTGTATATATCTTCATGGGGAATATTTTTAAAAACAATAAAATGATTTTTGAGGATTAATTTTTGTTTTTGTTTGCTAATCCCGAAATATAAAAGGCAACCATCGTATTAAAGCCTGTGTTCATAAAAATTTAACCAGCATTTTAAATCTTTATAAAACAGATTTCAATGAATTTGTATTCATAAACGAATTTTAGCCTTAAAAACCTATTTTTAACCTTGTGCAATTACATAGATTATGTAAGTTTCAAAATTGGTTCAACCCTATTTAAAGGCCATTTTAAGCAAATTTCCAAACCTTTTTTTGTATTTTTTGTGTTTAACCTAATTTTTAACCCGTTTCAAGCGAATTTCTTTTTTTGTTTTTTTATTCTGTTTAGTTTTTATTTTGATAACAATTACAAATTATTGGCCATACGGCCGTTTGTTTGAACTTGCAGCTGTAGCAATTAATACATTGGCATTATATGAAAAAAATATGGCTGTTTTTATAAATAAATATTTATCCTTGCAGTCATTTTTATTTATTATTTTACATTTTTCAAAATATATAAAAATCATATATATATAATATAATATTATTATTTTTTTAAACAAAAAAGAAAAACTAAAAAATATTTCATCTTCAACTTGTTAATTTTACTCTTGCCTAACATTTTGTTTTTACAGTTCTCTTTTTTATTAAATGAACATGATGTCATACCCTTTTTGTTTTATAAAAACAATATTTTTTTCAAATATGAAAAAAGAATGCGCATAGATGCGATTAATGTATGAGCTTATAACCATTGTTTTACGTCACCGTGAGTCATGGTGTGACAAATTAAATTAACATCAGATTTAAAAAATCCTTAATATTATTTTAGTTAAAATACGATTTATGAATATAAGCGTATATATATATATATAATTTTTTTATAAAGGCGAAAACGAAACAACTATTTTTTTTAACATTTTATTGTTAAATATTTGCTTATATTTCCCTTAAGGATACATACAAATTTGATGACGAGCCTGTATCATTAAAGTAAAAATAAAGTAAGTTTAAAAGTGAAATTTGTTTATTTTAATCCACAGAATGCAGAAGGGTTAAAAAAATATAATATTTATCAAACTACGTTAAAGGAAGGGCCAAACTTGACGGTGCAGCCGTTAAGGCGAGATTGTGTACCAAACAAACATAAGTATAAGCAAAACGTTTGTATAGAAAAACATGATCTTTTATTTTCTTAGTCTTTTTGACGTAACTACATCCACGGAAACGTTACTAATATTTTCCAAAAAAAAAAATTAAACAAATCGGTCCAGCTATTTTTACGTCATGCGTAACACTCAACAATTCATTTATATTATTATAAACAATATAACAGCAACTCATTCTTCTTTAAATAAGTAATAGTTTCCATTTTTTTTTTCTTTTATGAACTTCTTGTTTCACAATAGTGTTAAGTATATTTTACATGTTTAATGCAATCAATTTAAGTGCAAATCAAAGATCAATTTTCCAATTTTATATGTTTGCTTTTATAAAACTCTTTTTCTTATGCCATTTAATGTTTTTTATCTTTTGCTTGTGCTGTTTCAGCTACGAACAAAATGCATCACTGCACAGGGTAAAAGTTATAGTTAAACATTAAATCTTCTTTCAAAGTGTCACAATTTACGTGCAAGTGCTTTATAATATTTGTATAAAAAATACGTGTTTACAGTGTGTGTAAAAAAATGAGTACAAAATGTATTCCATATCTAACTTTCGATATAAATTTATTTTCGATTCTACAGCTAACACCTTTGATGGTTAAAGCAACATTGACAAGAATTAAGAACCTTGTAGACTGGCTAAGAAAACCGAGATTCATATTGTTAACAGAGTATTTCTTACCCAAAATTTCTTTGGAAACTAAATATATGTAAATACATTGACAACAACTGCCAAGGTAAAAAAAAATTTAATTTGAAATTGCAATTTCAACCAAAAATATAAAATTCTTTTTTTACAACTGTAAATAAGAAGAAAAGTAGCGAAGGTTTTTAATAACAGTCGCTCTGTTTACACCAATTGAAGACTAAGATTTATATGTGTTTGTCTCTGTTAGCAAGTGCATGCATTAGCATGTTAACATGTTTTCTTTGAAATGTAAATTTTTATTTATACATAGACAAAAGCTTTACTATGGTATTTTCAATAGAGAATAAGTATATGATTTCAAGAAAGCAATATTATATGGGTTTTACAATTTTTTTATTATAAAATAATATTTAAAAATTTTTAAATTTTGTTTTTATCCAGTGACCGGAAAATACTTTATTGGTTTTATTGGCAAATCAGTTGTATAAGTGATGTTTAATTGTATGTTTAAAAAGAATCAAAAAGTTCCTTATTTATGCATTTTAATGCACATAAGTATATATTGTAATCGCAGTCCGTTAAAGTTTGATGGACGATAAAAAATTTTAAAATGACACAGGTAAACCCGGTATTTGTGATCACAGATTGCATACTCATATAATAACCGGGATGTTCAAAAAGGTTTGGCAAAAAAAATATTTAAAAAGAAATTATTTTTTTTTGAGTTAATAATTAATCGCTTAAGTAAGAAAAGTCTTAAGTTTCAATTCAAATACAAACTTAAATAAAAAACGTATTAATATACAAAAATTTTAATAAGAGCACTGAACAATAAAATGATAATGAGGATTTTTTTTGTTGAAAGCATATTATCCAGATGTTTTGCATCGAGTTAAACATACTGTTCAAAATGGAGCCTTGTGTTCTGCGCCCACGCTGCAGTAAACTTGGTTCCTTTCTCTTTTACTTTAAAGGATTGTCATTATAAACCCTCTTTTTCAGGTAGCTTCATACAGAAATCCATTGGAGTTAGATCGGGCGATCTCGGCGGCCATTGGATTTCCTTAAAATGACTGATCAGTTTTTGGGGAAAATTTTCCCAAGGCAAACTCATCGGAGCTTGCCACATCTCGCTTAAACCACGTATGTGTAAAGTACGATCAATGAGCTCGCAGGTTTGGAAAAAAGAATTCCGTTAGCATATGTCGATAATTTTTGCCGTTAATATTTGTTGCATTGCCTCGAAAATTTTTGAAACAAATGGTCCAATTACCTCCTGCGTGAATAAAGTACACCAAACAGTTACCCTGGGGCGATGCAATGGTTTTTGATGCTCCAATCAAGGGCTGCAGGTTTTTGGAGGCCAGTAACGGCAGCTTTGCTAATTGAAGCGGTCGTTTAAGTAAAAATGAGCCTCGTTGTTCAAAAAATTTATTTTTTTTAAATTTTTTTTTGCAAATAAAAATTACTTTCTTTCAGCTCTTGAATGATGTAAATTTTAAAAGAATAGAACTTCTAATCCTTTATTGAAATTTCAGGAAAAATCGCTCTTGGAAATCACAGTGAGGCGGCAAATTGTATTAAAAGTCACGGTTTTTTACGTAAACAGCTGGCATTGGGCTTTCATAGCCCATGTAACACTCAAATGTAGTCTTAGGTCTGACAAATCAACTGTTAATCAGATGTTCACAATTTGCCAGCTTCTGTAGGAAATCCATGAGAAATAAATTGACACAAACCACATATTTGTCGATTGTAAAGCTGCGTCTGAATTTAGCATTTCTGCAAAATCAATAAGATTTTGAAAAATTACATTGACTGAAACTAGATCTTAAGTTAAAATTGAAAATGATATTTCCGAACCACTAAGCACCAAACGGGAACTTAGGGAAGGTGATTGTGTTCGAGTGACCTCTCCTGGAAAAGGACATACTTGATGCTGCAGTAAACAGAAATAGCACCATTTTTAACAAGGGTTAAATGCTTCTTGCATATGCCGATGATATTGATGTCATGGGAAAAACTTTAAGAGATGTAACTGCTCCTTTGCAGACTTTGAGAATGAGTCAAGGATAATTCTCCTGGTAGTTAATGAAACGAAAACAAAATTAATGATTTCAAAGAACAGAAGATGCTGAAGATTGGATGGAACTGTTAACGGTGGTGACTTTAATTTCGAGGCTCTGAAAGATTTGTATACCACGGTACGAAGAAGAGCAATACTGGCAAAGAGATGTTACTTTGGGCTGAGTAAACAATTAAGAATCGAATAAAAAGTATACTGTAGAAGGCACTCATATTACCTGTGCTATTATATGGTCCTGAGGCATCTGCGCAAGAAGAAGCTGGTTTTGCCGTATTTGACCGATTTGTATTAGCAAAAATTTTCTGCATTACATGAATTATACGCTGTATGACGACATTGACATACTAAAACGCTTAAAAATAAAAAGATTGAATTGAATCCGTTATGTTGAACGAACTAAAGAAAATGCCCGAGCTAGTAAGGTTTTTGAATACGATCCTGAAGGCACACGAAGAAAGGAAACACCGAGGTTCCTTCGAAAAGATCAGGTCTACTCGCAATCATATCCATCTGATCTGAATATCCGGAATTGGAGAGAGAGAGCAGAAAATTGAGGCGCTTGGGGATAAGTATTATGTAGGCTAAGGGCCTAACCAGGTTGTGGAAAGCCAGTCAAGAAAAAAATTCTTAACTTACCTTAGAGTTAAATATATGATTTTTAATATAAATTCGTTATAGAGCATAACATAATGTTTGCACATAAAATTCTGAAGTTACAAAAACACAGCCGGGGAGTTTAAATATCATTGTTTATTATTTAGGAAAATTAAAATTTCCATAGACGCCTAGAGTTTTTCAATCTAACCAGACTTAAATGGAAATAATCATAATAATAATAGTAATAATAATAATAATAATAATAATAATAATAATAATAATAATAATAATAATAATAATAATAATAATAATAATAATAATAATAATAATAATAATAATAATAATAATAATAACAATAATAATAATAATAATAATAATAATAATATACGTAAAGAAACACTTTTTTTCTAGATTAATGCTTTATGGGCTTCAATATTAATATAACGATACTGAGCTCTTTTTCAAATAGTACATATGTAGTTTTCCAAAGTTTAAACACGATAAATTGAATTTTTTTATACGTATTTAAAAGCTTGTACTATAGGTTACTATTGATTATTGATTGTAAACTAAACTATTTTCCGACTAAGCAAAATATATTTAATACCTAAAAATGAATAAATTTGACCTTTTGCTGTAAATATTTAAATCTCTTTATCAAAACTTTTAAATTAAAAAGAAAATTATTTGAAATTTACAAATTTACTTTTACAAAAAATTTATAATTAATTATGAAACAAAAATTAACTTGGTTTCCTACTTTTCTTGAATTTTACTTGTATTTCTAACTTTTATTAAAATTAATTTTCCATAAAACTTACATAATTAATTAACTTTTTCACACATAATACAAATAACATAAACAAACAAGTCGACGAACTAACAAGTGAGCGAACAAAAGTAAATGCAAATACACTTAAAAAATTATTACAGTAACTGACTGTAAGTTATTTAGGAAGTAGTCCGTAAAGTTGTTTTTAAATTAAAAAACAGTTAAATTTCAATAGAATATTTGTTTTTAACTGGTTTGAAGGGTTATTCAAAGCCTCAAATAAACAAAAATACTGATTTTCCGTTGCAGTTAATTTTGTCAGTTAATTTTTGGTAATATTAATTTTGTTAATTTTTTTCCGATACTTTGTGTTTAGCTGTAAATAACAGAAAATCTAGTTAATTTTAGACGAAAATGTCAGTTATTTTTTTGATAGCTAAATTTGAATGAAATATTTTGTTGATTTTAATGAATATCTAGTTGGAGGGTTTTTAAATGAATATCCAGTTATTTTAAATACCATTTCCAGTAGATTTTACATTAATACTTTTTTGAGTGTAGAAGAAAAACAATAAAGGAACTTCAAGTGTAAAGTAAATATAGACAGCTTGAAGTATACTTAAAGGCATAACAACAACAGCTTGAGCAATATGGGCAATGACTACAAGTGTAGTTGTAATCTTTCATGTTATTGTTGCTTTTTCAGACTTTTACTGTTTTACAGTTTACAACAACCCTGCAAGAAACGTCAATAGTACAAATCTAATGATTCACTATTGATGCTGCCACCAGCACTGCTGACAAGTTAAAGCCCAGGCAAATCATTTCGTTATAGATATTTAATATTTAACAAGGTAGTTTTTTTGGAGCCTTATGAAGATATTGGAAACAGCGATTCATTAGAACACAGAACTACTTAATTGCTGTACCCCAGGTAATGTATTTTTCAATGGACATTTAACGTGTAACTGTTAAATAAAATAAATAAGTGTTACTGGGTATGTTAATTGCAAAACTGAGAAAAATAAACAAATAAAAAGATCATTATGTCGCCGTTATATTATTGCTTGGTGACGAACCGAAGCGTTCATTAGCTGCTGATATTAATTTTTAATTTAATTTAAGCTAAACATAAAAGGTAGACGTTTAATTGACAATGCCGCCAAGAGCACAACGAAAGGGGAGCCACTTGCCCCATACAAATGTTTTCTTCAGGGTAGTTCTTTTACAATTTTTTACTAATTTGCGCTTGTTTGCATGTTTGAACATTGGTGTTAGCATTAATGTGTTGTTTAAATAAAATAATCCTGGGGCTCATTTGAATTGTTGCCATTCTAGTTAAGGTAACTTTTGCTGTAGGTGTATGATATTCTTTACTTTTCCTCTTAAGAGAAGAAACTTGTTTTAAAAACTCGTAATTTACTATGGTAAATGTTTGCTGCTTATATCTTCTTATATCGTTTTGCATTAAACAAGTTCAACCTTAAAATATATTATCGTATTTAATTTTTGTTTTTTTCAATTTGATGTAAATAACGAGAATTAAATATAAATAAAAGAAATATACTTACATACTTATTAAGATAACTATTACAGAACCATTGTTTTATTAGCCGAATTTATCCAATTTATCTCCAAATGCTTCGATCTTCTGCACTTTTTCTCCAAGATCTGACACCAAGTTTAGAGATGTCTTACCCCACTTCATTCTTTCGGAGTTTCCGTCTTCCTCTTCTTCGAGATCTATTACCAGGCTCGCATTTGAATGACTTCTCAGCTGAAACATCTTCATTCATTCTCACAACATGACCCAGCCAACGTAATTGCTGAATTTTGATACGTGTAACTATGTCAGTGTCAGTAAAGGGTTCATAAGACACCGGCATTCTCCATCAACGCAGATTGGTCCATAGATTCTCAGAAGTATCTTCCTCTCAAAAACTCCAAGCACTGTCTCATCTGTTTTCTCAAGTACCCATACTTTAGAACTTTAAAACTGCTCACTTAGTCCAAAGTAGCAGCTATTTACCAAGGTAGATAAAATCATTAACTATTTCAAAGTTGTAGTTTTCCACTTCCACTATCTGCCCAAGTCTACCGAACGTCTTGTGCATTGATACAATCAACTTGGTGTTATCTGTAATTACTGCCAGAAGTAATTTTTCAACATTTTTAAACGTAGCAGTTACTGCTCGTAATGTTCTCCCTATGATGTCGATATCGTCAGCGTAAGGGAACAACATGTGCTCTTTTGAAAATAGTGTGCCAGTTCTATTTACATTTGCGTCTGGTATAGCCTTTTCTAAGAGGATCTCTAAAAGATCACACGAGAGACTCTCCTTATTTGAAACCTTGTTTGGTACTAATTGAAAAAAAATTTATTTTTAAAATAACTTTTCAAATATCACTATTTTTTTTTAAAAGTGTTTAAAAAGTTGAATATTATTATCTTAAGATGACAGAGCGCCAATTTTTATAATTTAAAAAATACATCACAACACTTTTTCCCTAAAACAGCATCCTGAAGGAATACTCGGCTAAAGTAAAGCATTTTAATTTGTTCTTGCCAACGCATTAGGATAAAATTCACCACCATAAAAAATCGTATCAGCGATTAAAAGATAAAACTGAAAAGAATGGAGTCCAAAGTTCACTAAGAAAATAAACCTAAAACACAACAAGGCTAATGCAACATTACCATCTTCTACCGATTACTTCCTGCGTTCTGCACTTACAGGGCATCGGCAGCTGTTATGCCTACGCAAAAGCCCACCCTCTGGAATCGGGAGATTCCACCATGATGGTAGAAGAGGCGATTCAAGCCATCCCTGATTCTGCCCTGTCCGCTGTGAACACCTTGTAGAGACTTACAATTTTGTTCCTCAGCCACTCATAATATAAAATATTCATTTATATGAATAAATCATTACAATTTTAGGGCTTTATTAATAAACAAAATAAACTAAACCTATCCAAAGAGGTGTTATCTAAAAACTTATAAAAATTTGATGATTTGTAATTCTGGCAAAATGTGGAAGTTTCAATCATCAAACAACTCCAAGAAAATATTTAAAAATTTATGTGATTAATTGTAAAAGATATAATAAATTTTTTTTTGCCATCTTGATCCTCTTAGTGCCTGGATCTGCCGACCATCTGTCGTGCCTCTAAAGTTCAAGTAAGTGTAATTCTATACACAATTAAGCCTATTTCTAAGAAACCCCTTCTCTTTCTGGGTAAGTACCGTTTTTCAAAAATGGAATCCTGCGGCTTGAGGTCAGTCCTAGCTATTAGCCGCCCTATTCTTAAATTCGCCGGAGGGGACTGAAAAATTTGAGTATCTAGTTATGAGGAGTTCCTTATTAAGAATATTAACATATCTATATGTTCTGTCTGCTTTCAGGCATTCGTATTGGTTGCGGCCCAAAATTTAAAATGGCAGATTTACCTGACCTTTATTCTATTGGACCGATTGCTGCGGGGCAATACAGTTTCGCCTTGATGGGGGACAATCTACTGTAGACCTGCCTGCAATTAATTTGTGGTTGATGGAAGTTGCAACTGGCTGCTGGCGGGTGGTACTGTGGGAGCTTTTATTTACTGGTTGTTATTTTGTATGATTTTTATTTTTTCAGGGACCTTTGCTTAAGTCCAAAATTAGAATCGCAATTTTCAAACTTTTACCCACGCTAGAACATATCTTCATGACATGTTTAGAAGCCATTGTTTGTTTTATTTTCATTAAAGGGTTCTTTTCATTTCTATATTTGTCGACGCTGTGCCGAACAGCTTTATTTTTACTGAAAAGCAAGGTGCACACTACAAGAATATCGATAGACTCGGAATCACTTAATGATTACATTTAACCATGTCCTTTTGGCTTGGTGTTAATGTATTCTTGTAATTAAAGTCACACTTTGGAAAATATTTTGATGAAATTTGGAGCGGAAAAGTGTACAAGAGCTGCCACTATATAAATTTTCTCTCGGAATAAGAACTTTGGGCTATAAAGGATGCGAATATTACTTTTTTGGCGAACTAGTATACTCGTAGGAGTTATGATCGTTCTTTTTTTTATAAGACCCCCATACAAATATCTTCTCAGCATAAGAATTTTGGGCTACACATAGCTCAAATACTTTCTAAGATTCTCAAAACCCTGCACACATATTTATCTTTATGGAATTAACTATTTTAATGAATAAAAGTTTGATCGGTCCATTTTTTAATGTTGGTCCAATACAAGTATCCTCCCGAGAAAGAAATTTTTCCTAAATTGACTCAAATATTTCTTAATTTTTAAAATTTTGCACACATATTTATTTTTAAGCCGCAAACTACTTAATGGAATTCAAATATTATTGGTATCAATTTTCAAAACATACCAATACAAATGTAGTGTAGGGTTTAATATCGTAGGGCATGACCAACTATAGGTTATCTTGCTTTTCGTATGACAATTTCTTAGTAAACTATTGAAATATTTGTAAACAGGGTAGGAAAAAATTCCGCTCGGGAGCGTAATTTTAATAATAATTCTCGTTTTTGGAATTGTTATCGCGAGATTTAAATTAAAGTTGCGAGTGGAATTTTTATTTTAAGATCTTTGTTTTTTTTCTCGTCTCGCGAGTCGAATTCTATTTATAAATCTCGTTTTAAAAATTGTTCTCGCGAGTTTAAAATTTAAGTTGTGAATAGAATTCTATTTTAAGATCGTGAAGTTGAAAATTCAAATCGCGATGCGAACGTAATTTTTGTAAAAATTGTTCTCGTGAAGCTAAAAATAAAACGCAAAAAAAATGTACAGATGCATATGTGTGTATGCGTTGTTATTGGTTTTGTAATTTTAGACTGTACAAAAGAATTGTAAGCAGGTATGTATGTGTTATATGTAGTTTATTAGGGGTTTTTTTGGGTTTTTGTTATTGTTGATATGTATAAAAATGTAACAAGTATAATAAAAAATATAAAAACACTTAGATATTATTCGTTTAATTGCTTGAGCAATAAATAATTGATAATAAAGTCAGTGATGAATAAAATTTTATTTAATTTTAAATTAAATAATTTTAAAATAAGTCATAATTTTTAAAATATGTGTTACTAAATTTCTTTAATATTTCTTTAATAAATACTTAAATAATAATTAAAGTACCCAATCATATAAACGTATGTTTTAAATTGTTAGCTAAACCTACATTTTAATACAATTTTCTTAGTACTTTTGGCTCAAGTTATTTTATCCAAATTTGTTAACTTAATAAATTTCATAAAACTGCTTATTAAAATCCCTTATAATATTTTTTCTAATGTGACAGATATAAACGTACACGCAATCATATAAGCATTACAGAAAAAAAATCTTAATAACCAAAAACAAGCATCAACGTACCAATACACATGTACATACATGCACAATAACATAAGTAAAGCATTCGAATCGTTCTTGTTGTGATCGCAAAAAGATTTTAATTTTTGTTTCTGTTGCGAGCTTAATTTATTCAACTCGCGAGTTCAATTTATTAAACTCGCGAGTTCAATTATAAATCTCGCGAGCAGAATCAAACATTTAAATCTCTCGAATTAATATCGCTCCGAAAACAATTTCTATTTTTAAATCTCGCGAGCTCAAATATAAATCTCGCTCACAAGATTAAAATCTTTGAACATAATGAAACACTGAAATCTCTCAAATTAATATCGCACGCGAGCGAGTTTTATTCGAGCGCTCTTCCTACCCTGTTTGTAAATAAAAATGTAAAGTCACTATACGTATACTTAATATACAGTCAAAGCGAGCATTATACATTGCGTACACGCATACATGCGCGTAAAAAAGTGTGTGTATTTTTAATGTCGTTTGGAATTGACTTTTAAGCGCTTTGTGTAAACCTGGGATTTTGGAACTATTAGGTTATTTATTACTTCTAACTTCAATTGATTATTTACCCTAAGACTTTTGTATTTGATTTATTCTTAATACTTTTCCATCATAAGATAGAGATGTTTTAGGTTTTCGCTATATTATTGATAAAAAAACATAAGCGGAAAAATAAAACAACTGAAAAAAGAAACAAAAAGATTTAGTCCCCTATTGTACGATATACAATAATAAGTTAAACATTTCATTCCATTTGGGCAGACAAATTTTTATTTAAAAAAGCATAGTGTATTTGGAAAATTTTAATTACGTCCAAAATTACAAAAAAATTAAAAATATTTTCACTTACCTTTATGGATAACATGTAGGTTAAATAGGGGATGAAAAATGCAAAGTCAAAATATGTTATCTCCCAATTTTTTTTGAAAGCAGAAACTAACTTTTTAAACCCTTTAAACGTATATAATAAATCTTGTGTAAATATATTTTTATTTAAAGGAGTTTAACGTCTTCTTCTGTAATTTTTTTTTAAATGTACCACAAGGCGTTTTTTTAATTTTTTTTGTGTCAATGTATACATTTAAAAGAATATACGTTCATATTAAACAGTTTAAAATGTTTAGTTTAAGCAAAAAAAAAAACTAAACAACCTTATTTTTAAAGTTTATAACAGTTCGACATAATTTTTTATTTTACGTTAGTCTTTTCCCCTTATTTTTGTAACATATTAAATTTTATAATTTGAAAACAAGTAAACTATTGAGTTGCAAAAAATAATTTACAAAGTTATGCATTGTTTTAGAATAATGTAATTATGTTTCATGGAATTGAAAACACTTTTTGCATGTGACACGCTAGAGCATAAAAAAAATTGAAAAAAATTTAAATTAAAAAACACATGGTTAAATATGGACATTTGTAAGCTTGTTTGCAGGTAGCTTTTTTTACATTATGATGTCGTGGGTGCCCCTTTTTCAATTTGACGTACATGTCAAATTTACGTTCGAACATTAATAGAAATTCAAAAACAAAATATGCTGTTATTCTTAAAAACTCTTTTACTACTATTCACTTGTTGTGGTTTTTTTTTGTATTTTAGCTATTGTTGTTGTCCTTGGGAATGTTGATGCAGCTGCAAGGTATATATACAAAAGAAATGTATTCACACATATGAAACAATGAAATGAGTGATAGTATTGCAAAACACTTGTCGCTCCTGTTAAAAAAATTGTATGCCCCTCGCGATTGTGCTCATTGTCATATTCATATTCGGTTCCAGTATTCTTTAACTAATCAGAGAATATAAATACGCTCTTAAATTGAACGTGGCTATTTTGTTACGTTGACGGTATATTGAACTCAGACATGATGAAAACATAAGTAGTTTCTTGTTATGTTCCGCAAATGTTTTTTTATTTCCGCCTTTAATAAATTTTTTGGCATATGTTGATTTAAAATTACTCCCTGCATCTGGCTCATTAAATTTAATTGCAATTTAAGCTGTTATGTCCTTGACAAAAAAACTCAGATGTTGTTTTAAGAACATCTTCTGTTATACAGGCCGCAGCATACCCTTGATGATTCTAAAGTTGCAACACTTTGAGGCAGAATCTTGCCAAATCAACGTACATATGTGGTAATAGTCTAAATTTTCACTTTTTTTTATTCAATAGACAGAACTCCACTTAATCTCCAAACATTTTCTTCTTTGCTCTTATAATCATTGTCCTTTTCCTCGAACTTATTTTTACTTGCTTAAATAAAAAGGTAAACAACTTTCTGATGGAGTTGAAAAATCAAGGTACTTTAAGATATTTTTTAAGAAACAAATATCGCTCAAAGAGAATTAAAAAAATAATCCGCAATTGATTTAAAAAACTGATTCCAATAGACAGTTTGCAGGCGAAATCATGTTTTGGCAATTTAAAACTTTAAAACACGATTTTTAAGTTTTTTTGAGAATCAACTTTTTTTACAAAACACCAAGATAACTTGTATATTTTTAATATTAAAAAATCAATTTATTTGGAACAACACAATCATAAAACTCTAGTTTTGTTCTCTAAACATTTTTTTTGCTTTTTTCAAAAGCAGTGGAATATTTATTGATTTGTTAAAAATGTTATCGAAAGTTAAAATCTACATAAATAAATATTTGTATTCAATTTGCCATGTTGTCAGAACAAATATTTGATTTTAACTTTGTTCAACTCTTTACAGCGAATATTACAAGGTTTTGGAGAAGAAATAATTTAACTTTGCAACAATTTAAAAACATATATATTAAATTTTTGTTGCGGTCATTATACAACTATATTTTGGCAAATATTTATGTATAACTTTAATTTTTTTTAAATCTGAGGTTAAAGAGGTTCTCAATTGAATTTTTGCAAAATATAGGAAATTCGTTATTAAAAAATAGCAAAAATTATTATAAAAAAAACTCGCATTAAAAAGAGTAAATATTTATTAAATTTAATAAAAAAATAAATTTTTCTAACATTGTTAAGAGTATCGATCCAGAGTCTATGGTACAATTCTCCCCTGACAAACAAATGCACTGGCATAGAAACCCCTTAATAAGTTTGTAAGCAAATAAATTTTAATAATTACTTTTAGAAATATTTTAAATAACCCTAATTATTATTATGTTTTATTAAATTTCAATTTTATATGTTCTGGTGAGATGGGATCAAGTAGAAAAAATGTTTGTTGCCATGAATTAATACATGCAATGTGTTTTTGTTTGAAAGAAATCATATTAAAAAAATATTATCGTCGTCTTTTTACAATATAAAAAACTTTGTTTTAAAACACCTAAAGTATCAGCACTAAATTTCAGATTCGCCGTCCATATTTATGCATTTTCTTTCTCCGGAAATTACAACATTAAAATTCTTACATATATAACGTGTTTGTCTTTTAATACAGACCAACAACTAACCTGCTACTTTGTAGAACAGTTTTAAATATTTTTTAAAACTGGGGGCCTATTGCTTGTGACAACTGTCAATGTATAATTCTGAATATGCCAGTCAGTCAGTTGTTAACTTTTTTTCTTACATGAGATTAAGCTCAATTTGCATCACTTTTCCATTAGTCATCAATTTTAATAACACAAAACGCACCAACTTTTTGTGACATATTTTTATCTGCTGAAAGCATTGGCTTAATTAAATAATTAGTTTCTTTAGTTTTTTTTTCAATTTTTTTAGCATCTTTTTTTTACACAATAATTGTTTTATTTAATTCTTCTCTTTTTACTCGCCATTTTTTATACAAAATCCGTTCTCATTTCATTTTATTATTTAATTTTTTTTCTAGTTAGCTTTGGAACAATTGTTGCATGCTGAACCGCAAGAATATGCTGAATCACAAAAAAAGATCCGCTTACAAAGGGATTTGGCTTAAAACGAACAACCAGAGATTTTTTACTTAATTTTTCTCTATTCATTTCAAAAATTTACTTCTTCTTTATTTAGCAATTGTTAATGTGTGCAATTTTTTTCAATCTGCTGCTGCAAAAAAAGTGATGAAAAACCTAACTTAGGAAAGTTACTTTTTTTCCTTTTCATTTGAGATTAGAAAGTGTAAAAATTTTTTGGTAAAAAAAATTGTGGTTAAATGCTTCTTTGTAGGTTTTTTATAGTTTCTTTTTGTTTAACTTTTCATGCTTAAACATTTATCTCTTAAGTCCATCACAGTAATTAATTTAATGAAAATAAATTTCACTTAAATACACAGGTTGACATAAATTACAGGAGACAGATTTAAATAAAATAAAAAGCGATTGGACATTTTTATTTGAGCACTTCTGCTGCTATATTCTCGTAAGTTTTAACAAGTTGATCATTTTTATTGGTCAGGTTAAGAAAAATGAAACCGAATGTTCAACAAAGTGTTCTTAAATATCTTTTAGTTTTCAATTTATTATTAAAAAAAATTACAATAACTTTATTTTCCTTTTCTTTTTGTTGCCACCTGTTAGGAAAATTTCTTTAAACATTACAAACATCCTTTACTTTTGCTACTTGATGCCATAAATACTAATAATGCTTAAATGATATTTTATAATTTGGTATGGGGATATTAAATATTATGGGTTAAATATAGCAAAGCTCAGGTTAGGGTTTATAATTCTAAAATTTTTTTGCTCTTCATTTAAAATTTTTTGTGTAAAATGAGTTTGTCTTTTTGGGCCTCAAGTTTAAAACAAAATATTTGCTTTTAAACTGAGAAAATATTATCCAATAAACTAGTTATAAAATAATATGGAAAATTTTAAAAATATATTATTTTAAAAGGGTTTAATAATAACAAGATAAAACAGAAGGTTTGTGAACACTTTACCATGTCTTTCAAAAAGCCATTGGCTTTTTATTATAAAATTTAATGTAACTAAAATAAATGTTTAACAAAAAAATTAATTATTTTTTTTAATCTTAAAGAAAACAAATAGTAAGATTTAAAGCTGTTAAAAACTGTTATTTTATTTACTTGAATTTTTAGTTTTAAAATTTATCTTAACCTCTCTTTTTGTTTAAATACTTGTGCCTATTTTGAAAATGTAAAAGCAATAATTACTTTTAGTTGCAACTAATTAACCAACCACTGCCATGTCTTACATTGCAAGTTAGTATGTTGTCTTTATATAAGTGAAAGTTGCTTCAAATCAGTTTTACCATTTTAACCACAAACCCAAAATTTTACCGTTACAAGTGCAAGAAATTCAATAAAGAGCATTCAGATTAATATAACTTAAGGTAATAACGAGTTGGTTTTGCGGAAATATTGGTAAATAAAGTAAAATTTAATTAATTTAGTAAAGTTGTGTGAGATGTTATGTTTTATTTAAATACTTAAAAGTATTGAAAATAGAATTTTAAGTATTTGAGATATTTTTGAAATTTTACTTAAATATCAAATTTTGTATAACATTTTACCACACATTTGAAATAAAAACTAGAAGCTTCAAGCGATTTTAAGTACACTTTTAAAACACAATTTTTTTAAATATTCTTTTATATTAACTAAGGGCTGCCTTATAGTTAAGTGTAACGTATGGCAAAGGGAATTTCATTGGACCATTTCTATACGTAGAAATTTTTTCTTCCTGGAAGAAATATTATTCAATATAATGAGGAATTAGGGCTGCGATATTTTCATCCATAAAAAGTTTAAAATGGCAAGATAATTATTCCAAATATATTAAACATCGGAACCGGATAGGATCGTCAAAGCACATTTGCAGCACAACAAACTTTGACATATGCGTTATCTGGTTCTGGTTTTTGGAGGTCATGTGATACTAAGTTCTGTGCCTGTACACAGAAAGAAAACTTGCTTTCTAAGATCAAGAATTTTATTCTTGAATTTATCCTTACTTACATTTTCTTAAATCAAGCCTATTTGGATTGCTTCAACAAATCAAGCAGAAAAAAGCTTGTTGTTTTAATATATTATTTTACATTTGAAAACAAAGTCTCTCGGTGGCCTAGAGGTAACACGCTTGTACTACAGTGCAGAAATCTCTGGTTCGAATCTCAGCTTCGGTTAGTACAAAAAATGAAATTTTTAAATTATAAATTAATTATAAAATAAAAATAAAATTCTTCTTCTTTAATAAAGCTCCATAAGTCAAAAAAATGTCATTTCAATTTCGAATTAATCCAGTTTACGGCTTAAATCAATCTTTTTCACGCTTACATCAAGTACGGTTCCGAACTTAAATCAATCCTTTTTTGGCTTAATTGTGGCTAAAAGTAAGAAATTCGTACTTAAAAAATTTTACTTGGAGTAAGAAATTTCGTACTTGATTTAACAAAAACCGTACTCACCGTACTTTTGACACCGCTATGGCTTGATTTAAGTAAAGTTCACTTAGATAATTTTTTGTGTGTATTTTATTGAGCATCATAAGTTGTATATCTACCAAAATCCGTAAAAAACCATCATTTAAACCTAAAAGATTATTAACGATCAGCCTCTTTTTATTGATTTGTATATCAAGGAATATATGACCTGTACTCTGCTCTGTGGCAGCAAGCATGCCTACAGATAGGAAAAATCAGTGGGTGCTGTACTTAACTCAGTGGCTTTTTTGCTATTGTAAATACGCATTGGAAATTTTTCATAATATTGCAGGCATACTCAACAATCTAGCGTTAAAGACGTGACATAAACAAAAATTATTTACCCAGTGTTTTATTTCTGAAAGGCTGAAAATGCGTGCAGGGTATGGAATTACAAAAACAGAGATAACGAAGGGCTTCTAGAAGAATTTTTTAGAAAAAATACTCTTTGTATCATTAAGGACACTTGATTCCAACGAACTTCTTAATAAATCATATACGCAGATAATTTATAGTTATTGCTACTGGGAGTAGCCACATGGTTAAAAATAAGGCAGTGGTTAAGAAAATCAAGACTTAAAATGAAATCTAAAATCCGAATTTGATGCTCTTTAATAGAAGGACGAAAATTGGTCCATGACCCACACAAAATTAAGAAACAACTAGACTGGTACCGGTGCCTCGGAAAATTAGCGGTAAGTACACGAGTCTACCAGTCGGGGGGTTGTGGTTCGATTCTCACCTTCTCAAAATTTCTTAATTTCCTCCATCTTAACCTATTCTATCTGCCTCTCCAGGTTACACAAGGTAACACACAAGATATCTAAAAGTAAAGTGGATAGCAAACCGTCGTGGAAGTTTACTTTAGAAAAAAAGAAAAAGTAGTTGACCAGTATGCTAAGTGCATACAAATATGGGGGACTATATCATTTTTTAAACTTTGAATCAATACTGTAGTTGCCATGACTATATTATATTTTTTATAAATTATTCAGTGTTCCTAAGTGCGGTTTTCTTTGCATCATGAAATTTTAACTTTATTCTATACACATCCCTAACATTTTTAACAATGTCCTCTGTTTTCACGGCATAAATATGGCAATATAATATTATTTGGCAGCAGAATATATTATCAAAACTTTCAGCTTTGCTGTCAGGAAGAATTTTAAATTCCTCGATACTTAACACTGGGAGAATAAAAAAAACCCGCAGGCTTCTAACTGACGCGCAGAAATTTGCAGGACTTTTCTAAATTATTAACCTAGTTGCAAAAGTTGTTAGAAAGTAGCGGTAGTTTGATAGGGTCATAAAAAAATTAACATGGGTGATATATGGTCATGGCAGAATTTTTCAAATGCAAAATGAAGCATCGTCAATAGGGTCTCAAAATGAGCTTCTTGGAAAAGACGTATGTGACAATGAAACGGGTAGGTACAAAATGAATGGTAAAGTCAAAGTTTAGGTCGCCTGGGCTAAACTGTACGTTTGTGTGGTCATTGAACTGACTTCTGATTTCAATCAAAGTTAATAGGCATAAATATTTTTATTATAGACTGGTCAAACCTAAATGTTCAAAAGGTAACAACAATTTTAAAAAGTACATTTTTAGCACTTAATTGATTTTTGACTTCCATCTGAGTCAATAGTAGCTAAATTCATATTTCTAAGCTCGTTATCCGAAAAAAAAATCAATCATTGGGAAAAATCACTATTAAAATTCTATTAACTTTAGACCTCAATCTGGATTAAAAGCCGTTCGTTTCATTTTTGCTAATTCATAGAAAAAAAAATAATTAAGTAAAAAGCTCAAAATATATTCAGAGCCGTTTTTTTAACATCTATAGCACAAAAGTGCTAAAATAAAAGTGTAATTTTTTTTTTATCGTTTTAGTTCCCAAAAATTTCAAAAATTATCAAGAAGTTATTAGTAATTTTTCCAGACCGGTTGAGTGTAATTTAAATGATGTGTGTTTCTATCAATGTCGGTTCAAAACTACAAAAAATTACTTAAAAACTATCAGCATTTAATTCATACCTTCGTTTCGTTTATTTTTGGAGTAGAATACGTTACTGCATACTGATTTTTCTATATTTGCAACATTTTTACCCCCTCATGGTCAAAATATCCCAAAACCCCATCTAGGCAGATCTTTACATCGGTCCAAATTTTAAGTCTTAATAAGTTAGTAAGTCAGTCGGTAACGTAGTTTCTCTGTATCATATAGATTATACCAAATTTATTATGTTTGTGTAAAATTGCAAATAATTTAAAACATTTTCATAACCATACAAAAATGTTTTATATATTTACATACACAATTATTTTTATAAAGATAATTTTTATATACTCACAACATTTTAATGAAGTTAAACTTTATACTAAACAGACTTTTAAAAAGGGCTTATACCATTTGCGCCAAAGTATATAATATTCTTTTATTTGACATATAAATATAGATTAAATTAGATATTGAAGCATGTTAGATATGCATTGTTATACCCTATTTATTTTAAATCTTTTTTCAAACTCATCCACTTTTGTAAAAGCGTTTTATAATAAGTAAACAATTTTTAAAGAACATATTTTTCCTTTGCACTTTACAAAAGTGTTAATAAAAAAAATGAAGGTGCATGAGAGATAAATAAATAAATAAATAAATAATAAAAATAAAAATTGTTTGTAATTTTTTTAAGTCTTTTGCACTTTCGTTGCCAAACATTACTGTTGAAATATCTGTTTATGGTGTAAAGATAGAGATAAACACGATATGGAAAAGAATGGGGAAAATTAAAAAGATAAAAACGAATCTTTGCAGTTCTCAACCGAATTGCCATAAAATATTTTACATTACTGGAAGCTGCTCTCAACAACTGTAAACATTTTAAATTTAAAAATAAATATACATATACTTCTAGCTATAAACGTACATACATATATGTAATACAATATATTTTTATGGTAGATTCTGAAATTTTGGGTAAATTTTAACGTAATTTTCAGCGTCGAAGTTTTTTTTTTGGAAAAAAGGAGTTTTAAATGGGTTACTGCATATTTAAATTATAGCCACGATTATTATAGGGCACATTAACTTTTTTAAAATTTATCAATTTTAGCAAGTTTTTCGAAATACATATATCCCTAGTCGAACAGTAAGTCCATATTTTTGTCTTATTAATAAAATATATTGACGTTTGTTTTCCGTTTTTAACCAGCACTGCAGCAACAGGGGATAGCCCCATTACATGCAGTGCATTGTGTTGGTATGAGGAAAGTAGGTAAGGGGAAAGGGAATAGAAGGAGTAGTGCTTCTGGATATTTGATTTAAATTTATTGATATTAACTATGATAGGACAGACATTCTTAAAAAATTTATTCCACATACAAAGCGTGCGGCTAAAGAACGAATTTTCTCTGTAATGCGTAATGTGATTCTCTGGCCAGCTGACCCCAAATGGGTGCTTCCTTCTTGAAACACGAGTGTCACGCAAAAAACCGCAGGCTCCTGTACGCGGTCAAATAGCTTCAAAATAGACTTCGGAGTTTTATTAAATTTTTGGTCGGATAAAGGTGGTATAAATGATAAGAAGATCACTTGGCTTAAATAATTCTTATACCGTTTAAATAAAGCCAGACATTTGGAAGCTTCAGCCCATTTAAAAACGTGTTCCGCCAAACGAACATGGCAAGAGCACGAAGAGTTTGTGTCTCGCAAACATTTATACCATCCGTTAAAATAGACGATGAAGCATGGTCTAATATACGTTTATGTGACAGAAGACAACCTTGGGATTTACGGGCAATAAAATGGACTGTATTCGCTGGACCTCAATCGTAAATAAGCCTGAAATCGCGGTTAAGTGTTTCTTTCAGACTCTGCCTCATAGCTTCAATCTCAAAAATGCTAGACCTCTAGTCAAATGAATATTCATAACATATGATGTTATCGCATGAAAAGGAATAGAAAGGATTTGTAATCTTACATAGAAGGTCATTAAGAAAGATAAGGGATAGATTAGGAATTAGGACGGAGCCTTGCAGTATCCCTGAATTGATTTTATACTCATAACAACACGAATAGTGCGACCACTGAGAAAACTCAATATAAATTGAGAAAGATTATCACTGACTCTAAAAGCAACAAGTTTAGATAGAGTTACACAATGTCAGACTCTACCAAAGCTCAGAAAATATCTAGAGCCATCACTTTATTTTCGCCAAATTGGTAAATAAAGATACACCACTTTTGTGTTGAAAAGGCCAGTATGTTTCCCGAGGGACATCCTCTACGAAAGTTGTACTAGTGGTCGCTTAATAAACCGTTGCACTCTAGATAGATAACTGGTTATACTTAACCATTTATTTTTAAGGGTTTTCCGTTTTTTGCTTTTTGGGGATCGGAGTAACATCGGCAAATTTCCAGCAAAAGGGCAATGCCTTGGCTGGTATATATTACTTGAGAGCTGGCTAATGGATGCGTCAGCGTCGCAGAACATTGTTTTAAGAACTGTGCTGGGATTTATTATTATTTTCCCTATTTCAATAAATAGAGACATAAAATTGTGCAGTAATCTCAGAATCACGTTTATGTATGTAATAAGCTATAGAAGAGTAAAAGGGAAAAAACTTTTATGATTAATTGGAAAACAACAACAAAAGTATCGTTATAACCATAATGTTATTACTCAGATGCCACCTGAAAGTCCCCCTTACGAAAAATTTATGTAATAGGTAGTTTGTTGAGTTTAGCATAAGTCGGTATATCCATGCAATTTTTTTACGAAAAAACTTAAAAAACTCTTTACTTGAAAGCACAATATTGGCATAATTTTGCGTTAGAAAATAAAAACATTGTTGACAAATTTGATAAAACTTTCCTTTTGCAAGCGCAAGTAAGACACGTTCAAAATCAAAATATTTTACATAAAATTTCTAAACATCTTTCTTTTAAATAAAAAAATAAAATTTATATACACATGAATGGTTGCAAACTCTTACAAAGATTTGACTGAAACAAATACGAATTATTCCTGCTAAATAAGAATGTTTTAAAAAAAATATTCTTCGAAACAAAACGTGCACAATTTTTTTTATCTTAAATTTCAAAACCATTATTGGTGGTTTATCATTCAAAAATATATTTACTTATTTCGTTTTAAGGAAAGGGAAGAAGAAATCCATGATTTTTTTATTTTTTTTTTATTTTGTATTCAATTTACTATTGATTGTTAAGTCGATACAAGATAAGTCATACATTTTTTTATTCAAACACAAACTTACATTTATGTATCTGCTGTAATGGCGGAAAAAAACATTTGTAGTCATATGTTAGTGATTGTAAAAAATAAAAATCATTCAATTGCTAACGTTACTTAATGTCGGAGTATCTGTGTCACCAAACATTTTTTTGTTTTTAAAATTCGTAATAGATAACTGTCATGTTTTGCAATGTTAACCCAGCAATTTTGTCATGTGATCTTTTGTTTACACACATGTATGTTTGTATGTATGTATGTCAGTATGTTCAAACAGTGTTGGTTAATAATATATAAAAGTATTATTTTGGAACACATAATCGCTGAGAATAATTACACATTTATTTAATTTGTTTTTAGTCTTTTAAAAATAAGGAAATTGCTGTTAACTTTCTAAAATTATAAGGTTTTTTCTATGCCAAAAGTTGTGTCTCTAAAGCAAAAATTTTTTTTAGCCAGTTTGTTATTTCTATTTTACACGAAAAAGAAACAAATTTATACAAACATATTTATGCTTGTCGATCGTTACCTTAATATAAAAAAACCCTAACTCGCATTTTTTATAAAAACCTGGTTTTTGTTTATTTCGATATTTAGTCTGTGTTTTAATCACAATTAGCTAAAAAAAATATAGTTAAAAAAATTTCGACCTTATAAAGAACAGTAGTTTCTAATTGCCAATTTAAAGGCTCATCATTTAAAAATTTACATAAAGGTACCAAAACATAACTTTCGTCCCTTTTTTAATCCATTAGAGACAAAAATTTTTAAAAAATTAGTCAAACCGAAATTTAAATACTTTTCTATTTTGTTTGTTTTAAAGTTTCTAAAGAACATTAATATATATTTTGAACGCATTTTTATCTCCTAAATTCAAGACAACAAATTTGGAAAGTATCTGACTCTGGTGCGTTTTTATTGCGAATAAAATTCGAAACTTTTTAAATTTTGTTTCTATCGTGTAAGGTAAATTTGACATTTTTTAACTTTTTGTCAATATCTTTTTCTTAGGGTTGATCTATACTTAAAAGCAGTCCCAACTTCAACCACTTAATTTTATGCGCTTGTGCAATACCATTATTAATCAGCATGTCAGTCAGTTACTTGCGTTATGCCTGTATATTGATACATTTTAAGATTGGAAGAGTCAACGGCCAAGTCAAGTAAGATTTAAAGTTTAGTTTCCATTTATTTCAAATCTTAAAAATGTGTTTTTGTTCACTTTTCATAAGGAGTACCTTTTGCAAAGTTGCTTTTTAAGATAGTTATTTTAACAATTTTTGCTAGTTAAATAACGTTTTAGGTTGGTTTTTACTGGCAATAAAAATTAAAAGTTTTAAGTGTGTTTTTGAGCACAATAAATGATGTTGTAATTGTTTTACGTTTTAAATAAACCAAATTAAATAAAAGTACACCAGAAGTTATAAAATTCTTAAATGTTAAAACTTTTAGACATTATTCCTTATATATTTACACAATGAAACGTTTAAAACAAAACAGTATCGGCAGAACTTTGCTTTATTATTCAACAAAAAAGGGGTTAATATCTCTTAGTTCTGAGAGAAGTTAATTATAAGTTGACTGATTATGTTGCTATCAAATACTTATGCTACCAAATACTCTAAAAGTCCCATTAAACCCCTTTTTGAGTTTCAGGTTTTAAGTTTATTACCACTTATTTTAAGACTGTGACCATTGCGATGTAAAATAATCGTTTCAAGAAAGCAATAACCACAACAACAAGAGTATTCCCTTAATAAATCTTCGTTCATAACTTTTCAATTAAAATAAATTTGTCAAAGTTTTTTAACAGGGCGGTTAAGTGAAATTGTTACAAAACGTTTGTCCAACATCTGTTCAAGATAATTACAGAAGTGCCGTCTTAAACCAAAAGTAAAATGTTAACTCAAATACATAAAAATTTAATATAAGATTTTCATAAAAAAGTGAATTTTTATGAAAATCTTAAATTTACAAAAATGATATGAAAATGCCCACAAATTCTTCAGGGTTGGCCTTAAAGTAATAAAGTGTACGACCGACCCCCATTAGTTTGCCCTCCCAAACATATTCCTAGAATATACTTACCCCCTATATCCACGCCCAAAGTGGGTTGCCATACAAAATTTGTAAAAATTAGGATAAAAACTTCTACAACTTCCCCGTCACCCGTGAAGTGGGTTTGATAAGTAAAAAATGGATAAAAATAAAAAACAGTTTGGGATTTCGAAAGGTCAATGTGAAGGGTATATAAGATTCGGCACAGCCGAATATAGCGCTCTTTCTTGTTTAGCTTCAGTTCGTATGGCAGCCCATTTTCTTGCTTTTAATTTTTTTTAGGATTAAAAAAGAGAGATATACAAAAACATGGCTAATTAGACTTACCACCTTAATACCTATTTTTTTTGTAGACTTACATAAAAAGTAGCTCACTTTAAAACTCACAACAACAAAACGTTAAAGAAGAGACTTGAAATTCGGGCATCAAAATGTACATAAAATAGCAGTTGAAAGTTGTCAAATTAATTACTTGACGTTAATTAAAATGATAAATTTGCACAATTTTTGGCACGTTGCGTTGATGAAGACGTACTTAGTGTGTATTAAGTAGATAATTTTAAGTATGCATTTTAGTAATGGTAGTCAAAACAAAAATTAAAATAATAGTACACTGTCACTTTTACGGGGAAAATCTTTTGAGTTATGTTAGCCCTGCTGATCCCAAGTAAATTTATTTTTACCAATAAAAGCGTTATCGTTCATAAAAAAAACTTATTTAAATATGCATACATTGAAATATTAAAAACAAAAGTATTTTATTATAAAAAAAAATTAGTGGGGAATCATGGTCACAAAGTGTTAAGTGGGTTTAAATATATGTTTTTTTTAAATTTGTAAAATAAAGTGCAATCTTTATGAAGGAAACTTTTTTATAAATAAAAAGTATTTTTAGGTCTTTTATATTTTGGCATTGAAAGAAGTGTAGATATTCTTTAAACCTACAAAAGTGTAAAAATCTGCTTTAAATTCAAAAGGCTTACAAAAATACAATTTTCCCTCTGGGGAAAAATACTTTTTATTAGATTTTTCCAGAACAGGAGTTATAAATAAGAAATAATGGTTTTCTTCGAAATAAAAATCTCTCTTAATTTTTATATATTTTAGCGATTCCCCCTATTTTTTGCTTCATTTTAAAGAAAACACCATTTAACACGATTAAATGTTTTCCTTTGTTGTATAATTTAAGGGAAACTCTAAATTATTTTGCAAACATTGTTTTAAATTGGTAAATAAATATTTACGAGAAAAACAAATTATAAAAAAGTAAAATTACACATTAAACGCGGAAACAACAAGTGCGGAAATAATCTATATCCCTATTATATCTTCCTTAGGTATTAACCTGTGAATTGTAGAACGTGAGTAAATAAATAATATTTAATTTTGACTACAATATTTGGGGCGAGACAGAATTACCAAGATAAGTAAATAAAGTATTTAGGGTTTTGTTTAATGAGTAAATATACTTTAAGTTGCACATTGGGTGGCCAGATTGTGTAAGAGCCTTAAAAAGCTTCATATAGTTGTATTTTGTTGAAAATAAGTTTTTTAAATAAGCTATAGCCAGGTTTATTAAATTGGTGAATTCGCATTAATTAAGAAATACGAAATAATTTTTTTAATTGATTAAGCCACTTTAAAAGGAAAAAGTTGAAAATCTGTTTTTATTATTGTTAAAGAAACCACTGTTTAACGATCGATAAATATGTTGACAATGAAAGCGAAACAAATTTAATGTATGAAAAACATGATTGTCTTTACTACGATCTGAATTCAGACAAATGAGGTAAAAGTATAATGAATGAAATAATAAGGAGAATAGCAATAAAAAAAGAAAAATGTTGCATATTTCAATAATGCATGCGATATATTTCATCTTACTTAAATAAAAATTTAGATGTATAAATTGCTAAAAAACTCTTAAATTCCAATATTAAATAACTTTACACTAGGTTAGGCAAGGTAAGGTTATGGAGGCTAGTAGCCAGTGCAACTAGCCACCTTCAACCAGTAGTCCCCACACCCTTCAAAAAGTTGAAAAGAGTAAAACAAAAGACAAGAAATAAAACGAATAATGAATGAATGATAACGATAAATATCTAGGAATTTATATTGGCCGTAGACTTATGTTAAAAGCGCAGATAAAAGCTAAAAAAACAATATTTTAATAAAAAAAAACCAAACGCCTTGACTGGTTACTGGGCCGTAGATCTAAGCTTACTTTTATTAAATATAAAGCAATTTTGAAACCGCTTTGGACTTATGGTAGACAATTATGGGGAACAGCTAGTAAGCCCAACATAGAAATCTTATAAAAATATCAGTCAAAAACATTGTATTATAAAACAATAAGTTCCTGAAAAAATATAACTCCCACATGGGACGGTGCAAAATGATCTTTACAAATTCAGTTCATTTGTCGTTGACAAAAAAAGAAATTTAAACGATAAGCCCCCCAATTGTATGATATACAATAATAAAAAAAGCGTTTCATTCCATCTGAGAGATGGATTATTGCTTAACCGTTAGCCAAGTGTTGCCGAAGAGATTTTAAATGCAAAAAAGCATAGTGTATATGAAAAGTTAACTTCGTCATAACTTACAGAATAATAGAAGAGGGAAAACAGTCATGCCGTATCCCTTTCTCTGTTACATGTTAGTTAGGTGATGTTTACAACCAAAAGGCACTGCTACCGTTTAAAAAGTACTGATAATGAAATTGATTGCGTATCTGCTTTCGAAAATGCATTCCACTCGGCTAGTATCGGTAGAAAAATCTGCTTTTTTCAAATTAAAGTTTCTTTCAACATTAACGGAAAAATATTAATTTCTTCTAAAAAAAAAAAGGAAATTATATGAACTTAAACCAAACTAAAAAGCAAAAATTTGTATTAAGGGCAATTGTTAGTTCATATCACTTAAAGCTATACATGATGACTTATCTATTAAAATGATTAACGATGAAATTACTACACTTAGCACTTATTACCTAGGGAGGTTAAGTAACCACTGTAATATTTTGGATGACACTAGCGAAGTAAGATGGCTTAAGAGGAAACATATATTTGACTTTCCATTTCAAAATTATTTAATTATGCATGCAATGAGAGTATTACAATAATAGTACTACAATAATATTTTACACTACTTTAACCTTAAACACATCCTACATCTTATTTGCTAAAATTCTACATATGTATATTGTAAATAATATTATACTTGCGATATCTGGTTGTTATGTTAGTGTTCTCAGTAGAGTTCAGCAATAAGTTGTTATTGTTAACTATAAGATTTACTTAACCTTCATAAGGTCCTCAAAATTACTAACGTTAACGTTCTTTGGGTCAAATTTGACCCAAAGAGAAAATTCCATATATAGGTAAAAATTTTCTTGTTTTATGTGTGTTATTAACGTCTACATATTATTTCTAGCTATTTTTAGTATATATTAGGCCTATTTTTTATAAAAATTTTTGGAAAACATTTGAGTACCTTAAATATATAAAAGTATGCACTTCAAATTTTCGAATATTTCCTGTGGTAATAAATTTTAACATATAGTTCCTACTAAAGTTATCTGTTTTTCCAGTAATTTTTGCCCCAATTGACATAATATAAAAAAAATATCCGCAGTCAAATTATGGCCTTTCAGATGTACTGTCAAATCAAAAACTACACGCATACCTTGTTTTTTTCAGGTATAGCTCCTTTTTTTGCCTGTATACGGTTGAAAATTTCGGGCGTAACTTGTAGAACGATCGCAAAGTACCCAAAATTTTGTACCATATTTAGCTGGTTTTGATGGTATATATTAACGTAGTGGACATCTTCCTCTAAATACGACTAGCTGCTCATCAATAGTAACATTTTGAGATGGATTGTAAAGGTTTGTTGATATGTCAATCCGTTGATTCAACAATTCACGAATTGGTGCAAACTTATTTTAAATTCTTTATTCACTGCGAGTATCCCTGAAGTCAAATCTTATTACTCTTGAAAAATTTTCAAATCTTTTCAATGTCATAATTGCCCTTAAGATCGATCTACCTTTCTTAGAATCCCACAAACTTTCCGAAATGTCATTATTTTACCTGTACACTTTAGGTAACAAAAGTGTTTCAATAAATGCAAAAAATTCTGTGCCATCAACATCAGCCCGATCATTACCATAAACACGTTTACCTTCATTATTGGTATATTTCAAAATTATATTTATTACGGGAGGTGGAAAAAATAACTGAAAACTAGAAATCTTTTCCTTTGTTATTCTTGCACAAGAATATTGGGTGAAGCCCAGTAACATGCTGCCAATGTTTTTTGTTCGGACTCTTCCATATCTTTTTATAAAAATTCCTTGAAATATTTTATTCTACCATATTTTAATATCATCGCCTGAGAAGGCACAATCTCACTTTCATTCTCACTAGAACTCTCAGATAGCTCAGGATATTTCAGTTGATCTTCACTTTCTACACAAATTTCTTCCTTGTCTGACGAAGCATTTTTATCCATTCATTTGTATACAAGAAAAAACAGAGACCACAATTTCAAATTTTGAAACGTTTTATTTTATTTTTCCCGTATTTATTTGTTGAACGATAACTATTACGTAATCAAACAACAACAACACGATAGTAGTAAAAAAATATCCCGGTGATCCTCCGTTTTCATTACTACTAGTGTAATGAGAGCACAAGATACAGATACATTATAATTTAGTGGTGCCAAAGCTCAATATATAAGAAAATTTAAATTAATTGGTACTAAAGCTCAATTATGTCACACAATGTCCTGTTTAGCAATGCAGAAACTCAATCTTTTTACTCGAGGTCAAATTTGACCCGAAGACCTTAAGTGTAAAAAATTAAATAAATATTTTTTTTGCAAAAATATTCCTTTGAAAACCTCTAATAGCTATTTAGATTTGTAAATAAATAAAAGTCATAAAATATCAAAAAATAAATGCAGTAATCTTCGGAAAAAAATAACATTTTTCCCTGAAATGGGTCAAAATTGACCCAAAGACCTTATAAAGGTTAATGTCCTTTTTGGATAGATTGTAAATAAAAATAATATATGTATGTGTATTAAAAAAAATTCTATGTAAGTTAAATTAGTAGGTGGTAGTACGTATAAGTGATTTTAATATAAAACATATATTAGGTATTCGTGCTGTAGGACAAAAAGAAATTAAGCTTTTTTAGAACTTACAAGAGCTTAAACAAATTCAAATTAGTTTTAAGTTTTTCATTCTTTTAAAAAAAAAAAAAATTTGGTGAGCCAAATGATGTTCTAAAATTTGTCTTACCTATTTGACTTGTCGTTGTATTGTTAAATATACTGAAAGTTTATATAATATAAAGTTTATATAATACTTAAGATATAACGATAATGACTAGGGTAACCAAAAATACCAATCCGTATTTTATTCTGTGCATCGTGTTAACCTATAATGTTCTTACTTATCTGTTTCAGAACTTTTGTAAAATAATGCATTTGATTTGTTTGCATATTACACCATACCTTGTCATTTTTTTTGAACCCGTTTCTAAAGCATATCTTTAATTTCTTTTAATTTGGAAAAATCTTATAAAACATTTTTTGAGGGTTCATTATTGCTTTTGTTAGTTTTACTTTTTTATTTAATTATTTATTTCGAAGTGAATCAATCCCATTATTACTATCGTCCACTTCACAATTTTTGCAAAATTTTGGCATTAATTTGTATAACTTATTAGGGCATATTTTTGCATATAATAGCATATTTTGGAACATTTTCCCTTTAAAGCACATATTTGTTTGTATAACACGTTTTCAAATAATTTTTTGATTTTTTTATATAAAATTAAAAAAAAACCTTGTATGGATGTTAGTTGTTGTCAAATAACATGATAAGGTTGAGTGAGTATGGGCGTAAAGAGATCAATTTGTGTGGCCTTGGATAGAACCAGTCTTGATAAAAATAGGGGGCGAAAGGGGCACCATCCCTTTACCTTCCTTTAAAGCCCAGAACAAATTAACCCATTAACATAAAACTGTTTGCCTTCATTTAAGCCGAATGTGAAGTTTTTTGGGACAAAGAATTCGTCTCCAATGTCTAAAAATTTATAATTTTGGCATATCTTGTTTTAAATAAATTTTTCTTTTGTGGTCCGAGAATTGTATAAATTTACTTTTCGAGTACTTAATCATAGTTGTACTCCCTTATCACCTTTTTTTATTGTTAACAATAATAAGTTAGCTATTAAAAGTACTTTATTTTGTTTAAAATGTCTTAAAAAAAGACAATATAGTTTTGGTACCCATTAAGAAAAATTGAAGAGTAAAAACAAATACATTTTTGTTCTTCTTAAGCAAAACATTGCATAACACTGAATGTTTTTAAGTAAATTAAAAATTACATATAAAAACTGGGCATCTTAGTTCCGTTCAAAAAGTCAATGAAAAAAGCACTAAGTATCTTTCATATTTTAAAAAATGTTATTATTTTGTAGTTGAGTCAAAAAACGTCTATTGTAAAGAAATAGAAAGTGTTTATTGGTCTGTTGGCCTGCTTAAAGTTTTGAACCCATATCGTGTGTAGACAAGTATATAAAAATAATTAGGAAAATAAAAGGTTTGTTTGTTCCCTGAACGAATATCAACTATGGTAGGCATGATTGTTGAATTTGACAAAAAAATTAAAGGTTTAAAATTTTCCATGAATAACATTATCCTCTTTTGTTTTAACTAGTAAGACTGACAATGTAAAGAATTGGAGCGGAGGTATTGTAGCATGTAGGTATGATTAACGTTCTTGTTTTGGACCAAGCCTTAAAGAACAAATAAAGAAATTTAGGTCTCTAAATGAAAACTGTTTAAAAAAAATTATGTTTAACGTGTTTAAGAAACTATAACCGTAAAATTTGTACAAATTGGATAAAATTGACTAAGAAATTGCTAAAAAAAAGACAAATAAGACAACGTAGAAGGCTTTCTTTTTTGAAAACACCTAATCATTTTTAAATTATTAAAGGTATTTCTTTAATTAATGAAGAGTCTTCTTGTTTGTCTTTTTTATTTGATAAGAAGCAGGGTTAAGTTTAGAAAAGTAGGCGGGTAAAGCTAATATTAAATATTTTTTTTTTACATATATTATATTATTAAATTTTAGCTAAAGCGAACTAACAATAAGTATTCAAATCTTAAAACTAAACAATTAATAATAGCGCAGTCAGCACCAGACTAAAATTTAAGTTCTGACAATAAAATTAACTAATTTCAAAAGGTTCATCTAAGAGCAATTGTATCCCTTCTTTTAAGGCGGGTGTGCCCACTATGTTGCAGGATGATTCGAGCAAGCGGATTTGGATGTGTTTCCAGCTTATCTAAGTACTTGTCCCATAGTTAATGATTTCGACTTCTAGATCATTGTGGATGTTGCTGTTTTTAATATACCGAGGAGCACCAGTTATCATTCTTAGAATTTTGTTTTGACGGCGTTGGATTTTTTCGATGTTAGAGGCGGAAGCAGTACCCCATAATTGTATACCGTAGCACCAAATTGGTTTCAAAATCGAGTTGAAGAGTAGAAGTTTACAATTCAGATATAGCACAGAGTTTTTACCAGTTAGCCAGTGGATTTAAGCACCTTTAATTTTCGTTTGAGTCAGCTTTGCATCTATATGACGCTTCCATGTGAAGTGCCGGCCCAGGTGAATACCGAGATATTTTGTCTCGGACCGTTGAGGCACCATATGGTTGTTAATAGTGATTGGGGAGCACGTTTCTTTGAGTAAAGTAAAAGTTACGTGAGTACATTTTTGTTAATTTATTTTTATTCCCCATAATTTTGCCCATTTTTCAACTTGGGTTACGTGTTGCTGTAGTTGGTTCGAAGCCTCTTTAGGGTCTTTATGAATACTAAGAGAAGCAGTGTCGTCAGCAAATGTCGACGTGTGTGGGAAACTATTGGTTGGCATATCTGCCGTGTAAAGCAAGTACAAAATTGGACCTAGTATACTCCCTTGAGGTACACCAGCCCCTATTGGTTTAGAAGAACTTATTTGGTTTCCCTCTTTGATCATAAATTGTCGACCGGTAATGTATTTTTCCAATAGGTTGAAAATATTAGCTGGAAAAATTAGCTTTAGTTTGTTTAACAGGCCTTCGTGCCATACTTTGTCAAAAGTTTGTGAGACATTCATGAAAAGCCCGGAGCAGTACTTCTTTTCCTTAAAGGTTTTTCTTATAATCTGCACCAGTCTGTGAATTTGTTCGATTGTGCTATGTTGACTTCTAAAGCCAAATTGGTAATTTGGAATGCAGTTGTTGTCATTCAAGATCGGATTCAGATTATTTTTTAAAAGTTTTTAGAACAATTTAGAAATTGTGGGTAACAAACTTATGGGTCTATAAAACTCTACCTTTGAAGGATCTTTGCCAGGCTTAGGAATCATCTTTACTAAGGCAATTTTCCATATAGGCGGGAAATGTTCAAGCCGAATTATTGCGTTAAAAATAAAAAGAATAATTTTTTTATTTGTAAAGGGTAGCTCAAAAAGCATTTGGTTGCTGTTTTTATTAACGCCGCGAGCTTTTTTACTATTTAGGTAAGCGATAGCCTCTACAACGTCTGTAAATCGGCTAATATTATATGAACCCCAAAAATCCAGCTTTTATAAAAATAATTTTTTCAGGTAAAAAAACAACAAAATAAACGTAAAAAATTGATGGTAAGCAAACTTTAAATAAAACTTGAACACTGGAAATTTATATTCACATTTAATATCGAGCCTGAATCAACATACACCACTTTGTTTTTTATCCTCATTTTACTTTTATTAACTTTTATTTTTTATTTAAGGTTTTAACGTTCAATTAAAATCTTTATTTAATAGTCGGAATACAGTATCTGTTGGTAACAGCTGTAAATGTATTTGTGCGGATGATTTGTGTATACTTACTGTTATTCTGACATGAACAGCAGCAGTAAAATAATAATTACAAATTAATCACGGCGAAAAAATCAAATTACCCTTAAAAAAAATTTGTATTTCTGAATTTTGTTGAGCTAACGTTTGTATGATTTTAGTATATGAATTACACCTCCTAAAAAATCTCTAAGTTTCAGTTGTTAAATTTCAAACAAGCTCGCTCCAAGACGGCGCCTCTGTTGTTTGATAGAGTTTTGGCACATTAGTAATTTTTTGCAGATACAGTTCTTTTGAGACTGGTTCGAGAAACTTCAAAAACCGTATAACCTTAATGCACTCTTATTTCATTTAAACTTTAAATTTGCGAAAAATTATGTTTTACTTTTAGCTCTGTTTATATGCATACTAAATCTTGTTTATAAGTATAAACCATATATTTAAATTAATATAACAAAAGTGGATTTTAACTAGTTGACGTAAAATACTCTCGTTGTGGAAAAACATTTAAACATGCTTAACCTTGATGTTAAGAGTTCCATGAAAAAGAGCTTGAAAATGTTCCCCTTCTTGGTGCCCGCGTTAACTCGCTGCTATTTTGTTCATAAAAACAATGAAATAATTGTTCGTTATTTTTTCCGTTGCCCGTTGAGTTTCCCCTGCTCTTATTTCCTGTTTTTTACATTTTTTTTTATTAATTTTGATTTTTTGTTCTGTTTTGAATGTGGTTAATTTAATGTAAACTCTGCTATTTTATACAACTTAATGTTTCTGTAATTTGTTGTGTTTTTACGTCTTCTATGTCTTTTCTGTTTACAGGGGCAATATTCCAAGGGTTAGCAAAATTTTGAGCGAATAACAGTAACATTAGCATTTTGTACAAATACAAAACAAAAAAAGAACAAAATTTAAAATTCTATTCAAATTTTTAGCATTTTTAATTTTATTTTAAGGTTACATTAAACGGATTTTCACAAGCTTGAAGAGGTTAAGTTAAGTTAGGAATTTTTTTTAAAACTTACAGTTTCTTAAATGTTTAAAAATTCATGCTTAAAAATTTTACTTTGTAATTATACCCACACTGCATACGTAGTGGGGGTGTCATGTGTGTGTGAAAATATTTTTAATGCCCAAGAAGAATGATCTGAGACACCCCTTCAAGTCTAACAATAAACTCAGTTTCTGAGTCGATTCAATGATGCGTTATTGTAACCAAAGTAAAATCAAAGTGTCCTGTAAAGTGCAAGCTTTGTCTGCCGAAAAAAGGCCCCGTCTGTAGATTGTTTTCTAGGCCAAAAATAACATTTATTTTCAAACAAATTATTTGCTTTATTTTCAAACAAGTGTCATTCGCTTTAGTTACCGTAACTACAGTACTGTAACTACAGTATCAAAGTATACAAATCCCTTTACTACCTCGAAGTGGAAGTTACCAACGTTCACAGATTACTAAAATTCTGTGGATTTTCTTTTCGTCAAATAAGCCTGTTCTTCATTTGCTTTCAAGCCCATTTTTGTCGTGTTTTTTATATTAGCCAGCGCAGCAGTAACATCTCATAGCCCTTGTCATAATGTCGAAATCCCCAGCACAACGAGCAGCATGTGGTTTTTGACGAAAGTTGTGACATTTCCACTTACTGCTGCGTCACGTATGATCTTTTGTAATAATATATTGAAAAGGTCTTATGACAGCCTGTCATTCTGTCAAATATATGTTGGATGGTAAACGGCTCAGAAAGCTCTTTTATGATCTTGACGGATGATTTTAGGTTATTCAGTCGAATCTCATGAGTTTTGCTCGTATGCCAAATTTAGACTTGGACTTAAACACTCTTTTACGAATAGAACTTTTAAAAACGGCCTTAAAATAGACAAAAAGATAGTAACTGTTGACCCAATAATATTAATTGCTTTTTATTAACGAGATATAAGACACTGACATTTTATTCATCGGGCATGCATTCTTCCAGCCAAATCTTTCAGATTAGTCGATGAATGCCTTGTACCAACTTACCGCTTCGAACGCCAAAGTTATTTTTTTATCCCTTTGATTGGTGTTTTTGCTTCTTTTTGGTTAGGAGGTTTTACTATACCCCGTTATGGCGGATCTAAAAGTGTTCTTTGAATTTTTTCAAAACCCCATACTTATTTGCCATCAAACTGACTTGCTGGTCTTCAGTTTGCACGTTGGTGAAATTTTCTGGCATTATTTCCAATAAAATCGATAAACTTTTTGATATAGTTCCGATATCTACATATCGTCACAGAAAATGCAAATGCCCTATCTAACAAACAATTTAAAATTGGCTTTTTATAAATTATAGCCTTCAAATATGTACGTCATCTCGAAAAACTCAACAATCTCAATCTCGCAAAGCTTCAACAGAAATAAATTTGTTGATCCTTTTTAACAAACATATATGGCAAAACTTTGTGTTAATTGTAAATATATTTTTCATTTACACAAAAATGCTTGCCCCTTCAAAAAATTTTTTAAATGTTAGATAGGGCATTTTGCATTTTCTGTGACGATATGCCCTTTTGAAATAAGCATTTTGAACTAGAAATGCCTTGCAGATTAGTATATTTATAAAATTTTGAATATATTTGTCAACTTTTGCCAAAAAATTTAAATAAACTTCTGCAATTAACAATCCATAATGTACATTTCGTTTCATTTAAGTCCAACTCCAATTAATCTTGTAATCTGTTAATAAATATTGCTTTTTAAATATGAAAGCATATGTGCAAAATAAAAATCAAATTATGTTGTGGCCAGGTTTGACCGAAAGATTATAGAAAAATCTGTAGTCAGAGTTTTTTAACCAAAAACTTAGTATTAAAAATTAATTTCTGAAGTTTGTTTAATTTTATATTTTGAAATCCTCTTATGTTTTATTTAAACATTTTATATACTTGGTATTGCCATAGATAACATCTTTAATATTCTGCCATTTTAAAAGCTTAAAGATGCGAGCTCAAGTGCAGCATTATGATGTGTTAAATGCTTGACACTTCAAACATTTTAACTACAATAAAAGAGTCTTGACATCGATTGCATGCAGATAAGATGCTAAGCGGTTTGTTACGAATGTTTAGAAAACTGAGAACACTCTGTTTAAACCAAACTCCTTTGAGATTAATCACTAAATGTTAAGCTATTAAGTTGCATTTAACCATATACATGTATGCAGATGAGTTATAGTTTTATTCCTTAATTTTAAAACATGAATTCATTTGTGCATTAAAAAAACTATATTTTTATTATTAAGATTTTTCGTAGAATAATAAACCCATATGTTTATGCTGAACAGTAAAACGCAATGATCTTAGTCAATCATTAAAATCGTTGACTAAACCTGGAGGTCCATTCCCTACGTTCAATGCGCGGCTGCGCTCTATGCTTATTATATTTCCGTACGTTTATTGCGTATCTTCTTGCCAAGTTTCATGCAACACGTTTTGTGCGACAAGTTATTTGTTTTGATCAGAAATTTTTTTAACATAACAGAAATGATACTTAAAATATGAAAGTAGTCGATAGCAAGAATGTAAAATTTGGATACATAAGAGTTGTATTAAACATTTATTTTAAAATATTTTATTCATGAAATTATTTGCAAAACTTATAATAAAAGCTTTTTTTTTCTTTTAATATTGTTTTTAACACAAAAATAGTATCCACCACATACACATATTTTCGATATTTTTTAAAATTTTTTCTTATTGGATAACGAAAACATTGTAGTTTTTTAAATCGGGCATGCGACGTATGCCAAAGTCGAAAGTAAAATTACTTTATGCGTTCTTTGCGCATTTTGTTATGTTTTTTTGTCACATACAACTACATTGATTCTAATTTTTTGGCAGGCGCAAAGAGCGTGTAGCGTATAGAACGTGTGGCATAGACATCCAGTTTTACGCCAGAAAGACGAAAATTCTTCACGTGCCTTTAAGAACGTGTTCCGGTTAATCGATTACTACCTTGTAAATTGTTTATTTAAAATAGTTAAATGGTTTTAAATGGTGTTTTATTATATAAAAAATTTCAATATAATTAAATTTTTTTCATTGATATTTTAATTTGTATAAAAACATTTTAAGTGTTTTAAATCAAAAAAATTTTCTATCAATGATACTTTTAGTTTTGAACTAAAAATTATAAATAATTTAATTAGTTATTAACTTGAAAAAAAATGACTTTCTAAAATCACATATTATTTTCATTTTATATTGTTTACAATTCTTTATCTCATACTAAGAAGAAGACGATGAATGCTTTGAAGGAACAATTTTTACTTTCCTTTTCCTTTCTACTAAAAATTGTTTAGTAAAAAAAATATCATTTATATTTGTAAAGAACTTTGGCGCTCTTAAAAAATACATCCTGTCTCGATATTTTTTATTTTAAAAATTTAAAAAATATTAGGAAAAATTACAAGCAACGCTTTTTTTCTCTTAGTTAGAATTACAAGTTTTCGTTTGGGCATTATATTTTCGGACTTGACCGGCTAATATTTTCTTAGTTGTTGGTTAAGTATTTGCATGTGTAATTAAAATAAAATAATATTTTATCGTTTGCTGATGTTTTTCAGCTTATTGCCTGATGTTTTATGTCATAAAATCAACGTCAAGGATATGAAAACAAAGTTAAAGTTTTAAATAAAAATTTAAAGTAAATCTTTTTCAAAATATTTTAAATAAATTTAAGATGCGATATAGAAACACCTTTACACTTCATTAATAAATTTTTCAAATGTTTTAACAACCATAAAACTTATTGCTTTAATGCTTTTTAGTCTGTTTAAAAGGGATGCTGGTTATTAAGGTTTATTTCTTACATTTGGCTATAAATTTTAGTTTTCCTGTGTTTAATTGTTTTTTTTTTCCAAAAACGGAAAAGTTTTTTAAGTGGATAAGAATAAGATTAAAAGAAACAAAATTTTTTCCCAAATTGATGAGTTCTTCTGTTGTTTTAATCCTTGTTCGTGGGAATTCTTGGTCACAAATGTCCTTGTTGCCTTTAACGTGGGTGCATTTTCGTCCACCCTTTACGTTGCACGTTTGCTTAAGTGTTTGTTAAATGTCTATTTTGGTTTTTGCAGGAAGAGACAAATTGCATTTTCAAAGTTCGACAAATATGACAATAGAATAGAAATTAATAAAAATGTTTGTGGCTAAAAAACACATCATTGCTTAAAAAATTCTACAATCTGCGAATAGCTTTGTGCTTCCGAAATATTTCTATTGTGGAATAAGAAGGATGCCATACACAATGGGATTTCTTTAAATCCAATTTTTTTTGGGTAATATTATGGAAAGTTATTTGAAATTCTTTTACGTTTAGAGCTTAAGAAAGTTTAATGCTGTTGCTTTTTCTTTGACATTGAATAATGCTTTTTTTGGATTGTGGATTTGGTTCCCACCAGAGACCCTGATAAGTCTGCTTCATACTTTTGTTCGCTCTTTCTCAGTTTTCTCCAAATTCCTTCTTTTCTAACATTTTGACCCTTTATATTTGACTCTCTAAGTAACACAAAGGAACCGAATTGAGCGGACCCAAATGAGCTGTGTAGTTTCTTTTAACCGCTGCCTATTCTACCTAGCATGACCTAACCTAACCTAAACTAACCTAACCAAACCTAACCTAACCAAACCAAACCTAACCTAACCTAACCTAACCTAACCTAACCTAACCTAACCTAACCTAACCTAACCTAACCTAACCTAACCTAACCTAACCTAACCTAACCTAACCTAACCTAACCTAACCTAACCTAACCTAACCTAACCTAACCTAACCTAACCTAACCTAACCTAACCTAACCTAACCTAACCTAACCTAACCTAACCTAACCTAACCTAACCTAACCTAACCTAACCTAACCTAACCTAACCTAACCTAACCTAACCTAACCTAACCTAACCAAACCAAACCTAACCTAACCTAACCTAACCTAACCTAACTTAACCTAACCTTACCTAAACTGTCCTATCGCTTGCTCAACACTACAAGGATATATACAACAATTTACAACATTTTAGTTAATATTGTCTCTGAACTATTTGCGATAATTTATAACTTTCTTGGATAATAGACAGCATAACATTTCTTGGCGCTTTAGCTACAGCAATGAACATATGTATAACATTTAATTTTTTTCTTGCACCAATTGACAATTTCTTTTAACAAAAATATTGGTTAATTTTCAAAATTACTTGTTAATGCCTTTGTGTAAAAAATATAATTTAATTTACTCGTTGTTTAGTTCCCCACTCTATTGCCTTCTCACTTGTTTTTTTTTTCTATTCATATTAAAGCAAATTACAAAATAAATTACAATTTTAATAATATTTACAGCCATTAACTTTGCTAAAGATTAAGACATTTTTATAAAAAATAATTTTTAAGGTTAATGTTCCAGTTCTTGCTATTTAACCTATTTCCGGACACTTAAGGTTTTTGCCGAAAGAGAAGCGATAAATGTGCATGTTTAAGTAACATTTTTCTATTAAAGTATTACTTATGTTGTTTTCTCATAAATTAATTAAGAAGAAGAGATAAAAGTCAATAGAAATAACAAATCTTAAGTTCTTGAATATAATTTAGTCTACAAAGGATCACTAACGCTTCCATTTAAAACAATGTAAGTAACTGTTTCGTGTGCTGGTACTTAAGAATAAATAACTGGTTTTGATTATGGTATTGAAGTTAGCAATTAGAAGCTAATATTGCGATGATATTCTTTAAAGTGAAAGAAAGTGGCTACATTTCTGAATTTGAGAATAAATAGATTAATCGAATGGTATAAGACAATATTTTTAGATAAATAAAAAAAAAACAATGAGTTTTAAAACAAAATCTGTAAGTTAATCAAAAAGGTGGTTAAAAGATTCTTTTTTTCAAATGTATTTTGAAAGTTGATTTAGTCTGTTATATATTGTTTATTTAATTATTGGCGAAACTAAAATTTTATTGTGTTTATCCTATATTCAGTTACCTTAACCCCGATGGTTCTATTCCATTCTATTTAAAAATGGTTACTCCCTGTCAAATCGACTTGGTAAAAAATAAATAAAAAACATTTAACAAAAAAACTCAATTATTTGGGATTTTTTTTTAAGAAATAAAAAAAAAATAAAACATTTAAATTATAATATTTTTTTGTGTCACCCCATCCTCATTTAGTGACCTGTTAAGGTTGTCAATAACTGAGACATATCCCGGACATTGCTTTTTGTAAATTGAATCGTAAGTAAGGTAAGATTACGAAAGGTAGTTGCAAGTGCAATTAGCTACCTTCAGCCAGAGGCCTCTAACCCCATTGAGAAACCCTTTAAAAGAGTCGAAAAGAGAACTAGGAAACGCAAGAATTTCGTAGGTGATACAAGAAATATGTTTGGGAATGGAAACTAATGGGGGTCGATCGTACACTTTATTTCTTTAAGGCCGACTCTAAGGAAGTTATGGACGTTTTCATATAATTTTTGTTGATTTTGTACAGCAAGCACCTTAGATGATGGAGATAAGGATAAGTATGTTCTATAAATATGTCCGGGAGGAAAACTTATAGTGGTCTGCGATACATTTTTTGCCTCTAAATGCGAAGAGAGAAGTTTTAGGGGTTTTTCCTATTACCCTTTTAAAGTTTTGAATGAGCATCCTCTTAAGGGCCTGAGATAGGGGATAAGTATGTTCCACAAAAATGTTTGGACAGAAAAGTTAACGAAAGTCAGTAATAGGAGCAACTCCGGGGCAGTTATATAGGTTTTTATGTACAAATTTTAGAGAAATAAACAGAGGTAGTCAGGGTTTTTGGCTTAAATCCTGGTCAGCTATCAGCGATTTTGTTTTTTTAACAGCAATTTTTCGCAAATATTTTTGATTATTTAGTACTATATGATATCGATGGACTTAAGACGGGCAGACGGTCATCACCAAATTGACCTTCTTATCTGTAAGAACAAAGAAAATATATGCCTTATGTGGTATCAGATGGAAACTAAAGAAGTAACAAATGGAATGTCAAATTTATATATACCCTTATAACTTCATATACTATAACTATACTTCAGCTTTCTTACCTTTTTTTGTTGGTTGGTTAAGTATTTTAGGTATTTTCTTTATGGAAAATTTAGAAGCTTAATATTATAATTATTTATAATTTTGAAAATTATTTTCAAGCTATTTTCTTTGCAACGACCCTGAAATATGTATACAAGTAATTGTATACGAATAGTTATATAAAAGTCAGAAGTGGAGCACAATATTCCAAAGATTTTCGGTTTATAACATTAAATAATTTAATAGGAGGGTTACTTTAAAAATTTTATTTATAAAGTGTTCGTTTTAAGATTTGAAAAATACCTAAACATATTCAAAGGCAAAATTATTTAAAGAAAATGCGTCGTCAAGTTCACTGTTTAGAAAATTAAAATGTGTGGAAAAATTGAATAAAATTTTTTTTAGATTTTTGACCTTTATTCAAATTAGTTTATAAAATTATTTTTTTCAAGCTTAAGATGTTTTTACCTTTTTTTATTTATCAGAAATTTTATATTATTATAAAACAAGTTTTTAGTTTTATTTGTTGTTAAAACTTATTTTGTTTAAAAAATATTTTTTTTTATTTTTGTTTAAAATATTTTTCAATAAAAAAAATAAATTATTCGAGAATATTTTTTTTTTTGTTACATCCTTATTGCACATTAGTATACTGTGTAAACTGTTTTGAATATACGAACATACCTAAATCTCAAGAACACGCATTTACACATAATAATTTCAAAGACAAGATTTTTGTAAGTAAATAATTTATCTTAGTGTGTTTTTTATTAAAACAAAAAATAATATATTCGTTTCTTGGCAAAATCATAAATATACATGACTTAGAATTATAAAGAGTTTAATTGCAGTAAGAATATCGAAAAACAGACAAAAACACGTACCGACATATAAATTTACAAGCAAACCCTTTATTAATATTTAAAACTATATTATTTCAGATGTTTATGGGCTTGCATGAATGTTTGCATAAATATTATTTAATGTTTATACCATACCTTAACATACATATCAGTATGCAAGTTATTATTATTTTCAAATTATTAACAAAAAAGGTTTTTAATCTTGAGAAAATACACAAGGTTGGAAAAAATTGACATATAATTTAAAATTTCAAGGAAAAAACTAGAAGTAAAATATTGCCCCTTCTGCAATTTCTATCAACTAAATCCTGCCTTACTTTAAGTGAAAAATTTTTTTTGGAATTAAAAATCAAATGTTCAAAGTTGAATCCAATTTGCTACATTTGACTTAAATTGCAATTTGAATATTCTTACTATAATATGTCTTGTCCTGGTAATTAATTCTAAAATATAACACAACATTTGTCCTTTCTTTCCCTAAGATAAGTAACACCAAAAACGTCAGACCCCATCATTAGCAATCTTTGTCAAATTGAACGAAATTATGTTTTTTTCAAAAAATTTTCCGGTTTTTATTTGAGACTTTATTAGAACACTGAAGCCGCAATCGTTTTATTGACGTAAGCGAAAACGTATAATATTCATTTTGTCAAGACATTGTTAGTTTGAAAGTGATTTTGTACAGAAAAACAGTTTTATGTAGAAAAAAATTGTAGCCAAAATGTTTTTAAAAGAGAAATAATGCCAGGCTGATAAAAAGGTACAGAGCTCGCAAAATAAGTATAACAAAGCCAATTCTTTGCAAATGTCAACTTCACTAACAGTCGACTCGGACCTTGAAATTTTAGTTATTCTAGTGAGACCCTAACAACCACCCATGGGCAAAATAACCCATCATGTGCTTGGCAATATTTGCAGTAATTGTATTTAAATCATCGGGGTTTCGTTCTTTGAAATGCCGAAATGCTTAAAAATCAATTCTTCGTTTGGCCATGGGCCCAATTTCTAAATACCAACAATTTTGACGTTAAGTGCCTCGTTGACTTGAAATGTAGACGCTTTTTTCAAATTCACTTTATTGTTATGGGGAATCAAAAAGATCAATACTGCAGACAAAAATGCTGGTTATACTCTAGAGTATATTTAAACAAAAACGTCTTTACAATTAAATTGGCTTTAAATAGCGAAAAAAAAACGAAGAATTAAATAAAATTCTAATAGTTTTTGAGACAAAATGAGTGTTTGCATTTTTATTGAAATCTATCGCAAACTTTTTAAACTGATTTTAATATCAAATAAGCAAAATTTTATGTTTTGATCGTATTTTATGAAAATTTTTTTACAAAATTTTATTTTTTATTAGAAAGACTTATCACAATAAAAATAAACCAACCCAGAAAATAATTTTTAATATTTTGTAAGCAGCTTATATCTTTTCTAGTATACGAAAATAGTTTTAAAAGGAAAGTGTTTTGTTTTAAGTAGCCCTCATCATAAATTTAATGATAACCAAGGGTTATCCAAATGAATAAGGGAAAAAGAATGTTAAAACAGCTAATAGCAGAAAATTGTTTGTTGGGGTTTTGAATAAACTCTTGAAAATTTTGATTTGTTTAAAGTAATTTTCAATAATTTTGTTAAAATTATTAACTAAAGGCAGAATATAAACAAGAGAGTTTTCAAGAATTTGGTTGAAGTCTACTAACGGTTTGAAATGCATATGGATAAACTTGTAGTAAAACAAAAAAAAACAAATATAATTAAGATCATATACTGAATAAAATTTAAAAAGGGTTTTTAATAACTTTTGTTTGTTTTAATTTAACAAAAAAATAGTTTTTAAATTTTTTAATTCATTTTGATAGTTCGGTTTGCGTTCGTGTTCGGCATTATAACGAGCAGTCCATTTTAAGGTTCCCTGATTTTTTAAAGGAAAAAACACAAAAAAATCAAATTCAATGGGGAATGTTTATCATTATTTGAAATAAAATTGTTAAGCATTTATTTCTCTAAAATTATGTGTATCAAATGCTGGCCATTGCTACATCATGGTCCATCCATTAGGTCCTTGTTCGAGGATTTCGACAGGAAACTGGCGAATGGCACTTTTTATGTTTTCCTCCAGGGCTTGAATGGAAGCTGGTTTGTCCTCATTAACTTTAGACTTTACATATCCCCACAAAAAAAAGTCTAATGGTATGATATCGCATGATTTTGGTGGCCAATCAAAAACATCGGATCTTCTAGGAACTTTTCAACAGCCTATAGAGCAAAGCGATATCTCTTCACAATCCCGATTGGCTTTAATTGCTCCACGAGTTGTTATTTGCACGCTTTCAATTTAAGATCCTGATTAAAAATGTACCAAGTCGTTCCATACGTCAGCATCTGGACGGAATCTATTTGGTCAAATATTATCCAGTAATGAATGTTGGGTCTAAAAATGGGTGATGGCGTACGCTAAGTAGACCTATTATATTGATCATATGTTGAGTGAAGTGCATAAAATGCATTCCTCACAGAATATGAATTTTCGTAATAAAGTTTAACGATTTGTTAACGTTGTTTTGGCGTCTTTCCCTTAAGAAATTCTAAGCAATACTAAGCAAAAATAACATGGCAGCATGACACGACTCATATTTAAAAACTGTCGAAAAAGGGCTATTGAAAAATATTTGCACTTGAGTCGCCTATTATTAGAAATAAGATCGAAGTTTGTCAGGATCTACAAGTATACTTAAAAATGTAAACTATGCTTTTAATTCAAAAGTTTGCAAAATATGTCGAACTTTGATAAAATAAATATGACTTTTACGTATGTTAACAATGCTGCTGTTAAAAATAATTTGTATGAAGAAAACCCAGAATTTGTTGTTATTTTTTCAAAAAAATTTACGAAACAATATTCTGTCAATTTAGATATAAAAAAGTCTATTTATTTGTTTCAACAAAATTAAAACTGAATTTAATTAATAAATTAATAAATACTAACAAAAAAATTTTAATTTCATTTTCAATTAAGAAAGATGTTAAAATAATTTAAAAAGAAAGTAGGATAAAAGAGAGGGTAAATTATACATAGCTAAGTGCTACAAATAATGTAAATAAACCAAAAAACAAAAAAAAGTGTTTAAGACTTTCTAGTTAGCTTTTTCCAATTACAAAGTAAAATTTATATTGCTGCTGTAATTGAGATTTTACTTGAAGCCTGTATAAAGCTCAGTATACTGCTTTTAAGAATAACTCTTATTTAATATTGGAGCGTATGATTTATGTTGTGAAATTCGATATTACGTATACGTTAGGTTTATGAGTATGGATGTGTCAGCCGGTCATTTACAATTTTCCTTTAAAATATAACTGAATGATATTTTATAATTCCAGATTGCTTACTTTACAACCTTTTCACTACAGCTGAAACTTTATTTTAATATAATAAATATTTTTCTGATTTTTTATTTATAACTCTTTTTAAGTAATAATTTTACATTTTGTTAAATAGGGTGTGGTTGCCTAATTTTAAAACAGTCTCGATTTTTTTTGCATATTTAAATTTATTAAATTTTTATCTTCTTGATTTTCCATCCCTACACTTCTACAATTAGCATTACAACGTTAATGTAACTAAACCAAAAGTATTAAATTTAATGGCAATCTCACTAGAAAATAATCATATTTTCGTTTTTGAGTTTTTACTCAACCAAGTCAAAAGTTTAACCCCCTTTAAATTTTCTAAAACGCAACGCCCTAAAACAAAAACAAAATGTATTGAAAAGTTTTTTAAATATTAATTTTTTCCATACAATTATTTGCGTTATAATGCATTGCGTTCTACGTAATTAGGCCCTAAGTTTTAGAATAAATAAAGCTTTCCTTAGTTAAACATTTTATATTTAGAGATTGATAGCAAACATTAGATATTATTAAACTTTTTTTTAATTTAGTTTACTTATAATTTTTATTTGTACCAAATGTTGCTCGATTTTATTTCCAGTCACTTATTCAGTTAGACAACTTGAGGTACCATTTGTCCATAGGTAAGAGTCTTTGTTGTCATCTGTCCAACCAGCATTTAAAGCATCATACCAAAATGTCCTTAACAGCTTTTCGCTTCTCTTATCTGCAATTGGATCGTCCAGTGGAACTCTAGGCTATCAACCATAAAAGGTTGGTAGCAGCATCTCTTTTTTAAGCAACATCTTGCACCTGATCTTTCAGCAAAGGATTCAACGCAATGTAGCAATCCTTACAACATACTTGTAAGTAAATATAGGTCTTACATTTACGGTAATAATCTAGATGCGGTTTTAAAATACTTTTTTTGTATTTTACATTTGCCTGTACTATTGCACAGACGTTGAGGATTTTACGTGATAGCTGCCAGCGGCAATAACTCACGGTGCTCTCAACACTGGTGAATACAAAGCGTCCACCAACGCCCCCAGAATAGCCTACCCAACCACCCAGGTACCAATTCTCTGTTATGACTCTGTGTAGCCACAACAGACCCCTTGGTGAGGAGTGCGTTTCTAGTTTTGATCTCGCTTCTTCATCATCAAAACAGATCCGCGCCGACAAGACACCACTTGTGAAACAGCACCCATCCTTAAGCAAGAAGATTATGATTTTCAGTCGCGCCCAACACGAGTGCGACACCCAGCTCTGTTCAAAGGATCCATTATTTCATTCTCCCCAAATAGGATCAAATATATCCGACATCATCAATGCTTCATAATCTTCTCACCGCCAGCTACGAACCAGTCACGCACATGCTTCGACATGCCAATGCCAGCGTTTTCATTTATTTGCTGCTACTTTGACGGGATCTTATTTTAGATCCTGGGGTCCCCAGCCGTAGCCAGTTTCCCTTTTTACCTACTTCCAAGCACACTTACACCTTTTCAGCTAATAGCCTACTTCAACAGTTGCTCATGTGCGTGGTTAGATCCGCCAAAACCAGAAACTTTTTCTTGTTGAACCTTAAGTTCATATAAGACCGCTTACACGGTCACTCTGGGGCCGGTACAGGATGGACCCCAGTATATTCACTTTCTTTCCACAGTTGCCCCACTTGGGGATAACCACAGCCACCACGTGAACTCCCGAAGGAGTCCTCACCAACAATCAGTTCATGCACCTGATAAGCACATGGGGCCAACTGATTCCCGTGGTACCAGATAGGACTCTGGTCAGCCTCGGAAATCTACTTGCACTTCATTCCTACCTTACAGTAGTTTTTATTTACGCTTTATGACCTACAATTAAACTATTGTCCAAATTATTTTACTACTTATATGCGAATCATATAATGTTTAACGAACCATCCAAGGTGATATTTTGCAATAGAGGAGAAGGAACTTTTCTCTGTGGATATCCTTAGACTCTACTTTTCGTGGCCCTAACGCTTATATTATAACCTTTCATAAACATTTGTTATTATAAAGTGCAATTTTCAGTTGATCTTTTGAAACCGCCAAGCATTTTCCATAAATATTAAAGAAGTAGCTCCTGCGATACCGTATTTAGTCCGAAAACTAAGAATATTTCTCAAACTTTTGTCTTAGAGAATAAATAAATCAACTTATTTCAAAGCGATTTTTTAAAAAAATTTCACTCGATAATTTTACTTTCTCTCATTTCATATAGCGTGTTATATTGTTTGTGTTTACCGACTAAAACTTTTCTACTTATTTATTATAAAAAAAGAATTCGAGTTTGTTTAACGAATAAATAAAGTTTTTTTTTCGTTGTATGTTCGTATTTTTGAATGTATTTGTGTTACTTTGAAAGTAGTCATTGCCTAAGAGTTTGTTGTTTTATTTATGTTTTAGCCTTTTTTTAGAAGCTACCTGAGTTAAAAGTTTTAGAAAAAATATTAGCTGAAAAAACTTTAAGCCAAAATATAAGTGGATTACAAAGTTTTATATTTTGTTTCGAAACACTTGTTTGTTGTAGAAATTCAGCTTCAAGGTAAATTGGTACGTTTTACAGGATTTATGAAAAACCATTGGGAAATAAAGTAAAACTAAATTTTCTTTTAATGGAATTGTATTTTAGATTTATGACGTTAAACTTATACTTTATTTAATATCTAGGTTAAAGGTAGTTAAATGTATTAATAATTTAGTATAATTCCTTGAGATTTATCCTATTATATTATAGTTATCATTAAGCACATGTCTTCTGTGTTTTTTTTTGGTATTGATAAAGTTGGAAAATTTTGTGAGTTATATATGTTGAATATTTTATGAAAACTTTTGTCTTAAAAAATGGTCTCTAGAACATATATAATCTAGGATTATTTGTAATGAACGTTCGCTAAAAGGTACAACATTTTAGTAATTGCAAAACCCAAAGAACTAGATTTAATTTACTTTTCACTTAATTAAAATTGAACGTTAACTAAAAAGTACAAAGAATTTTATTCATTTAAGCATTTGATATAAAAACAAGACTTTGCAGGATCTGTCCATGTAGTAGTTCAAATCAAGTTTTTGAAGCACTTAATATCGCATAGACCCGCAAAAGGTCTTAATTTATTAGAAATATAAGCCGATGAAATTCACCAAAGTCGCTTGAAAACTGACCGGGCTATAAGCATAAAACCAAGACTACCTCTGTTTATTAATATTTGTACATAGAAATCTCTTTAACTGACCCAGAGTTTTCCCTATATTAGTGCAATGTAAGATCAAATCTCAATAATTTTTTTGACAAACATTTTTGTAAAACAAACTCAATTCCTAACTTCAGCCCATAATAGGGTTGCTATAAAAAATTGTAATAAATAAGGGTACGACTTCTCTGAAGACACCCTTGGAGCAACAAATTTTAATAAATTTTCTCTCCCGAACATATTCTTTCTTATACTTACCCCCTAACACCTAAGGGGGTTAGCATACAAATCTTACAAAAATAACCCAAAACGCTCCACAGTGGGTTCGATGACACCAAAAGTGGCGATTAATTCATATGAGCCGTAATTAAATTTTTTTTTCAAATCGCTAAATATGCATAAAAAGATACACGGAAAAAATTTTTTTTTACGATTTTACAGACATTTTTATTTTTCGGAAAATTTTTGTTTGTTTCAGAACTTTCGTCGTAATTTGAAAATGGAAAGTGACTTTTTTAAAAAACAAGAAACAAACAAAAGCTTATATTGGTTTCTTTCTAAAAAATAAAAAAATAAATACATATTTTGCATAAATATGAATATAAGTTTAATTTAAAATCTGAGTTTGGGTTTTGAAGGATTTCGAGAATTAAACAACCTTTTTAAAAAAGTAACGAAATAAATTTTTATAATTCTTTTTGTTTATCAATAATTGTCATACACTTAAAAAGAAACCATATTATGTTCATCCTCACCTTCATTATCATAATCTTCGCTTTCATTACTCTTACTTTCATGTATTTCTTGAAAAATAATAGGCGATAGCAAAAGCTGTAGATCGAAATTTGATAATTGCTTTTTGCTTATTTCGTTTATTAATACTAGATATGAATGGATATGAACTGAGAAAAAACTATTTAAAATATCTTTATTCGACTTTTCTTGGCTGCATTTGCGAGCAAAGTGTTCCCTATAAGTTTAAAAATTCTTATTTCTTTCTTCCTGAGCTTCTTCTGAAAGTTCTCCAATCGGTAAAAGCACATATTTTATGATTTTGGGACCATGAATTAAAAATTTATGTACTAAAGGAGTCATACAAAACCATTTTAACACTCTTGTGAATAAAGATGACTGAAACTTGTTCACGCACCTATCTCCGACAACAATAACAACAATAGTAAGCACTGAACGAACGTTAGTTTTGTTAAATATATGACTTTGAAAAAACACGACTTCGAACAGAAAAATGTTAATAGCAAAAAATGGAACATCAAAACCGCAAATTTTATTTTTTGTAATATTAAGCTAAGATTTTATACTTTTAGAAAATATAAGAGTCAAAACCCAACCTTTACTACCTTAGAAGTTATGGTTCACGAAACATCAAAAATATTCCAATGTTGCCCTTTTTTAAAAAAATCGTCAAAAATATTTTCGCACATATTTTTAAAAACACTACATCATTTTTATACACTTTAATACCTGAAGTTGAAAGTTCCGTTCTTAAAAAACACTTTGTTTACGTTAAATTTGGAAATTACGGACTTGTTTAATGCAAAATTTAACTTTTTTCGCTTTTGAAAAAATTTTTTTATTTTGTCACGTCACTACGGAGTCAGCTGACAAAATAGATGCTTAAAGATTTACATAGTAATGTAGAATTTTATTTGTTTTTATTCGATACCAAATGTTAATACAAAAACTTAATTTTAAAAATTCAATTAGGCGTCACTTTCGAATTATTTCAACCTAAGGTGCATCGTTCAACACTTTTTGTGTATTTTCTTTACATATACATAACTACATACAACTTTAAAAAAAAATTTAAAACATTTTAAATAAAAATTAAAAAATTTTTTTTAATGATTACACAATAACACTTACACATACACATTAGTTTCTCTAAAGCATATCACAATTCACATTAAACAAAAGAAAAATCGGAAACAAAAGAAAAGGTAACAAAAATAGATTCAAATAAATAAAATTTGGTTTCTTAGTGCTTTTTAAACTTTCACTGTACACAATATTTTAATTTTTTTATAGTTCTATTCAAATTCCTTATACAAATACAATTTACTTACAGTAGCTTTATAAAAAAATTTTCTTTAAAGGGCGTCCGACTAACTTAATCGGAAGAAATTTCTACTATTTTCTTTGCAACGCTGTCAGTACATTATAGTTAGTACAGTGTTGGACGTTAAGGCAAAAAAAAATATTTTTTTCAAATTAATGTGATAATATTGAAAATGTTTAAATTGTTTTTCAGAAGACTACGTTGTGGTAGATGAGGAAGTACTTACATATCCACATAAATAAGTCAAAAAAAACATTCATTTTATACTGCATATCATACTTGCGTTTAAGTATAAAAATAATTAAGTCCGACAATGAAATTGACGGCTTAAAAACAAAAGCAATATCTGCACTATAACAAGAGCAGTTGCTGCAACTCCTTATTACCGCATTCAAGTGTAATGTAATAAATTTTATATTATTTTAAAGCAAGTTAACAAAAAAAAAAAGCGGAAAAATTGTTTAATTGAAATAAAGAAAAACAACAACATAAAGAAAAATCTGTGGTGATATGACTGCTGAAATTGCTACTTAAGGCTGTTTTTGTTAATAGTGAAAGAAAGAGCAGCTGTCAATGGCGAACAAAAATTGACTATTTTTGCAGAAGCACCGCCTTTTTGTAAATATTTTTCCTCTTAAATTTTTCAATTTTTAGCCTCAAGTAAAAATATTCTTTGATACTTCTCGCATTGGAAAAATTATTATATAGTTAATTAAAATAACATTAAAAAAATAAAAGTTGGCAAACAAAGGATATAGAAGAATTTTTTCATTAAATTACTTGTGGTTGGGTTAATAATTGCAAATATATATATATACTAGCTGACCCGGTGAACTTCGTACCACCTAACAATCATTGAATATATTGATTTTTGAAAAAGAGTACAAAGCTCATTTAGCGAAATAGTTTATTGGAATATATTTATAAGGAAAACAAAAATTCAAAAAGATTACAAAAATAAGGAAGCTCTGTATTTTCGTGCTTGAGGTTAGTTCCCTTTAGTGCAATACCTTGTGATATATGACATTTTTCGTTTTGTTATGAGTTCGCTTAAACTCAAAAAGCATATCGGTTGGTATCATCGGAATTCTCGCAATGAGAACTTCTTCACCTTTGAATTTTCCTCTAAGTATAATTGCGTGTATGTTGCAAAGTTTTGGTTGGTTTAAATTTCGAAGCACGATAACTACCGAGCCTACTTTCAGCTGTAAGCTGTGCGGAAACTTCTTGAAAAGCTCTTCTTTTGACGATACAAAATTACAAAAATTTTGAGGAAACGAAATCAGTCCGTTTTATTCGTCCACGGGCATACGGCCATTACCGATAGTCAACAATTAGTTGGAGAAATCTTGAGCTGATAAATCGTTGAGCAATGTAACTTTCATGTTTTCTGTCAACTGCCGTATCTTTGCAAAACACCACAGACTTAAGGATTTAACGCAAGCATTCATTCGATCAGCAGCCGTCGATCTTGGAATGACTGGCAGTGTTTGGCGGAAATCACCAAACAGTAAAATTATTGCACCTCCAAGACATCTTGAGTCACTGCGCAGATCTTTTAGTGTTCTTTTAAGAGCTTCTATTGCACGTTTTTTGTGCCATTAGGCATTTGTCCCAGATAATGATTTTACACCCTACTAAAACTTTGGACATGGCGGAGTTTTTCGCAATGTTACGTGTCGGTTGCTCTTTATTTTGAAGGTTTAATGGCAATTTCAACGCTGAGTGAGCTGTGCGGCATCTTTCTAACAATGTGGCCGCTATTCCAGATGAAGCTACCGCTGCAGCAATGTTGGATCTCGCACAAACAGTGGCTAAAATCAATGACATGACGAATGTCTTCTCAGTTCCACCGGGGGCATCCAAGAAATAAAAACTACCATTTCTATTATCAACTGCCTTCAATATTATATCATAGACTTCCTTCTGCTGGAGGTTTAAGATGGAAACATTGGTTTGAACTAATTGGTTCAACTCATGTCGATCGTATTCACGTTCACGCTCCAGTTGTCGATTTAGTAGCTCATTCATTTCATCTTATGGTGCTGGCAGTCCTAACCTGACTAACAAACTGCCACAAATAAGGTAACACATATCTTCAATTAAGAGCAAGGCCCGGTTATGCATTTTTTTTTTCTCCATATTGTTATTTTTATTGAATCTTCGCTAATGCGAACTAACAATATGTATTCAAATCTTAAAATTATGTAATTGATATTAGTCCAGTCAGTACCAGACCAAAATTAAAGCTCTCATAATAAGGTTATGCATCTTCGCATTGACTTCAAGATTTGCATTTCTCGAGCTGACACGATATTGATGTAAAATGACACATTGTCCTTGTATTTGTTCCACAGGTGACTTGGACTTGACGGGAAGCATGTCATTAATGTTCGCATATGTCTCAGCGACTGTCGTATCCCAATGAGTATCTTTTTTAATCAAATTGAGTTTTTTACATGCAGCATGAAATGTTGGACAGACTAACCATTAACAGTACGTAATGCTGCAAATGATGCTGGACCACGAACATTCACCAGCAATAACCGCAAATAAAACCATTCATCATTCTTCGGATGAACTGAATAAATACGACCAAGAGCATCACTTGAACGCACATCCGGATGCTCAGGAACCATAGTGCCTTTCTTTCGACGTTAAAATTTTTTGAAGAAGCATTCCAAGTGTAATAACGTGGCATTTCTGAATAAATTAAGGTTTGTGCAAACGGGTCGCTTTGACAAACAGCAAAGAAACTTGTCAATGTTGTCGCTTGAGGTATTTCAGCACGTTGAACAATATTTGCCGCAGTAAAATATAATCGTTGGCCATTTTCCAGAATGCACTGCTAAATGTGCAACAGTGGGATGACATTCGAGAATAGGGAATAAGACTATACGCTAAACCGCCCAACTTGATAACGCGTAATTTCATCGTTGCCATTGGAGGTTTGGATGCTAAAAACAACCAAATCGCTGCCTTTCGTGACACATTTGCAGATGTACTTGATCGACTTCACTGAATTAGAATATTGAACATTGCAAACTGTCTTAAATGATTTGGAAAGAAGTGGCAAATATAGCGCAGTCCAACTGTTGTCAATCACAAAACCGTTTCCTTTTACTTTCTTTGTAATAGCTTGATCGTTGTCATTGGGCGATCAACGCAGATACAGTGTATAACCGTCATTGCCAGTGATAGTTTTCGCCGTCAATTTTCGTGGATAATGTTTGGAACACTTGCCGTCGACCATGCACGGAGATTGGGGGTTGATGGTGCCACACGGTTCATGAATCATATATGTAATTACAACATCATGTAGTTCTTGATCTGTTTCAGGATCAGGGATCTCGGCACTTTTAATATCATCTTTCTGGTCTGGTCGAACTTCTCGACTAACCAAATAATAATGTGTGCATGCGGCAAGCCTCGTTTTTGCCATTTTATTGAATACATCAAGCATCGAGTATTTCCGAACACGTATTGCCTAACAATATATATAATGAGCAAACGAATTTTTACCTAAACACACATAATTCACAAAATATTATCCTTAATAGCGTGTCAATAACGTATAAACATGTTCTGTTTGTTTCTTTGATAAGTACTGAAAATTGCTGATAAAGCGTGAATAGAAAAGCTTATCGCATCTTTTATGATGGGAAGCTATTACCAAGAAAAATTTCACAAACAGTTCAGTTTATAATGGCTTTATTATTTTGTAGCCCTATCCGCCACTTGTAAATATTTTTTTTATTTTTTTAAATGTTTGTTGTGATTACAAAACAATGTATAGAAAAAAATTGCGTTAATGACTATCTGACAGACAGATTCACCATTGCATGGCCTTAATGCTTAGGGCAAGGCTTGAAATATGTTTTGGTTAATTTTGTAGCTTCTGAACTAAAAAAAGATAGAATTATAATTTAATTTACGCTCGACAGGTTCCAAAGTTATGAATGCCTTTTTAGTACTTTTTTTGAAATATTAGACCACCAGAGGCGAGACAGGATAAAAAACTATATTTTGAAACGGCTTTTATACACTTTTGTACCTTCGGAACCGAAAAATATAAAAAGGGGCTCAAACTATATTTTGAAATTGCGTTCGACAGATCTCGAAAAATATGAATATAAAATTTTGATGATTTTGATCCTAAGGGGTAAAAAGGGATAAACATTTAGTGGCAATTTTAAGGTTATTTCTGTTACTTTTAAACTAATAAATTTAATTGCGTTCAACTAGTTTAAGAAAAATATGAACACGTTTTTGAAGTTTTTTTACAGTTATAAGAGAGCATTTTTGTTGTATGGAAGGTGCCATGTCCATTGTTCCCTTTTTCCTATACTCACGTCAATTATGTATATTAGCAAACATAAACATACATAGACAATTTTGAGACTCTAGGTTTAAGAATTATTGAAGTACATGTAAAAAAAAATTCCAATTGTATGGGAGATGCCACACCAAAAAGTTTGGAGACCTTAGCTGTTACAGTTATTGAGATACACATATAAATATTTCCATGCTATCAGAGGTTCCAAACCCATAATTCACTTCCTGCCTATACTCGTCTAAGTTATACATATTAACATAATAAATACCCATATTAAATTTGGAGATTTCAGCTATTACATTTACTGACATATAAATGTAAAAGATAGTTTCTTGTAAAGGAGGTGCCACGTCTATAATTATCTTCAGTCCCAAACTCAGCCTAATTGTAAGCATCAACATCGTAAACACCTACACAAAATTTGGAGATTTTAACCCATACACAGCTAAATTATGCATATTACCATTATAAACATCTTTACAAAGTTTTAAGAGTTCAAATGTTACAGTTATTGAGATATATAAAAAAGCTTTTTCGTTGTATGGGAGATGCGCCGCCCATTTATTTTTTCCCGCAAATACAAAGCTTAATTATGCATATTAGCACTATAAACATCCGTACGAAGTTTGGAGACTTAAGCTATTACAGGTATTGGGATATATACAAAAAACTATTTTCGTTGTATTAGAGGTGCCACGCCCATTTATTTTTTCCAGCCCATACAAAGCCTAATTTTGCATATTAGCACTATAAACATCCGTACGAAGTTTGGAGACTTCAACTATTACAGTTATTGAGATATATACAAAAAACTATTTTCGTTGTATGGGAGGTGCCACGCCCATTTATTTCTTTCAGCCCATACGAAGCCTAATTATGCATATTAGCACTATAAACATCCGTACAAAGTTTAGAGACTTCAACTATTACAGTTATTGAGATATATACAAAAAACTATTTTCGTTGTATGGGAGGTGCCACGCCCATTTATTTTTTTCAGCCCATACTAAGCCAAATTATGCATATTAGCACTATAAACATTCGTACGAAGTTTGGAGACTTCAACTATTACAGTTATTGAGATATATACAAAAAACTATTTTCGTTGTATGGGAGGTGCCACGCCCATTTATTTCTTCCATCCCATACAAAGCCTAATTATGCATATTAGCACTATAAACATCCGTACGAAGTTAAGAGACTTCAACTATTACAGTTATTGAGATATATACAAAAAACTATTTTCGTTGTATGGGAGGTGCCACGCCCATTTATTTTTTCCAGCCCATACAAAGCCTAATTATGTATATTAGCACTATAAACATCCGTACGAAGTTTGGAGACTTCAACTATTACAGTTATTGAGATATATACAAAAAACTATTTTCGTTGTATGGGAGGTGCCACGCCCATTTATTTTTTCCAGCCCATACAAAGCCTAATTATGCATATTAGCACTATAAACATTCGTACGAAGTTTAGAGACTTCAACTATTACAGTTATTGAGATATATACAAAAAACTATTTTTGTTGTATGGGAAATGCCACGCCCATTTATTTCTTCAGGCCATACAAACCCTAATTATGCATAATAGCACTATAAACATCCGTACGAAGTTCGGAGACTTCAACTATTACAGTTATTGAGATATATACAAAAAAACTATTTTTGTTGTATGGGAGGTGCCACGCCCATTTATTTCTTCCAGCCCCTACAAAGCCTAATTATGCATATTAGCACTATAAACATCCGTACGAAGTTTGGAGGCTTCAGGTGTTACAGTTGTTGAGATATATACAAAAAACTATTTTTGTTGTATGGGAGGTGCCACGCCCATTTATTTCTTCCAGCATATACAAAGCCTAATTATGCATATTAGCACTATAAACATCCGTACGAAGTTTGGAGACTTCAGGTGTTACAGTTATTGAGATATATACAAAAAACTATTTTTGTTGTATGGGAGCTGCCACGCCTATTTATTTTTTCCCGCCCATACAAAGCTCAATTCTGCATTTTAGCACTATAACCATCCGTACGAAGTATGGAGACTTAAGCTATTACAGGTATTGAGATATATACAAAAAACTATTTTTGTTGTATGGGAGGTGCCACGCCCATTTATTTGTTTCCGCCAATAAACAACTCAATTATGCACATCAGTAAATAACTTACCCATACCAAATTTTGAGACTTCAGCTATAATAGGTATTGAGGTATGTGAAAAAAACTGTTCAATTTGTATGGGAGGTGCCACGCCCAGTCGGAATTTCAAAAAATAAATAAGCCTAAAACGCATTCCCAGATATCGGGTATGTCTTTTTTTCAAGTTTCATTAAAATCGGTCCAGATGTTCTTGAGGTATAAGCGGTGTCACTAACAAAAAAAAAATTGCTCTTTTATATATAAGATATATATATATATATATATGGCAACCATATATGGAAAAAATGGAACTTTAATCTTATACAAACAAAAGTGTTTGTTATTTTTCTCACACACGGAAGGGTGTAATATGATGTTTAATTTCAGTTTATTTTTCGTTTATAGAAAAATTAGCAGCAATATAAAAGTGACAAAAAAGCAAGTAAGAGCGCTATGTTCGGCTGTGCCGTATCTTATATACCATTTACATTTGTGTTTTGAAACTCCAAACTTTTTTTATTTTCCATTTATTTATTAATGGAATATTTCTTATTTTTAAATAGGGGTCGGTGTCACACTTTACCCTATTAGGGTGACATCGGGGAAGTTTTCGGGTTTTAACGCAATTTTTTTCAAATTTTATACGGTAAGTATGCTTAGAAAAATGGTTGCGAGGCAAAATGAGATGGGTTTAGTCTTATATTCGATCTACCCACGAGCACCCTTGAAGCTGTAGGGGAAATATATTACAATTTCCCAAACTTTGCTTAAGAGCTGCCTTTGGCGATGAACATAGGAAATAAGTATGTTTAAAGAATATGTTTCGAAGGCAAAACTAATGGGGGCCAGTCATTTGTATTATTTCTTCAAGGACGACTCTGGGAAAGTTACGCGCGTTTTTACAAAATTTTTGTAAATTTTGTATGGCAACCCCCTTAGGTGATGGTGATAGGGGATAAGTACATTCTAGGAATATGTGAGGCAGGGAAAACTAATAGGGGTCTGTAATGCATTTTATTCCTCTTAGAGCGACTCCGTGGAAGTTGTAGGGGTTCCTCCAATTTTTTTTTTAATTTTGTAGGGTAACCCCTGTAGGTGGTGAAGAAAGAGGGTATGTTCTAGGAAAATAATAATTTGGCCTCAGTCCAACATTTGACCTAGTTCTTGGCACCCTGGAAGCTGAGGGGGGACATTTTTTTCAATTTCGTAAACCTTGAATGGGAGCCCCTTAGGCGATGGAGATAGGGCGTTAGGAATATGTTAAGGAGGGGAAACTAACAGGGGTTGATCGTACACTTAACTTTTCTAAGGCCAACTCTGGTGAAGCTGTATCCATTTTTATATAAAATTTCTTAATTTCGTATGGTAAACTCTTTTAGTGGTGAAGATTGGGGATAAGTATATTTAAGGAAAATGGTTAGGAGGAAAAATCAATAGGGGTCGGTTTTACATATGACATTCATGGGAGCCACCTGGAATCTGTGGGAGCGATTAAAAAAAAATTTAACTTTGTATATTATTCCTGTTAGGAAGTGAAAATTGAGTTTAAGTATGTTCCACAATAATGTCTGTGAAGAAAAATCAATGGAAGTCAGGTTAACTTTGCACCCATGTATGTTGTAGAGGCAGTTGTAGAGGATTTTATGTACAAGTTTTAGGGAAACACACAGAGGTAGTCGTGATTGCTGGCTTATATCTCGGTCAATTACCGTGCAATTTTTCTGGATTTCAAGCGATTTGCTCACAGATATTTCTGATAGACTGATAATACTTTCGGGTCTATTAGATATAGGGGGCTTCCAAAAGTTAAATTCGTCCACAATACAGGAGATCTGATAGACAATAAAAGCAAAAGTTTATCAAAAACAAAAATTTTTAATCAAAGACACGATAGTTTCATTTCAACTTGGAAATAATAATATTTAGTTAAAAATAAGATCTAAAAATTAATTTTGCTGAAAATGTATTCAATTTGTAATAAGCTTTAAGGTAAATAGAAGATATTTATCATCAACCCTCACCTTCCGAGCAAAGACTGCTAAATAGAAACTGTAGCGGACTTATAAATGCACTCCCCTCAGCTATTGTCGGAAACAAGTTTTTCATTATTATACCCTTCACATAACTAGTGATAAGGGTATATATCAGTTTATCATTCCGTTTGTTATTTCTTTATTATCCATTTGCGACCCCATAAAGTATATATATTCTGGATCCTTATAGATAGGGAAGCCGATTTAGCGATGTCCGTCTGTCCGTCAGTCCGTCTGTCCGTCTTACCCGTCTGTTGAAATCAAGTTTCCGGAGTCAAATAAAATGATACAGACCAGTTATTGATGTCAAAAAAAATCTTGGATACAATCACTATTTAAAATCAGCGAAATCGGTTCACTATTGACTGAGACGTAAGCGTAAATGCAAAGTAACCCATTTTTTTAGAACAAAATCCGTTCATATATCCCTATATATCTCAGTAAATATAGTCACTCTTGCCACAAAACTTGGCACGGATACTCTTAAAGTAGGGACCCAAATAATGAAAAATTTACCAGCGGATGGGGTATTTTTCCTACAATTGCACAAATTTGGTGAAATATTTTATGCGCTTTATCTCGGAAACTATAACAGCTATCGACTTAAAATATTAAACAAGAAGTCATTATACAGAAAGACCTACACTATAAAGAAAAAATATTTTAGGTAGGGGCAGAAGAATGGGTAGCTCCCATACAAATTAAAATTTTTTATGAAATTTTCGATACGCTATATCTCGGAAACTATAACAGCTATCGGCATTAAATGTACAAACTAACAATTTTTATGAAAGATATATTCTAGCCAAATTTTGAATTTTTAATTGAAATTCTTAAGACGGCGCAAAAAAATTAAAAAATCGTTATTTAGACATTGTGTTTATTAAAAATTATAATTTAATATATATTTTTATGTTTAACATCAAATATTTTTAAATGTTCTGTCTTTCAATCTCTTGGATCGTTTCATATGTTTCATCGTTTTATATGTCAATGAAAAAATATCCAAGCTAGGGGTTTCTAGTTAAAGTTTTTCAGATAAAATTTTTATTTAAAAAATTAAGCAATTAGAAAGTGTCTTAACATTGCTTTGTACTTATTTTAAAATATAATTGATTTAAATACTTAACTTATATATTTGTAATAGTTATATTAAGAAGGCGATTTGAATTTTTTTTAATCACGAAATTGAATTAAATTATTTATTTATTTCAAAATGCGCGCTGTCATTCACCTGTACATCTTCACTTTGCCATCTACATTTGTGATGTTGTTGAGCATAAAAATAATATCTTGTTCAATTGGTTTCACAATCATTTAGTCAATATTTGTTTTCAATAATTTCGATTTAGAATAATAAAACGCCCACAGACATTAAATTAATGCTTTATTAGTTTATTTTGCTTTGTTTTCTTCTAAAACGTAAATATGTTGAAACATCTGGTAACTTTGCAATGAACAGTAACAGCTTACAATATGAGATAGGTGGCATTTATTTAAGTGTTATGTAAGAAACGTTTAAGCATACACACATACACACGATCTAAAACATAGACATTATAAAAGCTAAAACATGCTAACAGGATAACATTGTCCTGGGGATATATAGCATAGGTTGTCAAAAATTCATTTTTAGTGCACAATTGTGCTACAAAAACAATAAAAAAAACTCACACCGACGCTTATTCTCTTTTATTTCAGTTTGATTTCAGTCGTTAATTGAGTGTTAACGAGTGCACATGTGCGGATGCTTACTGCTTTTTTTCAGCTTTCTTGTTTTTTCAGCTTTGATTTAATTTCAAAATAAACCAGCAAACAAAATAGTATAATGGAAGATAAAAAATTTTGTTTTGTCATTAAAAATGCTTTTGGTAACATGCAATACATTTTATGTTACCAAACATTTAAAACAAAGAAAACAAGAAAAACTTAATTTATTATACCTAAATACACTTAATTTTTTAAGTTTTAACTGTAAATTAAACTCGCCCAATGGAATATGTGTGAAAAAAAAATTGTCTAATTCTGTAATAACTGAGGCATATTTTGTATTTAATTTTAATAACTTTTTTTAAGTTCATTTCCATTTTGCTTTAAAAAGTAAAATTCATCACATTTGCAATGCTTAGTTTTTTGTTTGCTGGGAAATTTTCTCTTATCCAATACAGACGCATTTCATTAAATGAGAGTTTTGACAACCTATGATATATAGTGATGTAATGGCAAGCAATTCATACACCAAAGCAACACTTATATCGGTGAGTAAGCACTTACAAGATTACACCATGTATCTATTTATATAAACCACAGATTATTTTTTATTGGGATCAACTCTCACATCTGAACCAATTTAATCTCAAAAATCACTTACGATTACCTTGTAATGGGAATGGAAATAATAATGAAATTAAATATTTTTTTAATGTGTAAAAGAGAAGAAAGCATATTTTTGCGGGTAGCTTTACTGCGGCAGTGGTAAAAGTTTTACCTTTTTTTTTTGCAAAAAAATAGTTATTTTGTACTTTATGAGTTGACTTGAATATGATTATTTTTTCTTAAATACAATATTAACAAACTAAAATAAGTTGATATTTTATATTTTGTTATTTTTATAGAAAAAAATTGTAAAAGAAAATTTTTATTCGTTGACTATTTACAAATTTTCTATAATATTTTTGAAGTTTTCTAGTTTAGTTTTATGAACCCTTTAGATTTAATAAGTATCGGTCGTAAACAGTTTTTAGTTTAGTTTTAGTTTTTGAAGCTCTGAATATTAATTTCCTTAAATAGCGCGACGAAATGTTGATTTATTTGCATTAGCTCAAGCTGCATATATAACTTAAGAAATAGAATAATAGGCAGAATTTGAAGCAGTTAAATCAGTTTTTGTTAGTTCTGTGGAGCAAAAGAAGAACAAGTATATTTTTCATAACAAATTTTATACGTATCACGATGTTTTATGTAGCTTATAGCTGTTATAGTTAACTGTAAGACGTTTTACTTTTTTTAAATGCTGATTGATTTATTTGTTTTTGTGCTTACGTTTAATCAGGTCTTTTAAATAAAAAGTTGTCTGGTGATAAACGGTGAAACGGCTTACACACAGCTTTGAATATAAACAATGGCCACAAAATTTTGCAAAATTTGGATCTAAAGCCTAAAAATATCGTACGGAATCCCGGACAACTTTTTTACATAGACCCAGAAAAATGTTTTCCCTTATTAAGGATTTTTAATTATTTTTTTGATCTGAAGCCTTTAACTGTCCTTAAAAATTTTTATTACAATTGGAAATTTTTTAAACAAACCCCTCAATGCCTCTTATATTGCTCTATCGTCAAAAATGTTAATAAAGCCTACTTTTGAAAATCCCTATATTCGATAAAAAATTATTCGCAATAAAGAAATTCTGGTATAGGATAAAATATGGTCAGACTTTACCTACAACAACTTTCTTACTGAATTTGAATTGGACACCAGTTAAAAACTAGTAACTTTGTCGTTTTTCCTTAAATATTTAAGCTCTTTTTCATTTCAAAACACGTTTAATATGTACGGCCAACAATTTTTAATTTTTAATTAATATTTTTATAAAATAATCATATAATCTACTTACCACTAACTGTTTAAGCGTTATTTAAATTCATTAAAAGTATTTACGGACTAATAATTGTATTACTAATTAATTTATACATGAATTTTAACTAAATTTTAAATATTGACTAACTAGTAATATGCATTGTACATATTTTTAATCTGATTAAGGGAAGAATTTACTAAATATGCATATCATAATTATATTCAAATAAATGTTTCATTAAATCATAAAAAAATCCGCTAAATATCCTTTTTCACATATCGCCAGACAGAATGAAATAAAATGCATGTATGGAACAGCTTTTGTTTGGGAAAAGAATTGTTGGAGAGAATGTAAAAACAGAGGTCGCCCCTAACTTTAAAATTAGCTGAAGCGGTGTTAAAACTATCTCAAAATATATTTTTTAGAACCTCATTTTTTTTCCTCCCAAACATATTACTAAAATATATTTACCCCCTGTCTCCATCAGGTGATGGGACTGCCATACAAAATTTACCAAGATGATGTAGAATGCCCATAATTTTCCCATAGTAGGCTTTAGAAAAAAAGTGTACGACACATTTCCCATTAGTTTCTCTTCCTAAACAGATAAATAAAACATGCTTAGCCCCTATATAGCCTAACGGGGCTTCCGCACACATCTTTGGAAGTTGTTATATTATCCCATACAGCTTTCAGGGCGCCTGGGGATATATCAAATGCAGGACTGACCCCAACTTAATTTTTATTGCAAACATTTTCCTGGAACATACCCACCCCCTAAGGTGGTTCTCATATATACGTTGTGTAATGTTCAGACAAAATCCAAAGAGGTTTCTTACTATAAGAGAGGGGATTTTTAACTAATAGACTGAAGAAAAAAATGATCGGTTTTTGTTTAGATATAGCCCCCATACAACTGTCTTCCTGAAGAAAGTATTTTAGGCCATAATTAGGAACTTAATCTTGAAGTTGCACAAATAGATAACCCGTATGATCAAAGAGAGCTCGTAGATCGACATCTTCACTCGACTCTGTAACTGTTAGGTTGCACAGAGCCAAGATTTTGTTTTTAGGCTGGGAAGAATTCTTCGAGATTGCTTAATTCACAAAGTCTTTTAAAGTAAATCATGTATGTCGCTAGTAAGTTTTCCTTTAACGAAAAGTGCAAAATCCTTGTAATCTTCCACATATTATGCCGTCGAAAAGTTGCAGTTTTGTAAAGGTTTGGTTAAATAATTACCATCTTGCATAATTTAAAATATTTTGCGCCTCCTTGTTCTTTAAAACTCTCCTATCAGGAATAACACGCTTTTGATTGGATGCAAGTAGTTTTTTTTTCAAAGCAATTTTGTTACTTACTGAATAATTTATAGGCTTTTAAGACTTCAAAACAAATATTTTTTTAATTGATTTTCAGGCTTCAATTTTTCCTTCATAATTTTGAATATTTTTTTCTCATAAATGATACCCGTTTGAAACAAGCAAAATTACATTTGATATCATTTTTTTGATGGGTTGTGGTCGAAGTACGAAAGTTTATGGAAAAGTTTTTTGCTTAAAAACTGTGTTCGTTTTCTAGAATATTTTACAAAATATAATATTAAAACCAAAAGTCGCATAAAAATGAATTAAAAAAGTCGCACCTGTAGAAGCCTTTAGGTAAATCCTGAGTATAAATTTCTTTTAATGTCGGCCAATTATCAAAAGATAAACATTTTATTATCATTAAAATTGAATTTTTTCTAACAAAAAAATTAAAATGTTTAAACTGTAACTAAAACTGTGATGAAAAGGGGCACACCTCATTGATTTTTTTTTAAGGGGACCATTACGTTTTAAAAAAAATAGTGGTCATCAACTGTCATGACAAAAGTAGAAATTTGTTGCATAGTGTAATTACCTTTTTATTTATAGTTGTTAGTCAAATACCATTAAATTTTCATATAAAGTTTAAAATAACATTAATTAAAAAAACATTTTCTTAAAATTCGATTCTTTATTATACTTCGTCAGATGAGAATTTTAATCACATCCATTGTGAAAATATGCAAAAAGCTGCGGCCGTTATATTTTTAAAATTTTTAAGAGCAATTACAATCGAAAATTAGATGCAAAGGAAGTTGTAGGTAAACAAAGGTCAAATAAACAAAAATTCAAAGTGAAAAAGTTGTTTATTAAAAAATTTTTTTTTAAAAAGGTCAAAGAGCTTTCTTCGAGACATTCTAGTGACACCTAAACCCGACAATTCAAGTATTTTCACACTCTTACAAACAACAAGACACCAGGTGTTACCACAACATTTTTTTCTACCATGCCAATACAAATACAAACCAACTACAAACCAAATCATCAGCATGTTGTTAAACAAAAAAAAAAAAAAAAAATTCACAAGACACACACAGATTTTTAAGTCCTGATTGTGTTGCCAACAAAAGCTCATAGGAAATGTTTTATGTTAAATATATACCAAGTACCTCTTTTCGTGTCAAAATACGCTTTTATTTTTTTTTTAACAAAACACCCAGGAGATTTGAATACAATCAGATAATCAGATAATAAACTTAATTTGGACCTGACTTACTTTTAACTGAAGAGTAGGAAGTTCATCAACATCTTTCGTACTTGTTTCAAAAACTATTGGTACTCGGCGGGTGTCGGTAGAAAGATTTACATTTTTTAAATTAAGTTTCTTTTATTTAACACTAACTGAAATATATTAATACTTTAAAAGTAAAAATAAGCCAAAATAATAAAGAGAAAATTTTCCCAAGTTTACTTATTTTTAAAAAAATTATTATGGAAAATTTATGTAAACAGCTGGTTTAATGTTTATCAATAAGTATGAATGTAAACAATCACATCATAAATAACTGGGAGAAAACCTTAACAATATTTACTACGAGTAAAAACCCTTTAAGCCCTTTGGTCATTTTAAATCATTTAAGCTCTTTACAGATTCTATTTTATAGCTTACACTAACACACATATACTTACGTTGTTTCCGGGCGTTTGTTTTTTGCTTAATAAGTGTGTGTGTAAATAATAACATAAATCTTTTTTATTATGTATAAATTTTCATATATCAACGCTTTTTTTTTTGAGCATTGTTGACATATTGTTACTATAATATTGTTGACTTTTAAACAAATATGTAAAATGGAAATAAAACTTAATTAAATAATTAACCTATGTAAACCATTTGTGTAAATGTATATAGGGACATTATAACAAAGTTTGTTTTAAATAAAAATTTACTTAAGTAGCAACCTGCCATAATAAATATTTTAAAATATGTTAAAAGTTATAGCACAAAATATTTTATTTACATGTTTTTTTTACTTGATTCAATTCTTCAAATATAAGACCGCAAGATTCGGCTGCGCCAAGTCTTATATCCTTCACATTGGTATTTTAATATACCCAGCCATCATTTTTAGCCGAGTTATTTTAAAGTAAAAAGATATTATAATAAAATACCTTGTGCCGGGGTTTCGTGCCTTTTATTTGACATAGAAAACTTTACAAAATTTTAACGTTCATGTATATAATAGAAATACCATATGGAATGTTATTTTTTATGGGAGGTTCTAGTCCCCCTGCTCTTCTCCAAAAATTTTTTTAAAATATATGAGGTATTATACCCTTCACATAGTGGTAAGGGTATATGTATATCACTTTGTCATTCCGTTTGTAATTTCTTAATTATCGATTTGCGACCCCATAGAGTGTATATATTCTGGATCCTTATAGACAGGGAAGTTGATATAGCCATGCCCGTTTGTCCGTCTGTTGAAATCAAGTATCCGGAGTCAAATAAAAAGATACGGCAGTTTTATAACTATTAGAAATATCCTGAAGACAATTGCTGTTATTTAAAATCAACAAAACCGGTCCACTATTGACCGAGATTTAAGCGAAAATCCAAAACAACCCATTTTTTTAGGACAACATCCGTGCAAATATCTCAGTAAATACAGTCATTCTTGCCACAAAGCTTGGAACAGATACTCTTAAAGTAGGAACCTAAAAAATTAAAAAGTCGTTTTCACATCGGACCAGGGGAAGTGATATTTTTCCTACAATTGCACATTTTTGGTGAAATATTTTTTGCGCTATTTATTGGAAAATATAACAGCCATCGACTTGAAATCTTCTACAAAAAGTAATTGTACAATAAGGCCTACACTTTAAAGAAAACATTTTTTGAATGGGGGTAGAACAAGGGGTTGCTCCCATACAAATAAACAGTTCTCAAAAACTATAACAGCTTTCGGCACCAAATGTTCTTCAAAAAGTAATTGGTGTGAAATTTTCGATACGCTACATCTGGGGAACTATAACAGCTATCGAAAGTAAAAATCAAATTATTCATACATTTTGTAAAAAAAATTGAGGAGGAGCAGGGAAACTAGAACATCCCATAAAAATGAAAATTTTTTATTAACCTTTTAATATGAATAATTTCGAAATTGTGAAAACTGTCGACCTCAAACGTTCCTCATCTATTCCTATTATCCATACGAACGTTAAAATTTTGTAAGATTTTCTATGGACTTTAAAACTCACTGGGTATATTAAAAGACCAATGTGAAGGGTATATACGATTCGTCACAGCCGAATATAACGCTTTAACTTGTTTAATCATTACTTTTTGTAGAACATTCGAAGTCGATAACGGTTATAGTTTCCCAGATATAGCATATCAAAAATTTAAAAAGAATTTTAAATTTGTATTGAAGTTACCTCTTCCTCTGCCTCTACCCAACACATTTTTTTTAAAAAATATAGGTCTTTTTGTCCAATCAGTTTTTTTAGAGTAATTCAATTTAATAATCAATTAACTAGTTTTTTAAGAAAAAAGGCATTAAATCATTTAATTAAAGTAATTTATTTTTGCATATAAAAATGGTATATTTTTAATCACATTTTTATAAATGTGCTCATACAAAAAAGGCAAAATAAATATAATTGTGTAACCATTCTTAATAATCTAAACAATTATTTCACAAAATTATTTAAATTCAATTTAGATTTTGCATAGAAATGCAAATTCAGTAAACAAGTTCTTTGTTTTAACTTATAAATTGCCTTACAATGGTTGATTGAAAACAACTAATTAGAGAATCTCTTCACTTTTATATGAAATTTCTTCATACGTAGTCGCTGATTTTAGTTGGCAATAAAATTTCCAAAGAGCTTGCAATTTGATGTTTATGACCAGGACTTAGCAGTCAGTAGGCTGCTTGTGCAATTTTGGATGGATATTGGACATTGTTCATTAGCAGACCTATAGAAACATGTGGTTGGGACTTAATAGGCAGTTTTATGGTTTTTTAAATTCATACATTCTCCAAGTTCTTCTGGCACTAAGACGTTAAAAAAAAGGTTGCATATTTCTCCCCTGTTTCTAATTTTACAATATTCAATGCCTTATTACTAACTAACCTACTTTTTCCTAACTTTTAAACACGCATATAATGTAAATTTCGAATAAAAACAACAAATGGGAAGTTGGAGGTTTGGTAAAATACTTCCACGGCAGTCTCGTCAGTTTATATCTAAGATTAACAATTGTACAAAATAAAGACTCTTGCTTAGGTTGCCATGACTCATTGGCCAAAAAGGTATATTTCAAAGCATTTACATTGAATAAGCTTACAAAAATTCGTGTATGAAAACTTTCATTAGTATTAAGAACTTTTGCGATTATAATTTGTACATCCGGTAAACAGTTTTAAGGCGTTTGAAAGTTGCAGAATATTTAAACTTGCAATTGTTTATCTAACTCCAATAAAAAATAAGCGCCACGATCACCTAATATTACTCTTAGGACTGGTTTGTTAAACATTTGGCAACTATATAAGGATTGCAAAATTAACAATCATTTGCATGAGTATTATTGTTTTTCAAAAGTTTATATCCTGTCAAAAAAAAAGTTTTCCTAGTGCGTATTTGAATAAACAAAAATCTTGCATGTCCCATTATACTCCATAATAGTAGAAAAATTGCTTTTTGTTCTATAAAATGTGGTGTTCTCTAGCTCGAGATTCCTCCTTTTTTCAAATTATACTGGAGTTGTTTTCTCTTACTAAACCGTTGTAAATATTCTTTGCCAATGACTTTTTAAATATGAAGCGATTACTGTTATTTACTAAACAAACATTATTTTTTTTGCAACACCCAATTTAGTAACTACGTTTTTTTTTCATTTTATCAACGAACTATTTTCCTTTTTATCAACGTGACCAACTTAACCAGACAACATGAGCTATTTGTTTTATGAATAAAGTATCAAGACAAATCTTTTATCAACAGTAAAAGTACAATCTAATAGTCTGAGACCAAATAATGTTTTTCAACTTCTCCCTGAAAATAAGCGAAAACAAAACAATACTCTAACTCAAATAAGCATTCCCTGCTATGATTTAGTTTAACAATTTTCAAGCTTTCACTTTATTCCTTCAAGCCCTTCATTATAAAAATGCATTTCTTCAATGAAATAATACAAAGTTGCTTCGCTTGATGGAAAATTTTAGTGCAATTTGAATCCCTTAATTTATTTCATTTTCCGTTTTCTGTGATCCCTTTCGTAGTGAAGAGACTTAACGGCAACAAACGAAAAATCCTTCAAACCTCCATAAGTGCCCATATGTGCATTAAGATGGAGAGCACAAAATGGTATTTAAAACAAAAAAGAAAAAAATTGTCTGAAAGTAAGATTGATCTTCCCAGATAAAAAGCAAAAGTAAGTGTAGTAATTTAAACAAAATGGAAATAAAAAAGACTTGTGCAACCAAATTAAATTGCTACTACACATATTTAAATACACTGAAAAAATCCTTGCAACAATAAACGAAAAAATTTTTCGTACATGTTACTTAAAAAAATGTTGCAAAAATTTACCGAAAGTAATAAAAATTTTCTTAATATTTATTTTTGAAAGAAATACAAAAAAATTTAAAATAAAATTTTAAAAATTTCTCGAACGTACTTTAATGAAAGTTTAAATTACGACGCTAATTTTTAGACCAGAAATTCGTTATTCCTTATATGTAACTTTTTTTTAATAAATTTTTCACAAAATTTACGAAACATTCTTCCACTTACCAAAAAAAATATTTGTAATTAAAAAAAAAACTGAAAATGTTTCGTTCTTTTTCTATGTTTTTGGAAACATTAAATATTAAATCATTTCTCAAAGTATTTAAAGGAGCTTAAAAGATTTCGTATATTTTACGCAATAATTTAGGGGTACGAAATAGCAAAAGAATTTGTATATGATTCATGCGTATAATTTTTTTTGAGTGAAACTGAAACTACTGTCATTCCAAAATTAAGCAATGAGAGGAAATATAATTTAATTAAATTTTTCCAGTAAATTGTTTCTTATATTTTTTTCTTTTCTGCTTCTTCTTCTTCTCTCTTGTCTTTCACCAAATGACATTTGGAGAGACACTTTGATACACACAGATTGGAAAGCCAACATTGGCTGGGATAGGGGTTGGTTCGAGAACACGTACCACTAAGGGGAGGCAATTGCCTATATTTTTTTATTTTAAGCTCAACTTATCATAGTTAATGTCTTGTTATTCTCCTATATTTTCTTCCCCAGGTATTAGAAAGAGACCAAAGAAATTGACTCAAGGGGGCTGCACCTCATTCTTTCACCATTTCCGTAGCCACCGGTTTTTCCTAACCTATTTCTTCTTTTAAGTTTAAAAGTGGGCAGTCATTAAAAAAATATACTGACAAATCTTAACCTTATTTAAAATCAAAGTATTATTCAAACTTTTTCATTCTACTTTTTGAACCACATATTTTTTTTAAGTGACAAATATTGAACATTTAGGATGCCTTGGGATTTTAGTCCGTAAAACGTTCCAACGCAAAAATCTTCAAACAACGTAAATGAAATTAAAAAAAAATAAAAGCACCAAATAAAAAAGAAAAGAAAAAAATAAGAACATTTTACATTATTTTTTTTAGTTTAAACTGTAATAGATTTGGTGCCTATTTTAACGAAAGTACAGAAGTTGAAAGATTAAAGTGACAAATACTTAACATGTACCATACGTTCGCGGTTCATCAATATTTTATAATGAATTGCAATCCAAATATCCTAATGTATATTAAAAGTCCAACGATATTCTAAATGCCATTTTAAAACAAAAAATTGTTTTATTAGAGCTTTCGTTAGTGATTTTTAAAAAGAGTTATAAAACGGAACTAAAAAACAATAAACAGCCAAATGAATTCAGTGGCCAAAGGGAACCATTTGAAAGATCCCTTTTATTCTTACCTCCTATAATTAATTTAGACATTACCCGCGTAGTCCCACTATGAACCCAGTTGCTTCCTTATATTTTTGAACACCAAAACTCTGCTTTAATGCATACTTTCGTTATCATTAAAATTTTTTGGAATTGGTGTAAAAGGGTCTTATTTTTTAACAGGTTAATAAGTAAAAAGTTTTTACTAATAGAAAAGAAATTGGTGTAAAAGGGTTTTTTTTTTAACAGGTTAATAAGTAAAAAGTTTTTATAAATAGAAAAGTTACATTTTAGTAGGTCTTTAGTTATTAGATTTAAGGTACATATACAAATAAAGAATCAAAAATAAAAAAAGGCCTTGTATAAAATTTTGGGCTTGAAACCCTTAAATTTTTTAATGAGTGCTTGGTAACTACACAGAAAGACAAAACATATTCTTAAATTAAAAAACGTATACTTGAATTTATTTACACTGTACTCTAAATTTTAAGGGTGGCTGAAATTAGATTTTCTTAAGTCAAATCTAGTGGGGATTACTTAAAAAAATCAAGTTGAAATATACTGCTGACTAGATGGTAGCTGGTCTTGTAGCCCGCAGAGTAACTAGTTCAAATTTCAGCTACTGCAAGTACAGTTTTTTTATATACTTGAGATATTAAGTATGTATAAATTAAAATAGTATTTAAAACTAATTTTTTTTATTAAAGCTATTGTTTCAAGAATTTGTTTTTGCTTTTTGATTAATTCTGTTTACACTTAAATAAATTTTTTGAACTTACAAAAAGTACGTTTTAGAACTTAAATCAAGAATTTTTTGGCTTAAATATGATTAAGAGTTGAAATTCATTTCAGATAAATCTTTCTTAATTTAAGAAAATTCGTTCTTGAAAATCCGTAAAAAAATCCATACTCACCGTATTTTTGACACCCCTACGGCTTGATTTAAGTAAAGATTGATTGGTTAAGTTTTTTTCTGTAAATTTTGTAAAAGTATATTTTAGACAATTTCTAAGGCTTCTGAAACTTATTTTAAACAAAAAAAGGAAAATAATTTTGAAGTTTTTGTTTTAAATTTAGCATTTGGCTAACTTCTCAAAAAAAAACAATTATTTACACCTTTTGTCTAAAAGATTTTTTTGTTCGCATATGATTATGGTTTGCAAAAACGCAACGACTGTAGAAAATAGGTTAAGCCAATGTTTACACTATTTGTTTGCAATATAAACACCAATGTGAAATGTTAACTGACCTTACACCATAAAATCTTTCATTAATAAGTAACTTAATGCCGTTTAAATTATCAAAACGTTTTTGTATTTGACTCTAAGCCGAAAATGTTACTATTTTGTGTTTCTAATACTTCAACTTTAAATTTCCTCAGTCGATATTCGTGGTTATTTAACGGCTTCTTAAGTGATTTTCTTTAATAGTTAGAAAAATAAGATACATTAAAAACTTTAATTTTCTAAACGAGGGTAAAACAAAGTAAATATAAAAACTTTAATCCCTTTAAAAGGAACGAAAAGTGTAAGATTATGTTTAAGTTAAGTTTTTTACCCGCAACTACGGTGCAAATACAAGCCGAAATAAAATGTGTTGTTAAGTCAAACCAGTAAAACGTAAAACAAAACACATAAAAACTTTAAGTGTTCAAATAAAAGTTTATTGCTTGTTTGCTACATGTTCTTTTAGCAATTTTTTTTTTTGTCTTAAAACATCTTTACAAAAACTTTAAACGTGTAAAAAAAACATACATAAAGCGGACATTTGTTTGTGTACAGACACATATAGTTTGTGGTCGTATCGAAGTCTTTTAAGACAGCATCGTCAGTTTTTTTGGGTTATTTTGCCTTTTAAAGGTGATACAGAAAAAAAACTTTGACCATTTGGTGACGTTGTTTTTTTCAACGAAGGTGGCATTGCCGCTCATTTGGACTTTATACTTTGTTTTTAATTATTTCAGTTTGCAATACATAAACTTTGAAAGCCAAAAACCTACTGCTTAAATATTCCATGAACTTAAAGCATATAAAAACATAAAAACATTTATAAATAAATCATTTAAACAATTTTAAAATAAATTTATTTAGCAATTAGCATACAAATAAATCTGATAACATATCAAAGAAAGATTTTTTTATGGTCTTTTACTCATTAAAGTGGGGAAAAAAACTTAAAGTAATTTCAAATAAATTAACTTTTCCCTATAAAAAACCAAAAACATATCTTTTGCTAAAGTAATATTCTCTTAAAACGCTGTATTCTATAACATTTATATGATTGAAAGCCTAAATTATAGCAAAAAGGACTAATTTAACTCGCAGACTAATTAAAAGACAATATTATAAATTCGATTTAAAAAACTTAAAATTAAATAACTAAAGGACCCTTTACGAAAAGCACGACTTTAACTAGAGGTCTCAAGAAAAGAAAACCCTGGTATATATTTATGTTTGGTGAAAATATTTTAAGAACTTGAAAAATATATATAAAACAAAATTTGGTAGAACAGACAGTTTCACATTTAGGGAAACATAAAAATATTGGCCACTTATTACAATTTTTATATATAAAAGAATTTATTTAAATCATTTCCATCAGTTACTAGATGATAAATTAACAATTTCAGGTTTTAAAAATATTAGCGGGAAATATAAACTGGTTGTTAGTTTTATTTTAACATAAATAATATAAACAAAGAAGAAGATGGTTATTAGTACACAAAAAAATTTTTCCTTTTCCTTTTTTTTAATTAACTCACAAATTAAAAAAAAAATGTTCAGTTTTTATTTTAAAATTAGATTTCCACGATTAATTATTTAATTGTTTTTAAAAAATAAATGCCAACAATAATGCTAATTTCAAAACGCGTAAATTAAAACAATAATTCTACTTAGGAATTTAGTAATTTAACTCCTTGGCACACTGACTCCTTTTTGTAAGTATGCACCACATTTCAACGAATATGATATCTAACCAGTATTCCCGATCTCTGTGTTATTATCCAAAAAGGGGGCAATTTTAGAAATGATGGATAATTTTTTGGCAATACATTTATATTTTGTAATTTTTGTGTAGGCCTTAGTATCATTACAATATGTCATACTGCATACCCACCTGTTAAACTAGTAACACTTAGGGCCATTATTACAACTTGGCGTTAGCTTAAAGTGAGATTTTATCGGTTGGATAAAAACATTTTCATTATTACAACTTTCTTTTAACCTAAAACTGAGCGATAAATTAAAGGCAAGTTCGTCTTGGCGGTAAGTTTTACAAGGAGGATTTATGTTTAAGCTACCATATTTTCTTATTTTAATATGGTAGCACTATCCGTTACACAATTTTTGCTTTTCAAAATGTAAACAAAAGTGCGTCGTTGCCACTACAATCTTATTACTCCTTCAAAAGTAGTCGGTAATTGCTAACGGTATTGCCACACAATAAGAAATATGTATTTAACTTTACCGGCAAGTTGTAATAATGGAAATTTGCTAACGGCCACTTTATCGCCCTGTTCTGTTAACGCTACCATTTACTACCGCCAACTTTGTCGCCAACTTGTAATAATGGCCCTTAGTGTAGGTTTTAAAATTTAACAGAAGGCATTGTTCTCTTTTACATTTTGATAAGCACAAAGTTATAGTATTTCAGACGACGAGAGATTATTTGAAATTTTTGGTTGTGCTTGCGAACTAAATTTTGTAGGTTTTTTCTTTCTATTTTGTTATTCTATAGTGTTTGTATAGAAAGAATATTCGGTAAAAAGAAACATAAAAACAGATCCAAAAAAATAGACTATCGTCTTGCATCAATGCATCAGTAAAAAAACCCTTAAAAGGTTGAAAAAAGTTGCTCTGCAAAAAGATTTTAATTAAAGTTAAAGTTAGTGTAAAACATTTTCACTAAATGAAAGGGTTAAGAACGGATGATTTGCAAAAGTGTAAAATTTATATATATTTAAATAATGGTTACAACTCTAAGAATGAGAAAAATTTAAGCACATAAACAGCAAGGACAAGTCTTTGCTTAGAATTACTACTGAAGTAGTCAATATATTTAAGGCCCCATTTTTAAATGAATTACAACTTTTTGAAAAGTAAAGATAAATCATTTCCAAAGAAAAAACTGCGATTTTATTTATTTTAAACACTTTTTAAAAAAACCCAAAAAAGGTATTATATTTAACTTCTCAAATTTTAAATTGTTATTGTTAGAAAAAATATTTTTTCTTGAGAAACTTTCAAAAAACGTGACGGGTGTGACGTATCTTTTAAACGTCCAAACAGGGAAGGATCTATATATACAGCGTTTTGACATTTCACGCTGTTGCGAAATTATTACGAGTACAATATTTATCCTTTGGTTTAGTCGCTAAAATATTCTATTCTCTTTTAGACAAAATTTGATTTACTTTTGTTTTAATTACGTAAAATATGATCTTTTCTGTGACTTAGCTCGTTTAAAGTTGATCTGATTAAAGGAAATAAATTACATAAACTTTTGTATTTTTTGTGTAACTATTAAAATTTCTGGCTTAGATCTTTGTTTAGGATTGTAAATTATACAATTTTTTTTCAACTTAAATAATATTTAAAAAAAAAATTTAGGTAAATCTTTAATTATTGGCATTGAGTTTCTAATTTGAAAAATTTCAATAAAGTTATTTTTAAAACGCTTATTTACCATATAGTTCACTGGGATAAAATTAGTTAAAGTTTTAACTAACGTGATGGAATTTTACTTTGAAAATAATTTTTTTATGTTTTTTTGTGTATGACAATAAGTTTTTCATATTTATTCTGTGTACAAAAATTTTGAAACAACTTCATTCAAAAGAAATATTTTTTTACTAGATAAATAATTTATTTCTAGTTTGACTTACTGTGATACTTGCAGTTTACTTGTTGTGTTATAAAAAAGTTAAAAAATATAAAAGAGTCTAAAAACATCAAATCGAAAATAGAAGAAAACTATCAGAAAATAAAGTGCAGTCATTGTAAATTTATTTCTTATTTTTAAATTTTGCAGCTTATTGCCACTTAAATGCAAAAATTATTTTGAATTTATTTTATTGTTTCAGTTTTTCGTTAATTTTCTGTATTATTTTCTAATGATTGCCCAATTCGTCAATGGATAGCTAAAGTGAAGTACTTTCAAATGGACAAATGAGAATTTCAGTATTTATTTGTAAACTTTCTTTTTGAATTTGGATTAAAACTTTGTAGGATAACAAAGAGTGATACTTGCTTTGTTCTTCTACAATGGACAAAAAAACTATTTTGTTATAGCTGAGTAAACATCTGATAACCTTATTTAAATAGTTTTTTAAAAATTTTGCAAGCGAAAAAATGAAATAACTTAGAAACTTTCAAATACTATGATCATGAAAATATTTTTAATAATAGTAGAATAGAATAGAAGACCAAAAGTAGAAAACACTAACTAGGTATGTTTGTTTGAGGTTCATTTAAACATGACTTAACCATACCACAGTAAACAGCTGTTCGAGCCAAACTTACGAGTATTGGTTTTTTAATGGCAACGGTTATGGTTATGGCATTATAGTGAGTAACATAGAAAGCACACAGAAAAAGGTTTAGTTGGGAAATGGTTAAAACCCTAAGATTATCACGAACAATCTTCAAGTTCAACAGCTTTAGGTGTACACAGAAAAAAAATCGGGGATAGTGTCAGACTCTATGGAGCTAAACTCTCAGAAGAGGTTGTGCTGAAAATAGGTAACCAATCTTTAAAAAACCTGAACTTTGGTTTGTTGCCATAATTGAAAAAATATAAGAACGGGAAATTTTATTTGATTTATTTAAAAACCTCAAAGGGGGTTCACACTATCTTGAAAAATATTAGTGAATATATTTTCCTTATCTCAGGTGTTTCTTGGTCTCTGGTAGCACCAGACCTCTTTAGTTCACAAGCGCTGGATAGTGCTTCACAAAATACTAAAGCGTCTTTTTGGCCTCCGTTTTACTACAGGATTTGTAACCAGCGCTGAGTAGTCAGTTGTCTTGTTCTTGAACCCTGGTTATTGTACCCAATAGGAGTATATACTTATTCTTTGGCACTGGCAGTAGAAATCTCCTTGCCACAGGGTGATTAGGTTTTAAGAGGCTTGGCCTTAGTTCTTACTGTAGAACATACATATACTTCTATATAAGAGCTGTAGTAAAGTATTACCATCAATTGTTCTTTTCATAGGCTTTGTTTGCTTATCCACAAACAAGGGAAAAATACCCTTTTATTTTTTTCGGTTTTCCAGTCCAGTAAAACTACACTTTTATCGTAATACAGAATTTATCCATGTATGTTTTGGCTGCTAGAATATCCGTTCTTAGAGTACTGTTGCCACCAAAAAGTTTGTAGGACTATGTAGAACTCAATTTTCTGCAAAATAAAGGGCAGATGCCCTTTTATTCTAGACCCATTCATAGAAAAGCCCACCAATTAACCGCACATCTTAAAAGCAACATAATATGACTCCTCTAAAAATTTTTCTGTTGACTGTAATCAAAGCATAGAACTTTTATCAACATCCTTTGCAATTATAATAAATAGTTTTAAATTCAACATTATATGTCTCGGGAGATACACAACTTAAAAAATTATTATAGTAACTTACTGTTAGTTGTTTAGGAAGTATTTTTTAAAGTTGTTTTTAAAGTAAAAAACAGTTAAATTTAAATAAAATTAAACTGGTTTGAAGTGTTATTTAAAAATTTACCTGAAAAATGCTAATTTTCAGTTGAAGTTAATTTTTTCAGTTTTTTAGTAATATCTAACTCAGTTATTCTGTTGTTATTTGTTGCAATCCGGCAAACAGCCGTGTTTCTTCTCAGTTACCCCAGGTTTCCCAATGAAGCTCATTCTGAGGATCGTGTAGTCGCTGCCACATTTCATGCTTCCAAGTATCCTGCCATGACCGCATATCACTTGTTGTGAATAAATTTTTTAAATTCACAAAAAATAAAAGGCTGTTGTTAACTTCTGGTATCACGTGTGTTACGGGTCAAAAATTAAAAGATTTAACAATTTATAGTCCAAATCTTAAATTGCGCAGTTTATTATTATAAAATCAAATATTTCTTTTATTGTTAAAATTTTCTTTCCTTTGATTCCTTATTTCAAATTATGAAAAGTGAATATAAATGGCTATTATGCCGTACAAGAGCAATGAGCTAAATTACGTGACAGTTCTAGGTTGTAAAAATTATGCCTTATCATTGAATTGAAAAAGCGAAATCTTTAAATTTTACTTCTCAAAATAGAAAATAATGCTTAATCCTAAACTCATAAATTACAGTTGAGTTTTAAAAGCTGAAGCAGTTATTTATGATTTTTTTTATAATTTTTAAAGGTTATTTAAAGATAAAATTGTTCATGTTGTTTGCTGAGGATGGTCTTTTTAATACTTGACTATGAAAGGGTTTTTAATATTTATAGTTCAATTGCAATGTCCTTAGTTTAATACATACACATAATTATATTTACATATCGATCGTTTGCCAGAAGAACGTCATAACCCAAAAAAAGACTTTTTTGAAGTTATCGATACTGCATTATTGATTATGTTGCGCTTAATACTCTTAATTTTTTTATATTTTAATTGCTTATATTTTTTGTGTTTAACCAAAGAATACAATTTTTTGTCGAAGGCTTAAAATGTGTTTTTCTTGAAATCGTTTCTTTTCAGTTATGATGTTAATGTAGTAAATGTGCGATAAATGTATGTATATACTGGATCAAGTTATTTCCTTAGCTTTTTAGTTTTAAAGATAGCACAAAGCACATTTTTAAGTCAATAAAATTTGCTTAAATAAAGATTTCACATGAATTTTCCAATATCAAATAAGTGGTTACACAGAAAAAATATAAAAGGATAAAAAATAAATGAAGGATTGCTAGAATCTTTTAAGTAATATTTATAATTTAAAAAAAATTTTGTTGGGTAAACTAATTGTATAAATATGCAAAAGTATATATTTTGAAAATCTTTCATAGGTTTTTGCGATTTAAAAAAATTTAATTTACAATAGCTGGTAACAAAAATATTTCTTCGAGTTTGAAATTTTTGATGCAAATTTTTTTTATAAAAAATTTTGTTGGTTCCGCCAGAAACTTAAGCAGTTACCAAGATCTATAATATTTGCATATATACATACAGTCTTAGTCATTTCTTAATATGGCAAAAATTTATGATTTATAACTATATTTGTGCCTTTTCAGTATAAAAATTCTTACATTTGCATAGATAAAATATAAATGGAAAGGGATGCACATATGTAGATGTGTACAAAATTGTGTATCTATGAAGCTAAATAGTGCTTGTTTAGGCAAAGTTAATCTGCTTTGCTTTTGTATCTCTTTAATTTCAGATTCTTAGCAACTTTTGTTGTAATACTGTGTTATGCGTGGGACAAAAGCAATAGACGAAAGTGAACTTTTTTTTCTTTTTTTGTTCCTTGCTTTCCTTTTGTATCTAACCTAGCCTTCCTTTATTGAAAAAAAGCATTCAACATGAATAAGCAAAGGAAAACACATAGAAAAAGAAAACTAAGTTTTTTTAGTTTAAGTTTTCACAATACTCTTTTTAAATTTACCAAAAATCGGAAATAGATTTTAAACTAAATTAACATCAATAGGATTTTCGACATTGAACTAGCATACAACAGCACAACAATGAAACTAGATATGTATGGATTGGTTTAAATAGATGAAGTAATTGGCAATAAACAAAGTTAACATTTTTAAAAATACCAGTAAGAAAGAAGTCCACACTTTTTTCTAATAAATTTATGAGTGAAATTAAATCTGACTATGTTTGTTATTTGCGGAAAATATCAGTGAACTTATTCATCATAAATAAGGTTTTCGTTATTTTAATTTACCAGTAAATTATGTTTGTTTGTTCAGACGTTTGTCTTTAGAAATCAGAAACACTTTCTGAATCTGTCCGTAAATCCGTCCGGCCTTATGTATCTTAAAACTCAAATCGCAAGTCCCAGTTTGATAAAATTTTGACAAAATTTTTTACATGTGTCTATATTTAAGCCACCAACTAGTATACTGATTACAAAAAATGTCGGTCTTTTTTTTCATGGATACCCCCCACAAATGTGGCAAATTGGTCAAATTTGACCGAATATAATTTTCTTGCTTGCTTAATGGTATTAAAGAATAGGAATTATGCGAAGATTTGTCCATTATTGACCGTACTTGCCATTAGGGGCTCACTCGAAAATTTTGTTAACAATTATATAATATTAATTAATTTATGGCGAAGGGATAATTTGATCGGCCTTGACCTACTATAACGTTTTTACTTATTTAAAATTACTTTTAAAATCCGTTTGTTTTGGTATTTTATGAGGGGGAAATTTTAAAACTGTCAACTTTACCCTGTTGCGTATACTCAATATTTGTTACTTATACATTGGTTGTATTTCGTATTACTCATACGTGGCATGGCTTATTATTTTATCATTTAATTAACAACTCTGAGCGATTGCAGCTTATTTTTAAATCGCTGAAACATCTTTTTAGAATAATCATAAATCGCTAACTGTTATCCTACACCCACTTAAAGAGTAACAAACGTAAATATGATTGTTCCTTTCAGTTGTATATTCGCGTTTTTATAATCAAAATATGTTTTTTTTTTTCATATTTTTTATTATTAAATATTCGCTTTTGGCGAACTAACAATAAGTATTAAAATCTTAAAGCTAAATAATTTACATTAATCCAGCCAGTACCAGACTAAAATCTTATTTTTCAAATTAAAGTATAAAACATTTACAAAAGTTTTATCTAATTGCCACAGTATCCCTTCTCTTCAAACGACTGTTTCGTGCATGTTGTAAGATGTTTCGAGCGAGCAGATTTGGGTGTGTTTCCAACATGTTTGAATACCTGTTCAGATAGTTTTGGACTTCACATTTAACTAGTTGAACTTGTAAATCCTTGTGTATGTTGCTATTTAAAAGCACCAGTTATCATTCTTAGGATTTGGTTTTGACGGCGTTGAATTTTTTCTATATTGGAGGCGGAAGCGGTGCCCCTTAATGTTATTCCGTAGCACCTAATTGGTTTTAAAATTGAGTTGTAGAGAAGAAGTTTACAATCAAGACAAAGCGCAGAGTTTCTACCAATTAGCCAGCGGATTTGGGCTGCTTTCAGTTTCATTTGTGTCAACTTTGCATCTATATGTGACTTCCACGTGAGGCGGTGGTCTAGATGAATGCCAAGATATTTTGTTTCGTTGAGGCACCGTATGGTTGTTAATGAGAATTGGGGGGCACGTTTCCTTGCGTAAAGTAAAGGTAACGTGGGTGCATTTTTGTTCATTTATTTTAACACCCCAATAACTTTGCCCATTTTTCTACTTCGGATACGTGATGTTGAAGTTGAGGCCTCTTTAGGGTCTTAATAATCACTGAGGATGGGGGTATCATCAGCAAATGTCGATGTACGAAAAATATTATTTGTGGCGATATCTGCTTTGTAAAGCAAATAAAAACTGGAACTAATAAACTCCCTTGAGTTACCCCCGCTCTAACTGGATTAGGACAGCTTAAGCAGTTTTTTTCTTAAATCATAAACTGTCGGCCTTTTTTCTAAAGTTCAGATTTAACTTGTTTAATAGGGCTTGATGCCAAGCTTTATCAAAAGCTTAAGATAGATCAATAATTTCACACACAAAACAGTTTCTTACCAATCAGTTAAAGCACATTTGTTTGAGTGTAAGTGATTTGTGAACTTAAAGAAAACATTTACTAAAAGCGATTTTTAGCATTTTTCGCTTATGGAAATAGATGGTGTCTGGTGGTAAATTTATATTTTTAAATCCAATTATTTCAATAAGTAATAAGCAATGTGGAGAAAAAGTGGTGCCGTTGGAATAATCAATTGTGTGGATTGGTTAGTCAAGATGCCACAATGGTCGGAAGAGCATCGAGCGTGTCGTGTAGAGACAATTTTTAGGAGTAATGGACTTAAATAATTGTTTTGACAATTTTGTTTAAAGTTTGGTATTCGGCAAAAACGTGAGTGACCAGGTGTTAATTTAATTTGTTCGTGGGTGCAAAGATTCTGTGCAACTGCTTTGGCTATGAATGTTCTACGCCCTGGGGGCAGTTGATCTTCAAGGACTACCGAAACCATTAAACTGGTTGAAAACAGTTTACGTGAAAATCCGCGACCTTCAATACGGAAAAGAGCAGCCTCACTGAGACTTCCAAGACACGATATTTTGAAAAAGGATCTTAAGCCCTTTTAAAATTCAAATCGTTCGAGAACGGAAAGAAAGGGACTTTGAATTGCGTAAAAATTTTTGCGAAACGAAGTTGGAGCGTTTTGGCACTGCAAGTCCCATTTTTTGGAGTGACTAGTCTTATTATCACTTAAAACGCCACGTTAATAAGCAAACCTGCCATTAATAATCTCCAGGAACTCGCAGGGCTTGATGAAAACCTTAGGTAATATTGCAATACACCCGGGTAAATGTTTGGTGTGCCTGATTCACCCATCAGATAATATGACCATTTTATTCGAAAATTCGCGAGCCCAGGCGAAAAATTTTAGACGCATAATTACAAAATTCTTTTTGCAAAACCTGTGAGCTCATCCATCGTACTCCTTACTAACGTGGTTTCAGCCTAAGCTTAAATAAATGTAGTTTCGGAAAAGTTCTTCCAAAAACTGATAAATAACTTAGAGATATCTAAGGGCAACTGAGGTTGCCCGATCAAACTCCCATGGATTTTTTATGGGTCATCTCATAACGACAATTTAAATCAAAAAATCAGCTCGTGTGTCAAGTTTACTGCCGCGTGTTGCTGGTATTTACTTATTATGTCTATGTCTTGTTATTGGTAACTTTTACCAAAACATTAAAAAAGTAAAATCTATATAACACAAACCAAGAAGCTTTGACCCATACCCTTAATTTAAAATCAATAATTATTGAAATTGGAAAAATGACAAATATTGACAAATTAACACACATTGGATTTTACACAAACATTTGTAGATGCTAAGTAGAATCTATGTGCGTTTGAATTTTCTTATTTGATTACTTACTCACACACGTTTTTTTTGTTAGAAAAAATAAAACTCAAATTCTTTTTTTTTGTGAATTTCTTTTTCCTTCTGTTGAAAGAATAGTTTTTCGATACATAACAAAAAAAATGCGTATGTATGTAAATCTATAAAATGTAAAATTTTGTAAAGGAAATCATTTATTCCTTGATTTTTTGGTCTTAAGAGTGTTGTGTAATAAATAAGGTTGAATTTTTATTCTAAACATTAAACAGATAAGCCACGACCTTTAGTCTTTGGCAAAATAAAATAACAAAGATCTTTTAAAAATTTATGAGTAAATTGGTTAATAAGTTAAAAATTCAAGTATGACTTTACTTTTAAAAATTTCGTTCTTATTTCCGTAAAAAATCTTTTTATGTATTTCTTATTTTGTTAAAATTTAATATAAATGCACCTTATAAAACGTATCTTTTTTTTGATTTGCAAAAAATTTAGCTGTCAGTAAGTGTTGGAAAGTAAAAAGTTCAGAAAAGGTTGCGGCGACATGCGATAAATGAAAATGTCAACAAAAGTTAATCTTTGTTATGGTAAAGTAGTGGTAATAGACGAGGAAAGAGCAAAAAAAATGGATATATCTCACTTTGACATTTAAAAGGACATAAAAATTATATATGTATATTAAATAATATATTAAATATTTTTTTAACCTTGCAAATAAAGCTTAATTGATATTTAAGCTCGGCCAAAGAAACGTCAGGATAGATTTTTAAAAGTAAGGTCCGTAATTGGACAGGTACGTCGTCGGCTACACCAGTTGCCTCGTGGGCAAAATCTTTGCTTTAAAGTGTAGCTGATTTCGTTTGAAGAAAAATTTACTAGGCTGCAGTATATTAAAGCAAAATCATACCCAGGCGGTATTAAAGTCTTTTTTTATTCGTAAAAACTAGCATTCCTTATGATTTTATTTTTTACCAAGGCTCTACAACACCAACATTTCAAGGTTGTTCGACAACAAAGTAGTAAACCTGGATTCGGACTTTGTGGGAGTTGGTTCAACCGCCATGGCAAACATATGGGACAAAAAAACCTCAAAATATGTAAAAGTAAATCGTCCCGAAGTTGTGCGCTTTTATAATGAAAATATGGTTGGAGATAGATAGATTAAATGTTGAAGTACTATCAAATCAACATTCGCACTTCGAAATAAACCGTGCGAGTGATAAGGCATTTTGTGGATTTAGCAAAATGAATGAAGTTTTACATAAAAAAAAGGTTTGTAATCTCTAAGTTTTTGTGCTAATTTAGCAAACATTTTCATAAAACTGCATATAACAGATAATGATATCGATATACCACGAAAAAACAGACCATCCCAGACTTATACACATTCCCCAGATATCGCATTAGTGCGGTTAAAAGTGAGTAGCCGCAAGCTTTAAAAGTTTAAAAAAATAAATTAAATAAAAGTTAAAGAGAATTACAAGTCTTTAGTAATTAAAAAAAAATGTTGGTTGTCTAGTTGATATAACATTCAGTCCCAATTCAGACACAAAATCACATAAAAAGCTACCTCAAAACGAATTTTTAGCGATATGGTCACCAGTTTTAATTAGACGGGGACCTTATATTAAAAATCTGGACAGACAATGAATTGACGAAATCACGAAATTCTGAATGCATAAACACAGGCTTAAATGGTTTAAGTTTAAGATTTAGAGAGGTCACCTCACACATGATGGTTATTTTCTGGTTTAAATATTATAGCCGAGCCACCCCTACACTTATCTCAAGAATATTTTGCTTCGTAAACCCTATTACAACTTGTTTTGGAAGATGCTATTAGATAAAGTATGAAGTTTATACATTAATGTCAGATCTATTTTCTGGTTTTTTAGAAAATATTATACTTTGTTTTTGTGTCGGAAGATTTTGTTTGAGTTTCGAAAAGAAATTTTTAAACAGATTATTTTCTTTTTGATTTGAACCAAATGAAAATATCATAGAAACATTTTTATATTCAAGTATTATTAATCAATTATTAAGAGTTTATAATATGAACTTACTTGCTTACTTAGATAGCTATTACAGAACGTTTGTTCCAGTAGATGAATTTGTAATAGATTTCCAGGCACCTCGATCTTCTGAATTTTCTCTACAATTTATGACACCAATTTTTGAGATGTCATTCTCCACTTGATTCTTCCATCTCAGGTTTGGTTTTACTTTTCTTCAGATATGAATTTAGGAATTAATGAAAAGGTTTTTCGGTATTTAATTTATCCTTAACATATTGTCAAAAGTGTTTATACCAACTAAATTCTAAAAAAATTTCTTTAAAGTCAGTATCGAAAATCTTTTAATTTCTGTTGAATTTTAAGACTTTGGCTCTGATGTTTAACTTTTTGATACATTTTTTATGGCTTGGAAAATTTTTTTTGCTTAAATTTTATTTCTTTCCCAGGGCCCTAAAGCGGTTTTTGGTTCTAAGGCAAAATTAAAATATTTCTTTTAGCTTAACATTGTTTTGATTCTCCAATTAAGAACTCATGCAAACTTCAACACATTTTTTACCTAAAATTTTATTAACTTTCAAAATGTAAAATAAAATCAGCAATTGTTTTAAGAGAACGGGAAAAAACTAGATTTTTAAAACAAAATATTTTTGTGAGTTACACACCCTTTAAAATTTGGAACTAAACTTTAAACGTATTTGTTTGTTGGGTTGTTTTATTGGCTGAATGGGGTTTTGCCTTAAAAATCTTAAAGAAATTTATCTATCAAGTTTATTTTTGTGTTAGTAACAAACACAAAACCCAAGAAGTTTTTACAAAAACAACAACATTTTTAAAATTTTTTTTCTTCTAAGCTGTGATGTTTTCATTAGTTCTCCGACTTTATACTACAAAACACTAAACATATATTCATTCTTGGGGCATTGGTAAAAAAGTAAAGTATAAATTTGTATAAAATTGACAGCTGCAAAAGAAGCAATGGATGCATATTGCAGAATTGCAAAAAAAATAGGTTTTGATAAGTAAAAAACAACCCAGAGCTATAACTTGATCTAATCTTGAGCTGGCTAGTGAACACAAGCCAGTTATTTTAGAAATACTTAAAGCAAACGTAAAGAAAAAGTATTTTGATATCTTTCCGAACCATAAATTCAATTGCAACTTATAAGGACGCAATATGCGAAATAAGCTACCAATTTAAAATATCGCTTGTGGTACCTTACAAGCTTCATCCTATTTACTATGCCACTGAAATTTTAATAAAGCTTGAACATCACATATATCATTTCATATATCAATGTATTAGGTGCCCGTGCGGTGTATAGAACAGGAATAGGCAACTTATACTATTAAATTTGCTTTGATATATGTGCAGTTAAACATAATACATTTTTGCCTTGTTGTTAATATAATTTAACAAACAAGCCACAAGAATGCGCCTTGGCTAAAAGCTCATCTGAGACTGATCATAATAAATAATGCCGTGCTTACGTGTGAAGATTAAAGAGAGAATTCGCCCGACATTGTATTATGCCTATCAATGATTTAAACTCATTTTTACAATCATTCTCCTCCAGTTTATTTAAAATAAACGCAGTTCATTAGGGCATTTCGATTTGCAAGGAATTTGTTCTGGTGCAATCGAAATAATTGCAAGAAATTTTCAAAAAATATATATGCGCAATTTATACTGTTAAAAGTTAAGTAAATATTAAATTTGTTAACTTGCCAGAATCTTTTATTTAAAAAAAAGTTTGTAAGAGTAATAACAGAAGAGAAGATGTACTAAGGCCCACAACAATAAAAAAATCTTTATTAAATTCAATTTTATATTTGCATATAGATGTCGCTTTTTTTACTATCAAGTTTTTCTCCCTTAAGTCTTTATTTGTTTTGTTTTTGTTATGCGCCATATTGTTTCAATTATAATGCAAAGCATTAGTGTGGAACAAATTGAAATTTGTTAAAGAATAAAACAAAAAGATCATTTAAAGACAATAAAATTGCTTTGCAAATGACTGATTTTTAAATGAGTTTAAATAATCGCCCTTCCATTAGTGTGAAACAATTGAACCTCCACAGCATAAGTTTAACACTTTATTATCAAAGAATTCATTCTATCGTTCAATGCCATTAATAAATCATTGGGTTAATAATTACGTTTTTTATTTACGTTTAAAAATGTTGTGGGATTTTTTTAGGTTAACCGTAAAAAAATTAACTTCATGAGCCCAAAGCAAGCACCGAATACTTTTTCTTATATTTATTCTTAAACAGTTTTAGAACTCATCAATCAGTTTAATTAATTTTAATTTTCTTGCCAATATCAAGTTTTGTACTTTTCTTATAGTTAAATACACAACTTTGAATTAAAAAAACACAATTTTTTGGGGGGGTTTATGGTGGATTAGGACGTTTATAGTGAATTTATTAAATGATGGTAACAGGATCGAGTAAATATTTTAAAGTCACTACACGAAAGAGATTCTTTAAGAATTTTCAATTTAATATTAAAAGTTTTTCAAGCATTTGTAAGAAAGCTTTTAAAATCAAATCTTTTATCTCTTCTGATAAGGCAATAATCTTGTTGCGTTTTTTAAACGAGAGTTTGTGTGTAATTTGATACTTGATGTTTAAATTCTTAAAAGTTTTTGAGAAGAAAAATGGTCAAGCTACGTGGCGTTTAAGAGAAACTTAACTTACCAAAATAAAATCATATATTTGACATTCATGCTTATAACTATATGAACGTTTGTGTATACCAACATTCAGTTGTGTTTTTTTTGATTCTTGCTCTCGTTTTCTGACTCCGAAAGATAATTTAAAACTTCTTCTTTTTAATGCTTCGATTCTAATTATAATAAAACAGTTGAATGAACAATTTTACAAATTTTTAATGTATTTACAAATAAAGTTTTTGTCATAAAAAGATTCAACATAAGATAAGAATTGTCTTTGATTTAAATAAAATTGTAATGAGATTGCTTTTAATATTAAAATAAAATTAAAAATAAAATTAGAAATCGATGAATGTATATGTATAAACAATGCGGTTCATCAGAATATAACGAAAAAATTTAATTCAAAAAACACGCTACATTGTATACACAAAAGAAAAAAATTTAATTCAATACTTCAGAAGGTTTCAAGATTTGAAAATGACAGTTTTGAGATAAAGATATAAACCTAAGTGATTTATAAAAATCTTTTTCATTCTTTATTGAAATTTAAGTATTAGGTTTTTAATGTTTTAAGTGCCGATGTTGTTTTTGAATAAAATACAAATTATTTAACAAATTATTGTCATTTCTTTTAATTATGATTATTTTAGTATGGTTCAGTTATGTATGGAACAAAATATTGGCCGTAATCTCTATCCGATAGTCCAAATTTTCGATGACGCTGAGGAATAATTGAGGTTTTTTGCAGTTAACTTGCTGAATTATCTCATCCATAAGCTTTTGAATTGTCGCTGGCTTATCGATGTATACTTTTTCTTTAAACAACCCCAAAAAAAGAAACCCAATAGTGTTAAATCATATGATCTTGCCGGCCATTTGACACCTCCGCCATATAAGATAACACGACTATTGAATTTGCCACGCAAAAGAGCCCTTGTGTCATAAGCTGTGTTGCAAGTGGCACCGTCCTGTTAAAACCACATAACGCCCACATCCATATCTTCTAGCTTGCTACATAAAAATTTCGTTATCATCTGACGGTAGCAAACACCATTCACAGTAACTGTCTGAAGGAATTTGTTTTAAAAAAAATCAGCCCGATGACGCCAGCCCATAATTCGCACCAGGCAGTCACTCTTTGTAGGTGCATTGGTTTTTTGACATTCACTCTTGGATTATAATTCTTCTAACTGCGGCAATTCTGTTTATTGACGAGTTCACAGAGGCCAAAATGTGCCTTATCACTAAAGATGATTTTCTTCGAAAAATGATCATTCCTGGTTGCCATTCCTTGCCAATGTTCTGACCACTGACGACGTTTGGAATGGTCAAGAAGCTGTAGTTGCTGAGTTAATTGCACCTTGCAAGCGTAAATGCAAATCTTTATGCATAATATTCACCAACGACGAGCGTGAGAGCTGCAAATGTTAGACACGGCGACGAGTTGGCTTGGACAGCTCTTCAGCCACACTATAGCGATATGGATTTTGAATTGAAAGCCCATTTTCAAAATAAGCCTCAATAACTTTAACGCGTTGCTCGATTGAATATCTTTCAACACTTCGAATGACAAATAAAATGCAGAAAAAAAGCTTGATGTTTAGGTGTGGTTCACATACAATATTGGCCCTTAAAATAAGTTCATTCTTTATAATATTCTTTATTTTTTAATAAGGTCTGTTAATTAAGAATAATTTATAAATTTATTTTAAAAAAATCACTTACAAGGAAATATCAGAAAATTTTTATTAAAACCACCAAATTGTTGGCATTAAGCATGATTTTTGGAAAACCAGGTGCTTTTAAAATTTTTGTTTTCCAGATGATTTTTATACCCTTCACATAGTGATAAGGATATATATCAGTTTGTCATTCCGTTTGTAATTTCTTTATTATACATTTGCGACCCCATAAAATATATATAATCTCTATAGATAGGGAAGTTGATATAGCCATGTCCGTCTGTCCGTCCGTCCATCTGTCCGTCTGTTGAAATCAAGTTTCCGGAGTCAACTAAAAATATACGGAGCAGTTATCGGTGTCAAACTATTAGAAATATCCTGTATTTAAAACCAGCAAAATAGGTTCACTATTGACTGAGATCTAAGCGAAAACCCAAAACAACCCATTTTTTAGGACAAAATCCGTGCATATATCCCTATATAAACTTTTAAAACTCTCGATCTCAAACCTTCTTTATCTATTTCTATTAAATATACGAACGTTAAAATTTTGTAAAGTTTTCTATGGACTTTAAAACTGGCACAAGGTGTTTTTATTATATTATTTGCAGTACAAAATAACTCGGCTAGAAATGATGGCTGGGTATATTAAAAGACCAATGTGAAGGGTATATAAGATTAGACACAGCCGAATAAAGTGCTCTTACTTGTTTAATTTAAAAATGTTCACTGATATTTTTTTCCATAGGTTGATCCTAATGCTTAATTCACACTATGGCATTTTCTAACATCGCGAGCAATTACGATAGTGTTAGCTGATGTAATTTTTGCATTTAATGCAAGTGAAAGGCGAAATAAAATACAAGCACATAAAAATGTCAGGGTATACTCATTTTGCCGCACATTACAAATATTTAAAATGTGACGTCAATACATGATGGCATTTAAAATACCAAGTGCTTACTCAGTATTATTTTCATAATAATTTTCATCGTTTAAGTAAGCCGTCCCTAAAGATTTTCCATAGTTTATACGTCAGTTAAGTAGGGCGGCCCACTTAAACCCCTAATTTTTTTATTTTTAATTCACGATAAACCTGCATGTGTTATGTGTATTTGATCATCCTTATATTGATAAATTCACAACAGTGATCCAAAAATAGTTTCTGTTTAACGAAAACTCTTAGGTTGTGGGTTTTTATAATTATGCCTGCTCATTTAGGTACTTTGAACTACAATATAAATAGTGTCGTAGTATGAAATCGCCCCATATTACTTAAGACTACCCACTCTTCTAGATGGTGGATAAGATATTTTCTACCCTGGGAATATCGTAAAGACAACATTTTTCGCCATCAAGGTCGTCATAGTTTAAATGATCTTTAACATATCCTTATTACTTAAGTGTATCTGAACATCTTATGTTAAATGAGTTTTCACAAGCTGAAGGCATTGTCTTAGGCGTATCACCATAAATGGAGGTATTTTCTTTAGGTTTCGTAGCTAAATCCAGCTAAACGTCTAAAATCTGAGAAGGAAAAGACATCATTTAAGACAATTCAAGTAATTTTTCTTTTGTACCATGGAGTTGAAGCAGTTCAAGTATCTCCTTTGTAATATGTTCAATAAGTATCACGATGCTTTGTGTTGCCCATAACCATGCTCTGCTTAAATTTCCGGGAGATTATTCTAAAAGAGTTTTTTTAGAGTAAAGGGGACAGTAAATTTTTTCACTTTTGAAGAACTAAGAGCACATTTTTTTTGTCTGATTTCTTAATGTAGTTCTATTCAGTTGAGCCTTAACATAGGAACGAATTGTGTATCTTAATTTAAATACAGACAGAAAAGTACGGTAATGTAGCGTTTATATATGTTTTTTGCTTTAAATTGGTAATTGCAAGATCTCATACTTTTAGGAAATGCTAAATAAAAATATTGTTTCCATGTTTAAAATGTAGCGAGTTTTCTGAAATGATTGAAACATTAACTTGGTTATATTTTCAAGAATCGCAGAGTGCGAGTACAAAAATATTGTCTTAACTAAGAAAAATTTAATTTCAAAGACTCTTGCAAATTAAACCAACCAATTGTGTTGTAAATTAAGAAAAGTTTTTTAAACAAAATTTATGTAAATATGTTCCTTTGTTTTTAGATTTAAAATATTTAAAAAAGTTTGTAAACAAAGTTAAAATTAAGAATTTTTAAGTCAAAATTTTTTACAAATACTTTTTGTTGTTTTCATTCGTTTTCGTTAAATTAAAAAAACAAAAAACAATATAAAACAAAATTGAGGAATTTATTTGATATTTCTGATAAATAAAAAATTTTTTTCTTTTGCTTTTAGCTCAAAGCAAGATGTTTTGCAGTTAATAAAATAATTCGATAAGGAAGTCTGGCATAAAACACATTAAAACATATTTGCTTTGATCATCAATTATAAAATTTTTTAAGTTTTGAAAAAACCAACAAAAACAAAACAGTTAAATTTCTTAAAGATTAATTTTTTTTCTTATTTATAAATACATAATACAGAGTTTTTAAAAAGCTGAAAGCATATCTAAATTTTAAGGACTGTAAATTTTTGAATTTGAAATAAACAACCTTTGGATAAAAAATCATTTATCTTTTATTTTGTTACTTGTTTTTAAAGAAATCAATTAAAATGTTAGACTTAACTTGAAGTTTTAAATAACTTTAAATATTGTTAAAATTATACTCGTGACCCGAATATAATTTTTAAGGAATGTTCTTAGGAATAAATCCTTTAAAAAATATTTAACAGTGGGAAAGTTGTTTTCCTAAGTTTTCTATTCTTAATATTTTAAATAAAAAAAAAAACAATAAAAACGTTAACTTGTGGTAAATCATGGTATTAAAAAACAAGAATCTAAACAGTTTTTTTTTCATTTTATTTATTTTCCACAACATCTAACAATGTTGGAAAACATCTTACATACATAAATAATGCAACCTCAAGACTGGATAAAAATTAGAAAACAAAAACAAAATAAATTATTTATAAAGAGAAAGTTATTTTACACCTGCCTAAATAATTACAGCTGGAAAAATACATCAATTTAAAAATTGTTCAGCTTAAATGGTTTCTGTTTTAAAACTTAATATAATTTTCACCAACGGCAGAAAATGTTGCTAATGGCCACAAAAAAGCTTTATGTTTCTTTGTAAAAAGAGTGGAAAAATATTGGGCATAATGATTTATTGCCCCTAGAGCTCTTGTTGAATATTTAAGATTTGTTGAAGTTTGTTTTTAAACTTATGTAAAATGTTAATTTTCTTTATTGCGCTTTTATTCTTTATTCTTTATGGATTCTTTATTAGGAAGTACATTTTGTTAATTGTTTGATAAAAATAAAATATATATTAAACTGTTAAATAATTTTAGACTTGAAGTTAACCTTTGTGTAAAAATTGTGTAAAGTTTCTTACATTATTACAACCTAATTATAAATATGTAGTATTAAAAACAATAAAACATGTATTAGGTTGACCTTTGTTTTAGATGTATGTTGACGTATACGTAATAATAAATTCAACTTATACGCATAGCACAAAAATGCGGGATCAGCAGTTTTAAACCTAAATTTTACGTTTTTTAACCCTTTCAATACTGACGGGACACATGTATCCCGTTGAGTGTTCTCATTTAACTAAAGCACAATTATTAAGATATTTTCGTATGTTTTTGCATCCCATCAGTGTTTTGCATGTCCACGTATTATTATTTATTATTTGTGCCCGTTATTATACGAATTTGAACACGAAAAAGCTTTAAACTTATATTTGGAATTAGAATGTGCTAGTTTAGTGGGTGTAAGATTATGTTTTTTTGTAAAATTACGAGCGATTTTATTTAAAATTTATTGAAAAATGACGAAGTACGTTAATATTCATTCATATAAATAGTTACCAACTAAGAATTAAAAAAAATATAAAAGATAATTGGAGAAAGGTTATATATGGGTCATATGTATCCCAGCAGTAACTTTGACTGGGTCACTTACGTCCCAACAGTGTTGCATAACAGCTAATTTATTTTTTTCTTATAATTAGTGAATGTTATCAAAAAAGAAAGCGCTAGAGAATCCTTGACGATGAAAATATTTGAAACTTATTGGAGAACCCTGACTCTGAAAGTGACATTGATTTCGATGGGGACAACATTCTCGATACGTGTATTCAAAACTGGATACACGTATGATATTGATTTATATTGTGGAACAGAAACAGTTTCGTGCGATGGTACTCTTGAAGAACAAGTTGTAAAAAAACTGTGTTCCACTCTTTCAAATCCTTCAACCCTTTAATGTTGTTCTTGGGTTTTTACTACCATTTATTTAACTCAGGGCTTAGATTTTCGCTAAGTTGGAGCAATTACGAAAAATAAGAAATTTCTACCAAATTTTGATGGTCTAAAACTAGAAATACGTTACTACATTTTTAAATTAAGCCGTTCTATGATTTGTAAATGGCATGACACAAAGGAGGTTTTGTTAATCAGCAATTGCCATTCAGATGCCGTAGTTAACGTTAAAAGAGCCAACAAAAAAGGAGAGGCCATGGATGGCTTATGCCCTGAGGCCATTTCTTTTTACAACAAATACATGGGCGGTATGGATCTTTCAGGTAAATTTGTATGATCCTGACAGAAAATCTGGAAACTTGTGGAAGAGAGTTTTTCAAAAACTACTAATGATTTGTGTTTCTAACGCTTGGATTCTTTTAAAGAAACTTGACATATACAAATACCATTAATTGAGTTTCTCGTTGAATGTGCAGATCAGCTTCTTGCCTACGGAAAAAAAAGCGAAAGCTAAACGTCGTAATACAAAGCGGGCGTCCTTCATTGCGATCCAAAACACTTTCGGGAGTCGGAGAACACCTTCCTTTTGAAGGAACAAAGTGTCGAGTTGCAGAAGCTATGCAGATAAGAAAAACGAAACGTACGAAAATGGTTTGCGTTTCTTGTAATATTTCTTTGTGTAAGCTATGTTTTGGTTTATATCATTCTAATTAACTCACATTTGTAATCAATGTACATTTATACTTATTTCTATCAATAAATCAGTACATACGACATAATAAAGGATTTCAATTCCAATCCCTTTTGTTTTATTTTTCTCTAACTATGTTACTGGTGGGAAGTATGTGTCCCACAGTCATTTACTAGTGGGACACCCTTGTCCCAGGATATTCCTCTCTTCCTGATTATCCTTTGCCTAAACGCAGGCAGCGGAACATAATTGAAGTCATAATCAACCAACCACATGAGAAAAAGAGTGTGTATCCTCAAAAAAAAAATCCGTATTGAAAGGGTTAATTAATGGGTTTTTAAATAAAATTTTTGTTTTCATCATTAAACTGATTTTGATAGCAATGTATTCTATTAACCAAAAAAATATAATTAAATGTTAGCTTGAGTGAGAATAAATAAATAAAAATTTGCCTAAAAAATAAAATTAAGTTCGACTAAAATTAAAAAAGATACGCAAGCAATAAATTTTTTATATACATATACATATATCTCTAGAAGATATCATATAGTTAAAAGCTTTAGAATAAAAAATTTAAAATCAAATACTAAAAGTTGATTCGGATACAATATATATTTTTTAAACCACGATTTTCAAATATTTTCCTATAAAATTTATTATTCTATTTTAAACTAAATTTAGCCGATACTGTTAAGGCGTATAAAACAATAATAATAATGAGTCATAAAATTAAGAACTAAAACAATAAATAAATAAAAAAAATAAAATAAATTAATAAAACAGACGTACACATACACAAGAGATTTAAAAAGTTTGAAATATTTTTTGTTCACTTTCAAAGAGCTAAAATTAAAAAAAGTACTGGGAAGAAAATTAAAGTCAAAAACTTATTAATTTTAATAATTTAGAATTAAATTTAAAATTTTTTTATCAGAATGGAAGACTTCATTCCAATTTTTATTTAAGGATATTTTAAGCCGAACTATTGACATTGGTAATAAAATATTTTACACAAACATGTCCTCGTGTATCAATACCACTGAATTTGGTGTAATTTAAATCTAAAACATATGTATCCAAATGTGGTAATATAAACGTATTAATGCCTAGAATTTTGTATTTCTCTCAATCAAACGATAAATATTTTACTTTTTTTGTTTTAATACTTTTGTCAATACGAGTTTAATTTTTTTGCAAATTTTAAGCCTTCTGAAGCCGTTCTTTTCATTATTTTGTAATATGTTAATTTTTTTTTTTTATTTTGTTGAATTTGCAATCTGTTAAGCCCATCAATTTTTATTAAACAACTTAGAACAATAACTTTCTTTTAAACGTTTTTTTTTTTTAAATTAAAACAAATATCAAAATTATTCAAATTCAGCCGAAAAAGCTAGTGACGTTTGCCTCTGTTTCCTTTAAAGATTCTTATTGTTATTGTTATGACCAGCTAGAGGCAGATTTAATCCCTTAAACAAACATATATGTAAAGAAACCAAAAAGTTGTTCCTCTTACATTTTTCAAAGAATATCAAAAAGAAATCAAAGGAAAATAAAACAAATCGATATTAACTCAGAGCTGAGCTGCTGAAGCTAAAGACTTGAAAAGAAGAAACAAACTTATAAAAATAAGTAGCAAATTGTAACCATTTGTGAACAAATTTAAATAAAATAATAATAATACAAAACAAGTAAGAGGGCTATATTCGCCTGTGCCGAATCTTATATACCCTTCACATTGGTGTTTTAATGTACCGAGCCGAGTTATTTTGTACTGAAAATAATAAAATAAAAATCCTTGTGTGAGTTTTAAAGTCCATAGAAAACTTTACAAAATGTTAACGTTCGTATGGATAATAGAAATAGATGAGGAACGTTTGAGGTCGACAGTAATAAAAGTTTTTGACATTATTTATAATAAAAGGTTAGTAAAAGTTGTTAATTTTTATGGGATGTTCTAGTCCCCCTGCTCCTCTCCAATTTTTTTCTAAAATTTATGAATTATTAGATTATTACTTTTTGTAGAACATTTGATTTCGATATCTATTACAGTTTTCGAGATATAGCGTATCGAAAATTTTATAAAAATTGTTCATTTGTATGGGAGTTACCCCATATCCACCCCTCACAAAAAAAATTTTTACTTCAAAGCGTAGGTTTTGCTGTCCAATTACTTTTTGTGGAATAGGAATAAGTCGATAGCTGTTATAGTTTCCGAGATACAGCGTAAAAATATTTCACCAAATTTGTGCAATTGTAGGAAAGCTATCACTTCCCCTGATCCTATCCATTATTTAGGTGCCTACTTAAAGAGTATCCGTTCCAAGTTTTGTGGCAATAGTGACTTTACTTACTGAGATATATAGGAATATATGCACGGATTTTGTCCTAAAAAAAAATTGGTAGTTTTGGGTTTTCGCTTATATCTCGGTCAATAGTGAACCGATTTTGCTAATTTTAAATAGCGATTGTTAGCGGGATATTTCTAATCGTTTAACACTATTAACTGGTCTGTATATTTTTCTTTGACTCCGGAAACTTGATTTCAACAGACGGACAGACAGACAGACAGACAGACAGACAGACAGACGGACATGGCTATATCAACTTGCCTATCTATAAGGATCCAGAAAATATATACTTTATGGGGTCGCAAATGGATAATAAAGAAATTACAAACGGAATGACAAACTGATATATACCCTTATCACTTTGTGAAGGAAATAAAAATAGTACTCTAACTACAAATTTTATTACAAAACAACTTTTACGAGAAGGAATTAAAATATAAAACCAAAAAAATTAGAAATGGCGATGATTTTAGAAGAAATCTCTTTATTAATTTTTAATTTATTTTAATAAATAAATATAAATCTATGTAAATATAACATTAAAATTATTTATGATGGTTTGCCTTGGTTGGTTCCGAACAGATAGGTTTTTTACACCTAATGCAAGTTGTCACGTATTTCTGCTTTGCGCAAAAACGTAGCATATATACCATTTGCGTCTTATTTAAACGCGGCCAGTTACATTCTTTTTTTTTTGGGTCTCAAAGTCATCATGGGGTTCCGCATTTGTAATTCGTTCATCTAAAAAACCAATGTTATTTATCAGTAATTTTAGTTTTTTAAAGTTTTTACCTATAACAGGTTCAATGACTAATTGGACTTTAAATCTTTTGATAATTTACGGCAGCCTGGATTTTTCTAATAAATAATAAAAGTTATCCTCAAGGCTCTCAAGAAACTGCTTACACTGTGATCGCTTTACAGACGTTTATCCAATATTTTCGTTTTAGATTATACAATAGGTCAAGTCGGTATTTTTAAATGTATTTAAAAAAACTTTGTGGAATACTGCTACAACATATTGTCCATAGTGACCACCCTTTGTCTTATTATAATAAAGAATTGTATCTGGTTTATTTTGTGGGCCAGAAATTTTTTTGTCATTGTCCACTTATTTGTTTTAAACTGGCACATAGGAGACAAGCTTGACCATTTTCGGTAAAACCAAACAGGCTTGACAAAACTTCGCGGCCTCGGGCCGGCTTAAATGCTTCGGGACGATACCTTTTTTCTATATACATTTTTCAGAAAAAAATTTTAAACTCAATTGAAAGGAAACAAAATACGAGTATATATGTTGTTTTTATACAATCCTGCCTGTAAATATATAATGAGTTGTAAATTTCCGAACACTGATTTGTAAAGAACTAACAATTTATAGCCCAAAAAAATTTTTTTTTAAATATATATATATTTTTTATCCAGTTGTCCAAATTGGAGCAACCCTACTAATATAACAACTATAAACAATGTTAAAACTTGAAATTTAGTAGTATGACCTCTAAAAGAGCAAAACCACATTCGCCATGAAGGGCGTAAATTGTTTAACCATATCCTAAATTACGTCTTCCAGGCAGCTAAAATTAGGCCAGGCTGCTTTTTTTGTAGACATTTTTTTGTGTTGTTGGCTGGTCAGACTTACATGCGTAAGGCTGGTTCAACTTGAATGCAATTACGTACGAAACCTGACTATGATGGTATAGGTGGTATATTTGTCGTGAGGATATTTTCCGGCTGGGAAGGAGCACAAAACTATTTTTTTTGTTATATGTATATTCACTCTTTATCACATTTTAAATAATAAAAACAAAAAGGTGATAAAAATGTTCACACTCATCAAAATGGTTTTATTTTTAGATTTTTATTTTATCTAGTTATATTTTTGTAAGGGAAATTTAAGAAAAAAAATTTTTGTTTTTTTATTTAAGTGCATTTTCATATTGTTTTGCTAGGTTTTCAAAATACAGATGTAGTATTTTTCATTGTTTAGTTATTTGACTTTTTATATTTTGCAACCCTTAATAAAAATAAATAAATATATTTTGCCAAATGAGCAAAGAAAATATACAATTCTTACATCTATTAAAATAATCTTTTTATAATATTTCCTTTCTTATTAAAAACTGCCAAAAATAAGTAAAAAACTGTCAAAACAGTTTTTTCCAAACAAAGTTATCGAAAAAATGTAACAAAAAAGATAAACAAAAACCTTTTGAAAGTCAGCATACATATATGCTTGACTAGTTAAATGGAAAAAAATCATAACTTGCATGCATATTCAATTGTAAAACCTATCAGAAACAAACAAAGATATATTGAAACGTATCTCCATATCATGTGTATGTGAGTATACATTTAAGCAATTCAAAACTGTTAAAATCATACTTTTATCCTGCTGATTATATTATAAAAGTAAAACGAACAGTGGGCCACTAAGGGATTTATATTTTTCTATAAAGTTTGAACATATAACAAATATGTTTTTTTTATATACACATGCAGAACAAAAAAATAAATACTTAAATTAAGCCGAGGCAGTGTCAAAGGTACTTTTATTATACGGATTTTGATGTATGTTAAAAAAGAAGAGTTTAATATTTTTTAATGCAAAATATCTGTGGACTTTTGACAAAACCACTTATTTGAAAAAAGTGAATTTTACAGGAGAGCAAAAAAACTACTTTAACATCGCAAGTATATGCGAAAATTCAATATTGGAAAATAATTCAAGTAACTTACTTTACAATTTTAGGTTTTAAAACTTTTTAGATAATAATTACGATGTTTCTTGCGATGTTTAAGTAGTTTTTTTGTTCTCCTGTAAAATTCACTTTTTTCAAATAAGTGGTTTTGTCAAAAGTCCACAGATATTATTTCAATTTTATAATGAAATAAATTTTTTCTTTACTTGCCGTAGCAGGGATTGGAACCTGGGACATTCAGGGCTTTAACACCAGCGAGATTATATTTATGTTGGCGAAACACTTTGCATTTTTTAATGAAAATTTTTAAAGATTTTTATTTATTTTTTTTTAATACATATTTTAATTCAAAAATTTTTGAACTTTTCAAAACAATTGTCCTAAGGCTACTGGATTATTGAATTTAAGAAGATGTTTAAAAAAAAGTAAGATCATTGATGATAACGAAAACTAAAAATATTTTTAAATCGTTTAAATTTTTGCATTCACAGATGTTAATAAAACTGTAGCAAGTTTTACCAAAAGTTTGTGTTACACAAAAACCGAAAACAACAAAAACAGTAGTTATTGTTGGAACAGTAAAACAGCATAAAGAATATAAATGACGGGCAGGTCAGATATGTATATTCTTCTATGGATAACTGGAAAAAAGTTTTTCTTCACGAAAACCTTTTTAAAAAATATTTTGGAAAATGAAAACAAGGGAAGCCAGAAGTTTTTTTAATCAATGACATACGTTTATTTGAAAACGGAAGTATTCACACGTCATTTAAACACATCCTTAAATCCACATAACGCACTATATCTACCCAGATATCTACTTGTTCACATGCTTCCGGTAGACAGAATAAGAATTTCTGTTGAAAGTATTGAATAGCTTAAATGTATAAAATAGTTTTCAGGTCAAAATTTTGCTTTTGCAGCAAACGAGAAATTTATTTTAAGTTCAAGGCGAATTGAAAATTTAACCTAAAATACTCTCCTAAAAAAAGTGGTTAGGACTGAACTTTGTTATACCGTGATATTTTTCAGAAACCAATACATAAATATAAATGACAGGGAGATATTTTAAGAACCTTTAAGGAAGTAACTTGAACATGAAACCACAATTCGTACCAATAATTTTTTTTTAATCTTAAACCTTAAAATTCCTTTAAAGGGCTCTTACCTACCATTGTTTTTATGGCAATTATTAGTATATTTGATGGAAATAAGATCTTAAAAACAATCCTTTTAATTATCTTGTTCAGACCTTAAGTTAAAAGGGGCTTTACTTGTCATCTACGATTTGTGTATTAAATAATCACCTCATCTTTAATAGTTTTCCCAAAACAGTGTAAAGGCCAGACTTGCTCTTTGGCTCAGTAATCTCAAAATTAATTTTTACAGTTTGCAAATATAAATAAAACTGCATAATGATGAATTTGTTTTAGGGTTGCCTGTAAAAAATATTTTATTTTTTAGTCCTTTGACTTTTGCAGTTAATATATATTTAGCTTTCTTTTAATAAATGTATTGTAGTTGTTCATTTTTTTAAATAACTATGCAAAAATATCTGCTGATTTATGAGTGAATTATTTAACCAAATAAGCATTTAATTAAATACTCCAATATATTTCCATTCATATTTTAGAAGGATCAAAAACAGTGATGAGCATGTTACTTCCATCAGCGATAAGGTTTGGAGCTATTTACTAATATTGTGTTAATCAAATAATATGAAGACCAGCAGCACAGGATGGCGAATTAATTCCGTCATACACCTAAAGCAATTTTAGATATTCACGGTCACCTAATGTAGAAGTTATTTGAGCTAATCTTATTAAAACTTGAATTTTTTTTTTTGTCAGTATAGAAGGCTGATTTTGTAAAGATGACTTGCAAGCCTAGAAAAGGTTCCCATAGGAGAAGTTCTACTTATTGTTTGCACTTATTTAAAATTCCTTAAAACTAAGAAAGAGTTTCGATCTGGAATGACAAAAACCAGTTAATTATTAATCAATTTGCCTTAGGAAGGCAAAAAATTACCCTCAATCAAGCCCAGAAATCAATACAGGTAAACAATTCTTAGACTTTTGGCATTTTCATTGATGTTTCTGTAATTTCGACAGAATTTGCTTGTTATAAGCCTGAAATTCACAGACAAGTTGCTCTCAGAAGAAACCATCGGAATCTACGGTAACTTTACTTTTAGAACTTAAGTTTGAGTCTAGCATTAGCTTTAATAATATTAATTCATGTAAATGAAGCTTTAATAATAAAGTTGTTATAAATTTTTTTTTAAATAAACAGTTTCTCACTGATTTCTGCAAATCTCAAAATTGCTTTAAGATATCAATTTTGGAAATGCAACTACATATTAAGATATCTCGGTCATCTTTGAAACAAATATGCACAAATTTCATATTTTTGTAAAAAATATTTTTAGCCGTCTAAGGATTTTTAACCGCGAAATAACTCCTTGTAGTAAATTGCTTATCCTTATCAAAACGCAAAAAAATTGACAAAATAAAGATAGAAAGCAAAAAAGTAAAAAAAAACGTATAAATGTCTAACAGATTGCAATTCGCTAAAGTTGTTGTTGCAAAACCAGATCATGCTGCTGATGCTAGTACAGCAGTTGCAAGTTTAAATTCCTCATTGCTTATGGCAGTTTTGTTAAGTTGTCTGCTTTTTTATTTCTTGAATAGTAAATGCTAACAACTTTCGCGCTTATATTTTATTTTACACACAGCATTTTATATTTTTTGTCTTTTAAACTATGAAGTTGTGTTAATTTATCAGCAATTAAAACAAAGAAATAACAGACAGCAGAATCAACTATTAGAAGTATCATCATCATCTCTAAAGTTAAGTACACGTCTGTCTCAAATCATTGTAATGAATCTCAAAGAATTGTTTGAAAAAAGTTAACAATAGCAACATCATAACAAAAAAAAATATTATTTTTCAATTCTGTTTCGAAAAAAATTAAAAATACATAATAAAAAATTTCTTAAATAAAAACCCATGAAATATTGAATTAAATTTTTTATTTTATTTATTTTTTTTTGTTTATTGAATTTTGTATAACGCACAACTTTTTTTAATAAAAACAACAAATTTTATAAGAATTAAGGTGCAAAGGAATAAAAAACTTGGTCTTTTCTACATACAGTAAAAGAAATTTCCACACAGGTGGCGCTTTTTCTATATCTCGAAAATTCAAATAGCTATCAAATTTAAAGTAACTGCAAAGTAACAATAAAATAAAACCTACATTTAAGAAAAACATTTGTAAGATAGGAAAAAAGAAAACAGTAGCCCCCATATAGTGAAAATATTATTATGAAAATATCTTGGGTATTTAACTATCTTCAATTTCAAATATTTTTCAAGGTAGTTTCATTATGACTTGCCTTAAGTTGTTTTTTTTTAGAATTTTAACATTTTCAAAACAGTTTAGCGTCGTCACGTAACTGAGTTGTATACCAACGAAGACCAGTGTGGGGTGTATAATGACTTTTTAATTTTTTATTTTCAAATTCGTCCTTACTACCATTTAGAAATTATTATATACATATAATTATTAAGGGCCGAAGTTGAATGTGAACCACACCTTAACGTAAAGTTTTTTTCTGCATTTCATTTAACATTTCTCAATCTCAGACTTACTTAATTTGAACCATGAAAATATACACAATCGAGCAACGCATTATTCAGGCTTATTATGCAAATGGGCGTTCAAATTAAAATGCATATCGTACACTCCTTAATCAATTAAATTGTCCAAAAGTGCATACAATCGGAAAAATATTTCAAAAAATTGATCAAACCGGGTCTTAAGGATACGTAAAAATACCATTTTATGCTTGTACAGCTCTTTCTGCAGAAAATATTTCTGCTATTCCCGATAGTGTTGCTAATGAGCCGTCCACCTTAACTCGTTGTCGTGCCCAACAATTGTACGTCTCACGTTTGTTGTTGATGAACATTATGTATTAAGACTTGCATTTATACGGTTACAAAGTGAAATTTACTCAAGAAATAAAGCCACTTGATCTTTCCAAACATTGTCAATGGTCAGAATGGTTGCAATGAGTGGCAACCGCAAATGATCAATTTTCGAAAAAAATCATTTTCAGTGATGAGTCACATTTTCACTTCAGTGGAATCGTGAATAAGCAGAATTGCCGCATTTGGGCAAACGATAATCCAAGATTGGTTGTCAAAAAACCAATAAACTTGGTTCAATTGACTATTGTCATTATAAGCCATTTTTTAAGGTGGTTTTATTTAAAAAACCATGGAAGTTAGATCAGGTGACATTGTGGGCCATTGAGTATCATCAAAGCTTCTGATCAGCTTTTGGGAAAAATTTTCCGAAGCAAATTCACAAAAGCCCCATCTTGTTGGAATCACGTATATGAAGAGTACAGTAGAAGTGTTCGCAGGTTTGGCAAAACAAATTTCGTTCAATTATCTCATGCGTAGATAGGGCACACCAAACCGTTACCCTGGGGCAAAGCAATGGCTTTGATGTTTCATTCGAGGGCTGCAGGTTCTTGGAGACCATTTATGGCAAAAAAGGCTCTCATCGCTCCTTAAAATGTGATTTTTAGTGCGAAAACTCTAGGGCATCGTGTTCAAAAAATTTTTGCGCAAATCAAAGTCGCTTTCTTTAAGTTCTTAAACGATTTGAATTTTAAAGGCATGGACCTTTTCTCTTGGAGTTCTTAAAAATCGTATTTGAAAATATAAATTTGCCACCAGTCACCCTGTTTTTAGGTTTTAGGTTTGGTGCATTTGCCTTAAAAAAGGGGAAATAGTAAATAAATTTTAATATGTAAAATCATAAGTTCCTTTTTAATTAAATTAAACAGGCAATGTGTTGTGATTAATGTGTAAAATTTGGCATTACACAAATATTTCCTCGAAAAGCAGGCTAATAAAATTATTTTCTAAACACATTTATGATGATTTGAAAAAGGTAAGATAAAATTCCCTGATATCGGCTACCAATCTCTTTTGTAAAGCGTCGTTGCAGTGCAGTTTTATTAACACCAGAGCGCTCGCTATTTCTGGTATGTAATCGTCCTTTCAATAAAATTCTAAAATTTACATATGCCAATCGCGTTGCCGGATCAAGTCCCCATAAAAAGACATTATTTATACGTATATGTTTACATGGTAATAAGTTCCTGACCAAATCAAATAAATAATTATTTATGGTTACTTAGCTATATCTATATTTAAAATTTAACTTTTAAGATTATTAAATAAATTTTTTCAATAAGGCTTAAGACTTCAAGGAAGTATTTGTTTAAATTCAGCATAAAATTTTTAAACTTTTTTATTATTTTTGGTTACTTTTTGCAAAAATCTAAAGAAAAAATTAAGTAAAGTAAAAGTAGAAGTCTCTTTACTAAGTTTTTGTTATTTGAAATTAAAAACGAAACGTGATTAAATTGCTTAAAAATTTTTATGCGACCCCATGTTTGCTGTTTAGTTTTTTATTTATTTTAATAAAAGTAAATGCCAGCTACTAGGCTTGGGTTAAAAAAATGATTTTCGAATTTAAAAACAGAAAGATAGAATTTCATTTTTATAATAAAGAATTTTATTTTAGCTTTGAAATTGTTATTGACAGTTGGTTATATTAAGCGAAACTAAACGTTTTACGCTTAATAAAATAAATTATCTTTTGAAGAGGGTTTGAAAGTAGTTCGGCCTTAGGGATTTTGGGGGTTTCTGCATTTACAGTAAAATTTAAAAAAATTAAACTAAATACAGATTCAACTTAAAAGAAAAAAATATTAAAGAAAAACTGATGCTTGATAGCATGTTTGGGTGAATTGTTTTAAGTTTCAGTATTCACAACACAACGAATTCTTCCTCAAAAACGCTTTAAGAAAAAGAAAAATAAATAAATTATGAATCAATTTTTTTCTCCGCATATTTTTTTTAAGCATCAAACACATTCTTCTCATAAGAAAATATTTATTTTGTTCTTTTTTCGCCCTAACGTTATGTCTTTAATAAACAAAAAATACACATGTACATGTATATGATTGTATTCTTTGCTTACTTTCAAAACACTTACCAACAAAATTTAATTATTTTCATAAATCATTTTAACACTTCCGCTTAAAACAATTTTTTTTTTTCTTTACCTCTTGCTACAAATGTTTGAAAAAATAAAAGATTCTGTTTAATGGCAACTAATATTTTATGGCAAGAAACACGAAAGATCCTTAAATAAATGAAAGTATTCTCTTGTGTAGATATTTACATATGTGTAAGTATGCACCAACAACCAAATTATTGTGGAAACTATTAATAAAAAGAAAATTTTAAAGAAAGCCTTGAATGAGATATACTAAGATAAGAAATTTAGTTGCACCTAAATTAATGTTTAAAATGTTTGAACTAAAAGCAAAGCGGCATCAAGCTGTTAACTGGCAGTTGAATAAATCTTGGAAATATAAATTTATATTTCAAAGTAAACTTTAATATACCGTAATTTGTTTCCATAATATCCTTACATATTTGCCCACATCAACCGGGGGTCAGATTGACCATGAGGCAAATAGAACGTTCTTAAATGAAAAAGTTTTTGCTTGAATTTATATAAAATGAAACTTAAATTTTTAAGCACGATCAGTTCTTAGGTTTTCTTTTACGTGGGTTTCATTTTATATTTCGGGCTTAGAGAACAAAAACAAATATATATCATCAAAAATCACTTTATTGTTTTTTAAGATATTTCCCCTGAAGATCTATATGCTTTTAATGCATTTGAACCAATTGCTGAAGCACTTTTGCCACTCTAATAAAGGTTTGTTTTTACGTATGTGAATAAAAAGAAGTCATTCGTTGCCAAATCTATATAACTATACGGCGGACGACTTATCAACACTATGTTTTGGAAAATTAAAAATGCAGTTTCTTTCGATCAAACGACATGTGCTTTTTTTGAGCGATTGACAAATTGTTAGGATCCAACGCGAACGAATTGTTTTGACAGCCAAATGTTTATGCAATATTGAATGTATGCAGGCCCTACTAATTTCTTAGGTTGTCTCTATCTCACGATAGATCACATGGCGATCTTCCAATATAAGTTCATGAACAGCATAAATGGTTTTCGGAACAACAACTGATTTTGGACGACCTTCACGAAATTTGTCTTGGAGTAAACTTTGACCACGATTGAATTCAATATACCATCAATAAATACTGGTCTTTGATGGGGCTTCATCACCAAATATAGAATTAAGTTCATCCATACTGAGTTAATCCACGTCGAAAGTATTCTTATATACCCTTCACATTGGCCTTTCGAAATCCCAAACTTTTATTTGATTTTACCCAGTTTTTTACTTATGGAATATTTCCTATTTTTAAATTGGGGTCGGTGTCATTTTTTAACGCTCCACGGGAGACTACGGGGCAGTTTTAGGGGTTTTTATCCTAATTTTTTCAAAGTTTGTATAGCAACCCCCTTAGGGCGTGGAGATAGGGGTAAGTATATTCTAAGAATATGTTTGGGAGTGCAATTTAATGAGGGTTGGTCGTACACTTTAATGCCTACTTTGAAGAATTTGTGGGAATTTGCATATCATTTTCGTAAATTTTGTATGGAGGCCCCCTTAGAGCGTGGAGGTAGAGGGTTAGTATGTTCTAGGGATATGTTTGGGAGAAGAAACTAAGGGAGGTCAGTCGTACACAAAAATTTTTAAAAATCACTCCACGTAGGCTGTTAGCAAAAATATTTTTTGTATTTACTATTTAAGCTGTTAGTGCCAATTCAATAATTATATAATAGTATCTACAATTTAGTTTTTAATACGAAAAATAGTTTATTGTAATTTTTTTCTGTGGACCTTTCCTTTATAAAGCTCCGTAAGTCAAAAATTTTTTTTTATTTATTTTATGCTTAAGGCAATCTTTATAAGCTAACATTTATCTGGTATTTTTTTTTTATTAAAAGAGTGCTAGCGATAAAATTGAAACTGGTTTCTAAAATAACTTTCACTCAGAAAATTTCATCTATCTAGTTTTTTTTACATTTATTTTAATTTCTTCCTGGGCTTACTCGTATAAACAAAAAGGATGTGCTACAAAATAGAGCAAAAAAAGCTAGAATGCAAAATAAAAATTATAACAAAATCTCCCCCTATGGGCACTAATACTTTCTAATAAAATTTTTACTGCATTTACACTAACAACATTTATATTTAGAGAAACAACAATAACCAAATGTCGGTACAATAAACAAAATAAAAACATTCTTAACGATTAAACAAACTGGAAAAATAAATTATGTAAAAATAAAATCTAAAGGACTTACTCCTGCCATTAGCCCGCTACAAAATAACAAGAGCAATAACAACAACATTAACTGTGTCAACAACTTTAATAAAATACAAATAAAATGAAAATTAATAAACCAACAACAACAACTTTGAACAAGTTTGTATGTTGTTAAAGTTATTGCTGCGGAAGTAATTGTTTTCTTGCTTACTGTTGATTGAATTACAAACTTAACTAACATCTTCCATATGCGCCTGGGGTGTAAACATCATTTTAATATTTTTTTTATACCATATTCTAGATGTGACGATATTGTGAGCAAATAAAAATAATATGAAATGCTGTTGACGATGATAAACTAAATATAAATTATCACAAATAAATAAAAGTAGTAAAATATTTAATGCTAAGCTGCATACAGACACTATCTACTTCGATAAGTATTTTTAAGCTTTAATTATAAAAAAATAGTTTTTTTTTAAATAAAGTGATTTTGTACTTTCAAGATGGCTTCCGCTAAAGCTTTAATCCTTAATAAGAAAATTCAATTTTTTTTTTCAAAATTTTGAAGTCTGAAGTTTTAACAATGTATGGTCGAGCACGGTAATAAATTTTTTCATAAGTTTGGTTGCAATCCTAACCTCAAATTGCACAACTTCAATTCAACAGTGTTGTTAACCTTTTAAAGGTCATAAATCTGCTTCTTGGTTAGGCTTGAATAAATTACTGACCTTAAAAAATGGATTAGTAATAGGATTGTTTTGTCCGGTAGTTCCCATCACAAAAATTCCCATAAAACTTTTCTACTTTTACTCCTCGCTTTACTGGCCCAGTTTTGCATGTAGCCAACTCCACAGAAAACGGCATAAATTCGGAAAAAAAAATTATTTTATTTTTAAATATTTCTACGGATTTACGTCCAAAAAATTATAAAATAAAAATATAAAAATAAGTTAATTGATATTTTTATTTATTTATTTTGCAAAAGTTTAAACTGAACATGAATTGAAAAACCGATGAAAATATCACATATATCACAATTTTTAAAATGTTTTTTTTTTTAATATTTTAAATTTTTAAAACTATTCCCTGTCCCGTTTGATACAAAATCTTAAAGTCAAAATCCTTTAAAAAAAGCCACATCCGTAACAATATTTAAGTTGTCATTATTAGCAGAAATGGAAATTCTTTCAGTGTCTACTTATTACTAAACGCTTAAAAACAGAACACCCTTTTTTAAGTTAAAATTTTGATTTTTTAAAGTTATAAGAAAACATGTGTGTAAAATTGTCACCACCGTCACAAGGAAATTAATTAAATCTAGCTTCATATGTTTGTAAAATAAAAAAGGTTGTTTTTATTAAATTTTATTTTGATTTTTTGTAGGAGTAATGAAACAACAGAAAGGTGTGGCCTGTTGTTTTACAAAGTTTTTCTTGTACATTATACATATATAAGCAAGCATGACTACGTGTGCCAATAAGCATGTGAACTTACGAGGTGACACTCATTCCACACCAGTGCATGAAAAAAAAACACTTTTAAAAATATTTTCCTCTAGATAAGCTTATAGCTGAACAAACTATCCTTTTCGTCATTTTAGCTGTTACTTTTTTGTCCGTTTTTGCAAAAAATAATTAATGCAGACAACTAGCATACAAAGACACTATTCAACCTACGACAATGTTGCTCAGCGGATGCAATATTTTCAACGAAAGTTCCATGAAGAAATACATGAAAATGTACCCGTGTTTATATAAAGATTATGTTTTTTTATATTCGTCATTACCTTTTTAAAGTAGTTTTTAATACAAATTAAAAGTACTTAATGAGTATATTAAAGGCATAAATTTCTATACAATTAGAATTAATAAAGAATTTTTTATTTTTATGTGTTTTAATTTTATATCTGTTTATGTTATAAGAAAAGCCTATGAGAAAAGGAAGAACTGCTCCGGACTTTTCATCGATATGTCCTAAGCTTTAGGCAAAACCGATCATGAATTAGTTACAAGCACTCGCCAATAATAAATGTCTGGCAATATATGTGCCGTTATACCTGCTAATCCTAAATTTTGAGAATGCGTTTCACACGGTTAATTGGTAGCTTATCTGGAATTGCCTAACTTGCATCGGCATTTCAAAAAAAACTTAAAGTTTTCAAATAAGTTCTTCTTAAAAAAAGACGATAATTCTAAGAAATGAATCCACCTAATAAAATAAGTTAAAGATGCAATTCATGCTTTGACAATTAAACAAATAATTGCTTTTTAACTAAATTAAGAACGGAAAGTCCTTGGCGTAATATAAATTGAAAAATATTTTTCTCCTGTGATAACACTCTTTAGATAGTGATTAAGTGAGATTTTTTCTTTTACTACAGTAAGAGCCAGTGGGACATAAAATTCATTTTAATGTTGTTACTTTGTTCCATTGACATCATCTTGTGTGTTTTGATTTTAAAATCTCTAGAAGCAAACTTTGTTTATGTATATGTTATTATGTTACAATAATGAATAACTTTTGTTGTCTTTGTTTTATGATGTTTTGTCATGATTTTTATATGTCAGGATTCTTGCTTCAAGGATGCTACTGCAAATCGACATTGGTAAAGTATTAACAATGTTGAAGCATATATGTATAAATGCTTTAAGTAAACCAAACATTGAGACAGTAAGTAATTGAATGAATAAGAGGGTGGCAATAACAATCAGTTGTTAACGGTTATTTAAGTTAAAATGTAGAAAAAATATTAAAAATATTATTACAAAACAAAATGGAATTGCTTACTTTAATATGAATTCTTTTATAGTGTTTAAACTTATGTAAGTATAGCATGACATAGTTTTTTTCCAATAGTTTTTCTTATATGAAAATTTTAATTAAAATGGCAGTAAGAGCAAGGAACTTCATATTTTATTTTGTTGGATTTACAGGATATTATATTTTTTATTATAGTTATTGACATTCGTTTTCTATAGTTTAATCGAATCCTTTAAGTTGAAAATGCTAGTATGAATTTATGATCTTTAGTTTTTTAAATTCATTCTATAAAAGTTTATTTTATTAGGTTTTAGAATAATAAAATGAATTAAAAAATTAAAAGAAAATGATATTTTAACTTTAGTTTAGTAAGTGAATTTTAAAAAAATTAAAAAATAATTTAAATATATATACTGAACTTTGACCTAAAACAAATAAGAGTTTCATATAACATTAATTATGTTTCAACTTCTAGACAGCAAAACTGCTTTAAATAAACTCAAGCTTTTTGTAAAGCTACTTTAAATTAAATTTTGAATCACAAGCGAAGTACTAATTTATCTGCTATTCTTTGGTTAATATTGAAAACTTGCATTTTGAAGAAAGTCATTATTTGGAGGGAAATTGCTAATAACACTTTTGGAAAGCATTTTTAAAGCATAAGAGTGCACCTTTAATTTTAAAAGGCCATGTTGAGTAGATTACTTTTTTAATAAATATTTTGTTCACTAAATCTGAATTATTTTTTACAGTGAATCACAGTTTTGCCTTTTTGCTTAAGGTAGTTTCAGCTGGTGCTTAGTTTTTATTTGCGTGTAGTCTACCTTGTTGATGCAGTATGACAATTTGGGCAAACTGTTTCTTATTTTGATTCTATTCACCGGCAAGCAATTTATCCCAAGTTTTTCATTTAATTCACTATCAATTCACTTAAAATTTATAGTGAACTTGGGAACGTTTCCTTGAGTTTTAATAACTGTTTCAAATGCTGGATAGTCAATCAAGTTTAAAAGACGGGGGCTGTCAAAAACTCTATCAAAACTTATCATAACGTCTTTACTGTGTATAGTATTGCAACATTTTGCCACTTTACGTTCTCCTAGAGTAGACTTAGATACCACAGCACGTTGTTATTTTCTGCTATAGATTTTTAGATCATATATTAACCTCGTTTTAGAGTCACATCTTAATTAAAGTTTAGTCTTTCGGTTTTTTTTTTGTTTTAGTGGTTAATATTGCTTTAATAGTTTGAATTGCAGATTCTTTTAAGACACTAGGGAATTTTTAGGCAAATACTTGTTCTTTAATAAAGAACATTTTTGAGGTCGCTGAAATATATTTTTTTACATCGATCTCTAGAGATTGCATTTTTTATGTCTGAGTTTTTTAGGAGATGCATTAATCCTAAGAACCTTGCTGCAGCTCATGATGACAACATCAAAATAAAATTAGAATTTCGTTCTTTTCTATAGTGACGCACATAAAGAGCAAATGTTATACTTCGAAATATATCGCACTCATAAACCAGACGATAAAATCGTCTAAGTAGATACAGGATACTTTATCTCAGTCTTACTTAAAGCCATCTGTACAGATTCTAGTTTCATAAAATCACGCTAAGGGTCACAAATTTGAAAGTGTTTTTAAATGAAATTTTGGGTTAGCCCTTAATACAAATGCCATCTCGGGGTAAGTATTTTTGGAAACAAATGGCGCGAATATTACTTCTCCTTCTCGAAATATCGCACCCATGTTTGTCTTTATGCTACCAGCCAATACATACGTGATGAAGGGTATAATGGTTGGGCTTAGTTGACTATAACTTTCTTACTTGTTTTTGTTTGCCTTTCAATGTCACACGTAAGAACAAATTTAATTTATGTAATCAAATGTTTTAAAGTGAAATACTTTAAAACGCGAGCAATTTGAGGGTAAATCAAACTAAATCTTTCTCATATTTGTATACGAAATCAAATAAAACAAATATTTAACCCAAAAAAAATTTTTTTTTTATTTTATTTCAAGTTTCTCAATTACCAACCCCATTTGTAATTTTAACAGTTTTTCTTTACACAAACTTAATTTTTTTTTCTATTTTTTTTTTCATTTGCATACAAGTACATACATATACGTTTAACTTTACACAAAAATATTAAACTTTATGGATATTATCATTAAAAGTTTAAAAAACATAAACAAAGGATAAAAAAGGAGAACACAAAACACAACAAAATACATGTATTTTACAAATGAACAAATAAATGCAAGAACGTACAAATTTGTATTATAAAAATGTCAAAACTTGAACAGTGAATTGATATAAAAATAAAAAGTTTTTAACGCGTCTGCAAAATAAGTGAACTATTTTTATTTTGAGCAGACGCGCAAATACACACAAAAAAAAAAGATACACACAGAGATTAAGAACAGCGTGTCATGCAGGAACTTCCGGTAGGGAATACATGTGTACATTGTTAAAAATGCAAGGTGTGAATAAATATGAAAGTAATTAATAATGACAACACGAGTTAATAGTAAACTAGAACCGTGCACATTAAAAAAAATGATAGGTAATCTTTTCGGAAGGCAAAAGCCAAAAATTTAATGGTGTTTCTTAGTAAATTTATTGGAATTGTTGAAATTGGTTTATATATTAGACTAGTTCCTCTAAAGAAAGTTAGCTCAAAATATACAAATTTTCAGGAAAGAAAAAAACTTTCTAAATATTACCACTGAGCATTAGTTTCTTGTTAAAAGTGAGAACTGAAAAATTGTGAGCTGTCTACCTTTAGAGGAACAAGTGCGATATGATTTTGTTCAGTCTGCAGGTTTGTTTGCCTAATATTATCACTCCTATTTATGAAAAGTAAAAACTTGTTTCCTATAGAACTTTAATTGGAATTAACCCTTCAAGTAGGGTATTTTGCGTAATAAATAAATCTGTAAGCATTGAAAAGTATTGGAAATATTAACTGAAAATAGTGACGCAGAAACTAAAAAATATTTTTTTATAACATATATATAACAATGACACATGCAAAACAAAGGAAAATTTTCAAAAGAAACAACAATAAGCTGTATTTTAAGCAAATATTGGGTGTGAGCATAAAAGTCTTTTGTTTTACTTTCCGTAAAATTTTTTAATAATGCGCGAATATTAGTTAAACAACAATATAGTGTTGCTGTGCTTAAAAGAGTTTCTAACTTAAAGTAATGGGCTACTGATGCAATACATATATAGTTGTAATTCCGAAATGTCATAAAAAAATGCTACGTTTTCTTTTTCATTTAGCGCCAGTATTAAGTTGAAAAATATGTTGTGAAAAAATCCATTCTTTTTTTTAAACACATCTTTTTTAATTGATCTTAACTGCGACCAACTTACTATTAAATTTCAAGTCTTTAAACTAAATAGTTTAAGTAATACAAAAAAAAATCAAAAATTTTTATTTAAATAAACAACTTCTTTTAAGTTTTAATTTAAAAAAAAAATTTTTAGATCCTAATAATAATAGTTTCTCTATTTTATGTCAAATAAAATTAACAACTTAAAAAAAAATATTAATTCAATACTTTATATTTTTTGCTATGATTTAAAGGCTTTTAACACCTTACCGAAGAAGGATCCTTTTCCAGGCTTAGCAGCCCATGCGCCATAATATTGCACTAAAAAGCAATAAAATTATCTTCTCGCGTTGAAAAGCAGCTCCAAAAAAACAGTTTGTTAATTTTTCTGATTTTGGTTTTGGCATTATTAAAGGGTTCTATGGAATTCAAATATTAGATTCGCGTTTTTATAGGACAGGACATCTAGAAAAAACAGGCGGCATTTACTCATGTTAGCACGTGTGTTGCAAGTAAACATGTTTTTTTACATGTTTCGCAGAAGGACACATTTAAGCTTTATCGTTTCAATGTAAATTTGCTTTTTAGCAACACAGAGGCAATCTTTTAAGACCTTCGGCTTACTATCTTTACTTTCAAGTGTGTGAGACCTAATGAAGTCTGAACTTTTATAAATGTCCGGACAATCTAAATGTTGTTACGAAAAATTAATTAAATCTTAAGATCTCTTGTTTCCAGTTGGCTTAATTGGTTAAAATTACGTTCAATTTTAGTTCAAAAATAAAATCATACATATTGCGACCTTAAGGGCTAATTGTGTTAAAATCCAAGGACATATGATCAGTCACCAGAAACGATTTAGCGGGAATATAAGGATTTATAAAAACGTTTGTACTAAGCTCGCATTATTGGAAATATGGGCGTGACAAAATCAAATGGTTTTTAAAAAATGTATGAAACAGTCTTAAGTGATGTGCATATAAGACTTTGAAATGCATCGTATTTAATTCTATACAGCCGAGCCACTGTAAGATCTAATTCTCTCGTGTCTATCTGTATTTCCTATATTATACAAAATATTGTGCGCATTGTGATCGTTCACGGTCTGCGATTGGTTCTGCACAATTCCTTCTCACGAAAATCATATACAATAGCAATAACTGAGCATAACTATTGCTATCAAGATATAAATTCACATTAATAAACTTTTAAATAGAAATGAACTAAGCAAATTTTGTGAATGCCCTTTACCAGAAAATTCTTTATAAATACTGGCATCAGCCCTATATCTTGCTTGTGTAATTAACATAAAAAATCATTTTGCAGAATTTAATGGAAGTTCAACATCAGTGTAAATGTAGGATTTTTTAAAAAAAAATTAATTTTTTTGTAAGTAAATTTCTTACTATTCTTATTTGTTAACTCTTTAAGAAAACTGGCAACCCTTTACACCTACACAAGTATGTGTCGCTATGTGCGTATTTGTGTGTGAAAAAAATGTTATAGCATAAAATAAAAATGCTGACGACAATAATAATTGTAAGAATCATTTACTGAAAAGTTAAATTTATGCACTGACTTCCAAGTCGTCGTAATACATTAGATAAAATTTTTCAAATGAGCATTCAACTTTAGATAACTATGAAAACATCTTATACGTAGTTATATTTTTCTCCTACATGAATATCAAATTTGCAATAAAGATATGTGTATCTTAAGAGCATGTGTAGGGCTATTACTCCCTTCCTTTAGTTAATAAAGTTGTTGCATTAGCTTGATCCAAAACAGGAATAATAATAATATCACATATTATCTCACGACAAAAAAATAGTTAGTAAAAGAAATAAAATTGACTTAAGGTAATTTCAAATTTTTTCTTTTTAACTCAGTTTTTTTTATTTACAGATTTGGCTACGTGCTACATAGTTGTGCTCATAACAAAAAATTTTGCCATAAGAACTTAAGACCTATTATTTTAAAGGCATCCACAAATTGAACCACAAATATGTTTGGTTTGATAATGTGTACTTTTCTTTGAACAAAATAAACTTTTCACGCCACAAGTATATTGGTTGGCAAAGCCAACCAAATAAAAAGGAGTTTTAAATTCGATTACTGCTCTTTTATAAAAGGGAAATAATAAGCATTTTCATGTTTATAATGCGTTTTGGCAATGCAACAAAATTGTCAGTAAGACCATAGCAATTTTTTTCCTTGACAACATTGTGCATTGGCAGACAACACAACAAAGCTAAACTTGTTGAAGTTTAACAAATTCACAGTTTTAGTGGAATTTTAGCACATTTGCATTTGAAAACATTTTTAACACATCATTTAGAAATTTGAAAAAAAATGTTTGGCAAAATATTACACCTAGTTCTTTCATCACAGAGTTTTTTCTCGAAGTCTTTTGTTTTTTTTTTTTAATTAAGCAAACAGTTCATTTAAAAGCATATTTTTAAGATGCTGGTGATATACGAAAAGACTACACACAAAAAATTCTATAGGTTATATTTACTTAAAATAGAGTATAAATTCAACTAAGAAAAAGGGTAGAATGGCAGTTACAAAGTCTCTAAGTCAATAGACCAATTATTTTAGTTGATTCCCATGTTCGAAAAATTAACTTAAATTTTAGTTAGAGTTACTTATAAACTTTTTTAAATCAACAACGATACCAAAGTACACTTTCCTTATAATTATAGTAAAATTCACTATTTTTTTAGATGAATTATTTAATCTGCAAACCAAATAAAACATAATTTTTGTTTAACAATAATTTATCAAAAAATATGAAAAAATGTTACACATGTTAAACAGCTAAACTAATTGTTGTAGGACAAGAACCTATAAATTTGTCAGCTTATTTATTACCATGGTTGACTACCGAGATCCTGAATTCTTTTTTACGGCAATACAGAAGCTATGGCGGAGTTCCGAAGAGCCAAACTAGTCCTTAAGTGTTGCTTATTTACCACAAGAATTTCTTGAAGTGGCCGCAAAAAAAAGTTCTGGTTAAGCTCATAAAAAATTGATTTTTTCCATTACTCGAGCAGCAAGAAATGCATTAAATCACCCTCAAATTAAATCTCTTTGTATTCCCCAAAAATCAAATTCAAAAATATTTTTTATTCCGTTTAATTTTTAATTAATTTTTTTACGTACCTTTGACAACTAAATAAATAAACAATTTGTATAAAATAATTTCGAAGACAATACCTAATTCGCTAGGTAACATTAGCTTAAATTTTTTGTCAAATCGAAACTAAAATTATCTATTGGGCTTAGTTAGTAAGACTTAGTTTTTCATTTTAATACAAAAAGAAATTAACAAACGAAGCTTAGTTAATATAACCTTGATTATTTTTTTGTGTGTAGGATAAGCTCTTACGGTGAGATTATTTGTCATAATAAAGCTAAGCTTAATTTTTTATTTGTATATAGTTTTGTTAAAAAGGTAAAGAAAAATTAGAATCTCACTGTAGAAATGAACAAAAAAAGAAAATAATTACACTTCAAAATTAAAATACGATGTATTGTCTATGAAAAACATGAGGAGCATAAAACTTTATTGCAGCCTGAGTATACGAATTTTGTTCTTGCTACGTGCATCTCACGTGGAGGTCGTTTCAATGGGTTCACTATCACCAATATTCAGGAGCTCCTTTTTCGAACACTTAAAAGAACGGCCACCAGTTCCGCGTGTTTTTAGTCCCTTCTGTTTTGTTCTCTCCATAATAAGTGCTTTAGCCAATTAAACTATAATTGAATTAAGAGTATCGCATGGTGAATTCGCTTCATATATAAAATCCGAACGTTTACATGAATAATCATTATAATCTTAAAAAAAAACTTTCTTCCACCATTTTCTAGAAATCCCGCTCATATTGCACATTACAGTTTTTTGATTTGATAGTCAAGGGAAAATTCACATCTTCTTGCTTTCTTAGCGCTTCAAATAAATTTTGCATAGGGCAATTTGACACAAACAAAACTTCTTTTGAGTCCATCCATCTCGCAGCTGATAAGCTTATAGCACTTATTTAATATTGTTTTTTCCCATGATACAATCTCTTTTAATTTTTGTTTGTTTCTGCACACTCTGGAAATGCAATTTTTTTAAGCAAAAATACTGATTACATTGCCCTAGTTGCGAATTGTAGATACCCGATTAAGTATGACTCTTTCACCAAGATTTCCGGTGATCACTTAGTTGGTTTCGTTCCCATTATAAATATTTATATCACATATTTATCTAGTTTTACCACCACACTGCATCCTTATTTTTGCGCCACGTTTTATGGGCTTCCTTAGTCATGTACCGTTTTCAAAGGTAAGATGAGTTCCCTTTAGCTTATCAGGCACTTAAGCAAAAAACGTACATGTAGTAACAAAAGAGATTTATCTGCATTATAAAATCTTTACTTCAGCCTATCAATCAGATGTAATAATGGGCCTTAATATAATACTTATACTTAAAATTTAATTCGAGTTATATTTTAAAACACATTAAAATACAAAAAAAAAACAGAATTAAAATAAAATTTTTTGTTAAATGATTTATAAATAAAAGATGCCTTATTATAAAATAACTTTTGTCTTTATTTTAAACTTTTCTATGCTTCACTTCATTAACTGTAATAACGTACATATATAATTGTTTTTATTATTGAAGTTTGACTTTTTCATTATGGTAAAATGTAATGTCAGGTTGTACTTAGGCAGATTATGGGGTAGGGAAATAATTTTGTGCTTTTCTAAAATCTCTACACTAAAGTGACTAATGATTCTTTATTTTTACACTCGTAATTCCTTTATTTAAAAAATAAACAGTTTTCAAATGAAATAATTTAGTCAAACCTTTGTGGGTACTTTGCTTTTAGTTTCAGTAATACTACACTCTATAAATGTCAACGCACAGTTTCTAATAACCAAATTACATATGGTCACATGTCCCTTGGGGAAAATAAATTTTCGTTGAATTGCCATAAATTTGTATTTTATTTTTTTTTTAATATTATTTTGCAGTTGTTTTTCATAAAATGTCATAAATTTATTATTTTTTATTCGAGTAAGTACTTATAAATTCATAATGTGTTAACGAATTCAGCAAAATTTTACAGGTGGTTTAACTGAACATTTAATGCAACCTAAAACGCAATTGCTTCTAGAAATGCTGCAACATCAATTGGTAAAAAATTAAATATAAAATTTCATCTCAACTGCAACTGATTATTTATTGAACCTTAAAAGCTTAAGTTAACATAATATTGTCTTAAGTTAAAAATTTTAATATTAAAATTATATGTTTATTTTTATTTTTGTTGAACTTATTTATTTTAAAACTAATTTAAGCTTTTTAGTATGGCTTAAGTTCATTACATAATTTCTTTTTATTTGAAGAAATTGAGTTTTTCCGTTTAAGTTAAAAGAATCTTTTATTTAAAGAAAGCTGGGTTTTTCCATCGATGCTGAGCGAGTGGAATGAAATTTTATTTTAAGGAAATTATAAGCTTTTTCAAATATTATTCTTTAGAAACGCATTGAAACCAAAAAACTTTTTTTATTAATTCTTCCTAAACATGCAATATTATTAGAACACTTTTATGGTTTCCATCATCATTACATTATTTTATAATGTAAATGTAATGTAATGTTATTTTTATAAATGCAAATTATGATTTATTCAATAGCGTATTTCCACTTAATTTTATTAAATAAAATTTGTTTTCAAAAAATATATGTTTTTAAGGAAGCGAAAATTTATATTGATCAATTTAAATATTCACATTTAACAACAAACATATTTAAGTTCATTGTTTATTAAAAAAAAAATAAATTTCTCGAAATATTTGAAACAAATTAAAATAGTGTGTGAAAAGTTTTGCAATAATATATAAAAACAATTACACTAATAATTAAACGAATGGTGGATATATTTTGATACACCGGAGTAAGTCCCGAGACAAGGTATTTGAGTCTCCGGCTAACCATGAATCCATAGCCAAACTTGTTTCTTATTTTCTGTCAGTTATAAAACAATGCGTCGCTCTTTGCTGTAGTTGTGACGCCTTTTCTTATCGTTCTTCCAGTAAGGCAGTTATAAAGGCCTTTTACTTTTTAAGTACATCCGCCAGTGCCTGTACTGCATTTTCTCTTTAAAGGATTTAAAAATTTCAAACTTATGGTCCTCAAAACATTTATGGGGGTCATCAACATTAGAGGGGTCTGTTTTAACAAGGCTGGGTTACTAGTCCGATGCCTCAACAAAATTTAATCATTCATATGGGTGAACACGTGGCACTTCTAAGCTCACTACCTTTAATGAGTAGTAAGAGCAGGTACCCCAGGTAACACTAGGGGGAGGCTTGTATCTGCAAATGAGATAAAAGAAGAACTTTTCTGGGCCTCGCCAGATTAAAATAGATCCGACCTCTCCTGCTGCACTTACCACATTTAAAAGTTTATTTTTTTGTATTTTCAGGAATTTATTTAATCCATGTTATTTATAATTTACTTTTGATTATTTTAATATGGCAGAATTTATTAAAAGATAATGAGCTATTAATTATTGTCAAATTTGAACATGTTATAGCTTGCAAGCCCGTCAGATATTGCAATAGCTCTATAAATTAGTATTAGTATAAAACTGAATGGGGAATGAATTTTTAGTTAATTTAAGAGTTAATTATTTAATAAATTGTTCATTTAAGGTTGATCGATAGCATACTTTTTATCCAATTATTAACAGTCGACTTATAACTTTATCTAAGAACCAATTTAATGCATAAAAACAAACTTTAACTAACTACAAATTTTATACATAAAATGAAATTGGAAGCAAACCCTGGACAAAAACTAAAAACAAATTTATTAATATCATTTCATATTATTATTAAAATGTTTCGTGTTTTCTTAAATTTACAAGCAATCAAAGGTTATTAAAATGTTAAATATACGTATGAGTATTATTTTATACTTCACACAATATTACTCATACGCTCTAGTGCGCATCTTTTTGTTATCAATTGAGGGGTTCAAGTGACTTGTTTTTGATAATGAGAAAAATTAGGTTATAATTAATTTGAAATTAAAATCGTTACACTCTATCTAGAATATTTTTTCTCGAATAGTAGAGATACAAAGATACATTTTAATTTAAAAAGATGAAAAAAATACACATAAAAATACCACAAAAATTGCCTTTTTATGTAAGGAAGCTCGAACTTTTTCCCCCTAAAAATTTATTTTATAAGGAAACATAAAAAACTATTTATTTTTGTAATACATTACAATAAAATAGTAACGATAAAAGTCCAATTAAAAATTATTTTTTTTTATAAAAGCTCCTTCCAGTTTTTGGGCAATCGTTATATTAAATCTTTACTGTGGGACGATTTCTTCCTTCTGCGGCTTTTCTTTAAGTTCTAAAAGAGTGTTTTGTGTTGTGCGTAATATTCAACTTTGTATTTCAGAAGCTATAATTAATCCAAATCCTCTTGAGATGTAAAATTTACTGTATTGTATCAAAGATTTTGTTTGGCTAAAATTGAGTGTGATGAACTTACTAAAGAGCTTGACATACAGCAACACATATATTGTAGACAACGTTTTTGAATTAGAGTTTATAACATGACTAAAATGCAAATGAATGGACGCCACAAAAGCTGCTGCCTTAGTCAACTCAAGTTTAACTATTGTTCAATAAAAATATTATTTAAAATTTTTTATTATAATTTTGTTTTTGGCATAACAACTTTATTTTTTTTTTTAAATAGAAAAATATAACATATATTTAATCCTTGAGCTATTTTGTTTTATTTGACACGTTTTAAATTAAATAAACACTTTCCTTTATTGTTACAACACCATTTAATACCAACAATAATACATCCTGTTGATATATTTTTTATATAAATTATATGGCTCTTTAGTTTATACATATGAACGTAAATAAACACACATAAACACTTACTTTAAACAAAATGACATACAGTCATAACCAAACAATAATAAATTTTCCAAGCATGAATTGAATGTTTAATATAAGTTTTTACAGCCCCAATAAACATTTTTTTTTATATTTTAGTATTTTTCGACGCTCCTGCAAGATTAAAATAAGTACTTATGATTCCATTGGTACCTTTTCCTTGACTCTTACGAATGGATATTTTATGTGTCGCGTGCCTGACTCATTTTTATTCAAATTTGTATGAAAATTATATTTCAGGAATACGAATGATCAATTTATTATAACACAAACTTAACACAATTTTTTTGGTTTTCTAAAATAGCCACTTTTTAAACATCTGGAAAAATAAAACACATTTGAGTTTCTTAATAAGATAGTGTGGCGGTTTTAACCGGTTTATTTTTGATGATTTTCCACAAAACAATACTCCAAATGCTTGCAGGGTGGTAATAGCGTTAAAATTATTGTATTACGCTCGTAAAGCTCAAGGAGGTATTGATTTGCTTTTTTTATTTCAAATATTTTTATTATTATTTTTTATTGCGTTTCCTTTCACCAGGCGTCTTTTTACGGTTCATTGCACTTTATGAAGGTATCACACATTTATGAGTTAGAGGAAGTGTTAAGCAGGGGTTTGTATGCTTGTTTTTATAAATGTGTGTTTGTATATGTTAATATGAGGAAAGGTTGTGTTTTTGTTTAACTTGTATACACTTCACTTTATGACTTTTAAATATATATTGTTTTATTACATTCTTATATACTTGAGTGAGATTTTCTCTGACTTAAATTTGATTTGCACAGTGATATTTCTTTCTTGAAAAATTTTTTATAGCCCGTGTGAGCTTTTGTTTTCTTCTTGAGAAATAGCAGGTTCGTAATTCATGTTTTGTGATAAATAAAAAGGTTTCTATATACGTAGTACATTTTAAGCAAATATTCTTTTTATACCCACACCACATACTAAAAGGAATAGTCTGAGATGCACCTTCATTTTCGAACCACTTTCTAAGTTGTTCCCTCTGGCTGGGTGTCCTTGTGCTTTTCGAATATGATTCAGGTTGAAATCCTTAGGATATTTCAAAGAAAATTTGGCACACTTGAGATTTTTTGCTCTGGCACAAAGAGTATAATTTTTAAAGATGATAGGTCATCTTTTTGACATAGCTCTCGAACAAATGTCCTCCCAGATCTATTAATTTGGGCTATAAATAGCTCAAATTTTAGTCTATTTTGAACAAATTTGGCATATTTGTCTTTCTTTATACCACTAAATAGCATTTTGAATACGAATTTTATAGGTTCACACAAATGTCCTCCCGGAATAAACATATATTCCGAATATTATTCTATATTTCCTAATAATAAGTAGCATACTTAACATAAATATTGTTGGTCCTCTTCTTCATATACCCTCTTCTTTTCAAATTTTTGTATATTCACACCATCACAGCCCTACGCTTCACCTAGGAGCTATGGAAATTATATATATATCACAAATTTACCATTAAAGTCCAACTCCCGGAAAACCTATTTAACCTCATAAATTGCGATGCTATGCTATGCTTGAACGCTGTAAAAGTAAATTTATTATCAAATTCGCAGGAGGTTTTTAAAATGAAATAAAAAAAATCACATTAATGTTACATTTTCTACTCAATGGACGGCAAAGAAAAAACGCTTAATATGAATGCGTACTATCAGTTTTTTTCGCATTTTAATACGTGGTTAACTGTTGAAGAATTTTTCTTTTTTCAAACGCAAGTTTACGCATGCAGACCAACGTTTGTAGATACCGGTATATAAACATATAAGTTCGCTTGGACGTCTGGAAAAATGAAGTTTGTGGTAAATCGGCGAATATGAAGAATTTTTAAAGGGAGATATATTGCTTTATGCTTTATGTCAAGGACTTTGGTGCAAAAAATTGGTGCTGTCAAAATAAAAACAAAATTCTTTTAAAAAACAATGTTCTTCTTAACATAAAAACATGGATATATTGGACGTACCAATTCGAGGGTAAATTCCGACGACAAAACGATTCCTACTTTTCAGCATAAAAAAATAAATTTAAAGATATTTTTTAAAATTCCTTAAAACAATGTTTCGTTTTCTTTCTTGTGAGACAATAGCACCTTACGTACATATGATCCCATCTTTTTTTATAGGGATCTTAGAAGCGTTTAACTCTTTAGATATTTTGCATAAAAAATTTTAATCGTTTTTATGATTATTTAGTCAATCTTTAATACTTTGTAGTCACTTAAGAGTGCAAAAAAAACGAGAGTAAAAAATATCAGAAGGTTTACCTTGAGTACCCAAAATTGCAGAATCAGAGCGGTGTAATTTGGAAAAAATGTTTACAGTTGCTGACTGTAAGTTATTTAGGAAGTATTTTAAAAAATTGTTTTTGAATGAAAAACAGATTTAAATTTTAATATAAATTTTTTTAGCTGGTTTGAAAAGTTATTCAAAGCAATAACTGCATCAAAATTCAGCTTTTAAGTTTAAGTTAGTTTTGTCAGTTATTTTGTAGTGAAAACTTAAACAAGTACAATAAATGAGTAGACAACAAAAAATACCATTTAACTTTGTTTAGTTGTATGCCATTGTGTAGACCTTTGTAATGACCAAACCAATGGTCTGAGACCAACTTTCCAGTAAATTTATCGACTAAGAACCCTTTCCTGAGTAGATTGAAGCATGTTCTTCCACACGCACGTCTGGCTGGGTGTTAATGTATTGCTGTGTTCGAATTACGGGACGCAATGTTGAATATATTTTAGTGACGATTGGCACAGATAAGGTTTTTGGTTGTTTTGGTATGTGTTTTAGTTTTATTTGCCAAAATTCTAAAAAAAATTCTATTTTAGTAATTGGTCGCCGTGCCCGTCCTGTTACAGGCACAAAACATAAACTGCACAAAAGTTGTTGTTCGTGATTGGTTAAAAATGCACACATCAATTAACTGGTTAAAAGGTGTTAAAGAGGTGAGGGGAAATAAATAGAAAAACTGGTCCAAACATAAACATACATCTGTTTACATATACACACATACACGCGTGTAAATACAAACAAAGTAAATTGAACAGGATCTTAAAAAATTAATGCAAAATTTGCTAATATAAGATTGGCCTGTAACCCGTTCTGAGGTGTTAGTTTTGAACCAATTGCCCCCTCCAATGACAACGCAATGTAAAAGTTACAGGTTCTCTTCATATAAAGTGCAGGAACTAGAACCAGTTCTTACCCTAAGGGACCGTTCACGTCAGTAGTCTTAGACCAGTCCACTTCCCCGTAGGGTATCAACTACTGCTAGCATAATCGTTAATTAATTTTCTTGTACTTTATTCAACTAGACTGTTTACATTTTTTATTAGGTCAGTTGAGGTTTTAACACTTTCTCCTATTTTTTTGCACTTTTCCGGCTTTACTAAGGAATTACACATCCATTCAGGTGTTCAAGCAAAGCTAACTAATATAGTAAAATAATTTGTTAGTTTCAGTTATCTAGTAATTTTTTACACATAACTTTTATATCCAGTTTATCTTTTTTAAATAACTTTTTGTTGTTTGTTTCATTTTATATTTTTTATTCATGCTTTAAGTGTATCTTTTTAGCCGCATGAAAATCTGCAAAGGAAGTGCAACACAAAAATGCAACTAACAAAGGACATTGGCTTAAAGGGTTTCCTAGAGATTTTTCTAGATGATTTAGCACAAAGTTTTTTTGTGAAATAATTTTTGCTTCTGTCATAAAAAAAATTAAAAAACTAGCACAAATGTACAAAGAGGAATTATTTTATATTTTTGCTGAAGATAAGAGAGTGTGGAAAATATTATATTTAATTTTAACTTTTTCTGTTGTGCTGCTTTTTATTTGAAACCTCTTAATCTTTATGAAGTTCATTATGGTATTTAACGTAATGAAAACAAAGTAGGTTTATAATGCATTTTATACATATAAAGAACAGTTTATTTAGTGGTTCACACAGAACTAGCTTACTCTAAAGCAATTTGGTGAACAATTTTAAAGTGGTTGGTGAAATACTTCAAGTTTCATAAGGCGCCATCTTCGAAGGCTCCGTTTCAGGCTTAGGAGTCGTCTTAATGAAAGCAACTTTTCATATTGTTGGGAAGTGTTCAAGTGATGAGAAACAAGAAGAAAAATTCTTCTATTTGATGTGAATGGTAGTTTTATAAGCATTTTGTTATTAGTTTCTTAAAATTTAAGGGCTCTTTTAGAATTTAAAGTATTAGTAGCCTCTCTGATGATTAGAAATTTAAACTGAACTTTTATAGGTTGTCTTGATACAACAAATTGTAATTCACTAATACATGTGTTAAATGTGAACGGGTTTCTTAAATGATTTGCGAAGAGATTACATTTTGCTTTGGGGCCCATTCCCAGCACTCGTTGAGATAACGCATTAATTATTTTGCAATAACAGGTCTTCAGCGGCTTTTGGCTTATTTATCTGAGGATGTGTATCTGGACCTTTTCTCTAATCGGTGGTGTTCTATATGCCTCCTGAGTGAGTTTGTGCACTTCCTTAATTTAATTTTAAATTGCGGCGATCTATTACTTTGCCATTATCTGCAGATTTTTCTTTTTTAGGGAAAAATTTATGCTAAATATGCTAAAAAAATCATGTTGAGTAGGGAGCTGAATGAAGATCAAGTGCCGCTTGATGTCAAAATGCTCCAAAGATATATATTTCGTTACGAAGAAATAATTGACGTCTGGAATTTTATTCTGGGTTTTTGGCCAGTAAGTTAGTCGTCCAGCTGAAATACAATTTCAGATACCGAATCATACAAAACGCGGCCTTTAAGTCTAATTCAGAGGGAGCCAAATAGCGTAGGTTTTAAGCGGAAACCATAAATTTTATAAAAATTGTTGTATTAATCATAAATATTAAAAATATAAAATTAACAAATTTTGAAATCTTATAAACTAGATATTAGCCCTGAAGATGTTACTCGATGGGTAACGAAATATTGGCAAAATAAAATAAAATATATAATTTAATAACACTGACCAAAAGCTCGAAAAACTTATTTGTTAATTGTATAAATTCTATGGTCGAATAAAATCTCAAACTGAAAAAAAAAAAATAATTAAATATATATATGGCTTAGAGTTATCACCCCTCATATAGTTTTCAATTTGAATAATACAAAACGATTTAAGATATTATATAAATTTGAAATATTTACTTTTTATCAATTTTTTTGGTTTTTTAGACGACATCCGAATCCTTTTTAAGTTAGCTGCAAAAACAACAAAACAACAAAAAAATTTTTATAATAAAGTTTGGTTTAAAGGAAGTGATTTAAAAAAATAGCGATTTTTGCTAAAGTTTTCCTGTTGCATTTATTGCTTTTGCTGTTGAAAATAAACGTTCACGACGTAAGGCTGCAAGTTTGTTTTTGCTTTCTTACTTTCTAATTTTCTCTGACTCTTTATTTTAAGTTTCAAATTTTTTTCTCCCACTTGATCCTTCCAACGTAGTTTCGGTTTTCACCTTCGGGTTTCAGTTTTCCCCTTCGGGTTTTGGTTTTCCCTTTCGGTATTCGTTTGTTACTGATTTTCAATAGCGATCTAAAGTTATTATGTTTCCTTGTCACCAAGCGGTTGAACATAGTTTATGACATTGTTTTTTCTATGACTTTGATTTTGTATTTATCACAAGAACAACATTACTTCCTAATTTCTTTAGATATTTCTTGACCTTTTTTATTTAAATACAAATTAATTTAAATTTTACGATTGCTTTTTCTTAACCCTCTTGAACAAGCTATATGCTGATCAAAAAAAAAACAGTATTTAATGAAAACCAAAAGAAGCTAAATCAACATAAAAACTCCGATAATGCCAAAAGCAATTTACTTTTACATCTTCATTTGTATGCAAATCGTATGAATAATCAAATTTTTTAGAACAGTGTTAAAGGAAACATAAGGACAAGGAATTAACTTCACACTTTTTGTATGTGTGCACTCCTTTAATGTTAAAGACTAGATTAAATTGAGAAAAAATATAAACTAAGGATATCTATATTAGGAATAAATTAGCATATAACCCGGTTTTTTGTAAGCGCAGCTCTAAGTTCAATAAAACAATTTTTTATACGGTCTTTGCTTGTGGTCTTTAATTATGTTTTATATTAACGGAATTCCAAAAAAGTACTTTTTGCCTTGATTTCAAATTTTTATAGCCAAAATCTTAAAAGTGAGTAAAAAACCACCAGAAATGTAAAGGGCCCTACAAACCTAAGCCTTACTCAATTTCATTGGAACCTAGTTTCATACCTCTAGACTTTTTTCCTTAAAAAAATAAAAAATTTACTTTTGAAAGCGCTAAGCCTTAACGTTCATTGCTCAGCTGAAGGATACAGAGAAACTGACGTTTTAAGCTCACTAAAGCTTGTATCCATTGCGCCAGATATAGGCTGGTTGTAAACGCAACTTTTTTGTTAAAACCCATAATTAATTATTTGAACAAAAACGTGCTTAAAGACCACGCGCCTTTGCCAAAAGCTATACCAAAGACGGCGGTTTAAGTCCACCAGGGTTTATTTGTCCGGTATTTATAATTGGATGTTATTCCATTTTCGTTGGGAATTTTTCATGTTTGTTGGGAGTCATTTCATATCTGTTGAAACCTATTTCATTTATAGAATTTTTTTTCCATTGGGAGTGATTTAAATTTTTTAACTATTATTTTACTATTTGAAGCTATTTTATTTCGTTAGTGTGGGGGTTAATTCATTTTTGAGTTATTTCATGTTATCATAATTTACAAGCACTGCCTTTGTAATGTATTTGCTTCCTAAAATTTAAAGAATGTAGAAACGTGGTTTTGCAATTAGGTTAAAAATATTTTAATATATATAAAATATCACTTGAACAATTTAAACCATAAATAAAAGCACTGATTTAAGTAATTTAAGTCAATAGCACAGAAAAGTGTTTTTTATCAGAAAGAAAATATTAGGAGAATTGTTGTTTAGAGAAATCGAATTTAATAGCTTTATGTTACAAAATTAATAAGTAACAATTCCTTTAATTGCTTTGAAAAATTAAAACTAAAATATATTCAAACTTCAAGGTTTGTCCAGATAGCCTTACAAAAAACCATAAACCATAAAATGTATGCAAATATTAGAATGCATCCACAGACTACGTGCAAATGTCAAATGAAAGCACATGCATATGTACATATGCTTGCTTGTTGTTATTGTACACGTAGATTTTGAAAGCACGTCGCTACATTCCTGACTGCAACATTCTTGTATTTTTTTCTGCTTCTTGAGCCGAAAGGTATGCAAAATGCAATTCAGTTGAAGTCATTAGTTTGATGGAAAGGAAGACAGTTGAGATGAATGAATGAGAGAAATGGACTGAAGTCACGGGTGAATGAACAAATATTTGTTTGCGTGTAGTTGACAGAATATTTGATTATCCTTCTAAGATGATATGAATAATGATTTTGAAAAATTATGAGTAAATTAAGTTGACCTAGTTAACTATATTATGAAGAAATTAATGCATTTTTGTCAAAACAATATTAAAAAATTCTTTTTGCATTTAAAAACTTTAAATCATATCGAACTGGAATTTGGTAGAAAGTATGCGACTTACTTTAAAAGGCCATGAGAACTCTTAGGTTTGTGTGATTGAAAAATATTACATAAGAATCTAAAGTGTATAAAAATATTTAAAACAAAGAAAAACTTCACTGCCTGTTGTGTAATGAACAATAGGCTGACACGACCTTTTTGGCCTCCCCAGGTATAAATTTTCACACCTTTATTATACCAACATTTTTCACATCGTTTGATTGTTAACTATGCTATACGGCACTTAAGCAGCAAGCAAGGTTTCAATTATTCAGCACTTTTTTATGTTCGTCAATTAGGGGATGACCAACAGACAACACAACCCATTCTACTAGGGAATTCCAGACCTCCCCAGGTATACTAATTTACTAAGTACAACGAAACCACGGGGTCGGCACTAGATTTTAGAATTCCTTATGATAAGTATCTGTAAGTAATGAGATGGTAGGGTCGAATATCGGTGTATAAGAAGTAGCTCTTAGAGATATAAAGGATGAACGGGAGCCATTTCTGCCGCTAGCTAGCAGCCGGGTGGGGGGGTTTGTTTTATCCCTCATGTCCCTCTTACCGATAGGATGTCCGGACATAAATATTGTTTTAGACTCCCTGATTAAAGTACAAACAAAATGGAACAAAGCGGTTGATTACACTGTAAATAGGTTTTAGATTCCCCGTATTTAATCAACACAATAAAAACTTTGGTGCCTCACCTTTTCCACTCACATTTTACCAACAAAATTTCCTCTAGATATTATTAGAAGTGACGCCTCGGTACCCACCCTACCTATGATCTTAGGGCGTTGCAAGTTAAACTAAGATCCCAACTTTATTATTTATTCCAAACCGATCACATATGTAAGAAGATAAAAAATTTTAGGGCTGCATTGCTATAAATTCAACTTTTATGTAATTTTTATTCATAATTCCATAAATAAGTTAAATTATCTTTTAAATAATAATAATTAGGTAAGCTATAATAATTGAATAACTTGATAATATCAACCACCTTCGATATACATATAAACATTTTTAAAAATAGGGGTTGGTGGTCTTTCTGTGATAATACTACATCTGTACTTATTTGTCTAAAACATAATACCACTTGTTAGTGTCTTTTTTTTTTGTTTTTTTTATCTAATATCGATTGCTGGGTGTAAGAATTTATGACTCCCGTAATAACCAAATTAAATCTTAACTATCAATTCTCTTAAAGAATAAATTGGGAATATCTTTGTCAATGACACTTGCTCTCTTGTTCTCTTAATCGTTAATGAAGTTATGAATGAGCGTAGTAACACGCAACATAAAACAAAAAATAACCGTAGGGTTATCACCAATATATAAATCTATATCGATGTGCAATAAGAAAAAAAATAACAAACAGTAATCCCTCTTATTGCGGGGAATGGTGATAAATTCTTACACAATATTGTTAAACTAATATATAATAGTGGTAAATGTTCTCTTTGGTGGTTTTTTTTTTTCTTACGTTGTTGTAACGTTTAACTTTACTTTAACCACAATAACCAACCCGCAAATATTAGAAAAAAAATAAATCATTATGACTTACCCATTTTGATAAAATTCTGCAACGGAGGAATGAAAAGGCCTCTTCAAACTGCTGTCCGTTGCTGGCTGAAATGGGTTATTTATGCAGCTATAGGGAACAATTACGACTATGCTTAACACTACGTACTTTAAATCTATTAAAAAAAATTTTGATTTTTTTAAGCCTTATAGTTAAAATAACAATTAGTTATAATTTAAGTTATTTCAGAATACATTTGCCTTGTGCACTTTAGGTAGGTAATAGTGATAACTTGTGTGTACTATTTAATTGTTTAAAACAACAATCTTAGAAAATATATTAACATTCGTTCCCGACAGTGCTTTAAATTGGTTTTTACGCTATATAAGTAAGTATTTTATGAATATGTAGGGTAGCTCCTGATCATAGATTTTAACACAGAATTTTTTTATTCTTTTTGAGTTTTTTGCTTTTTTTTTTTGTTGTTTTCTTGCACTAAAATGTATTCTAAAATAAACTAAACGATTTTAACCTTAACACATTTTCACACGTTAGCATGGTTTCTCGATGACCTTTACACTTGACGAGAAGTTCATAGTGTCTCAAAAGTTTGCTTAGTAGGATAGCACGATTACAGATGATTTGGGCACCAACTTTTTCCCTTTTTCTGATCAGTAACTGGTGGTCAACACAATTTGGGGTTTTGGTTCTTGACACTTTTAAAATTGATTTTTAAGCGGGCGGTAGCGTATGGTTAGATGACTAAGAACAAACAGATTGCTTGCTTCTCTCCTCTTCTTTCGCTGATAGGTTTTTTTCAATTAAATTTTGCAGTTTTAAGCTTTCCCATCTTTTTCTTGTTTGTTTGGTGATCATGCCAGAAAAAAAACTACAGTGGGTGCTAGTACAAAGCACCCACGAATGAAACATACGCCAATATATTGGCGAGGTCAAATAGAGAACTTTGATTATACGTATTTTGCCCAACAGGTACATACGTAGGTACAAAACTGTACAGATAGGTAGGTGTTCGAAGGAACAACTTAACAATAAGTTTGTGGCAAGCCGCCTAAATCTCCAGCATGGAGGTCTAAGGAGTCATCCCTTAGAATTTGTTGCGTGGTTTAGGTTCTCTTCAGATTACTACAATTATTGATCGTCAACTAATTGATTTATTCAATAATGCAATAATATGACTGGCGACCACATGAAAACCTTTCTTAAATTTTTTTATACTTTGCTTTGTTCTAAAAAATTTGTTGGCTACTTATCACTTTATGCCCCGTCTGTGCTGGTTGAAAGTTCGAAGTAAAAGGAGTTTTCAACACCATTTTTGCCGCAGCGAAGCCAGATGGGTACGTAAAGAGGAAAAAAATATCACCGTATTAGCGCGAATATGCTTGTATAAAAAAATTACTTGGGTTTAAACAATGTGCTGACATGCGTTCATGTGCGTCGACATGCGTCAACGATGATTTTTACTTGATAACATAAAAATTTGCAAAAAGTGTAAATAACGTTACAGCAATTAGGGTTTTTTTCTTCTCCCCTAAAAAAAAAATTTATGCGTACGCAAGTAAGACTGAATAACAAAAAAAAAGAAAAACGTAAAATTTATATTAACATAAGTATAGGTTAACACAATGAGATATATTTACTAATAAGGAATGCTGATGGTCCCAAAAACTCTTCCCTAAAACAATATTGGTTTTGCCGAAGTTCTCAAATGGAACCTTACAGTTGCAACCTTAATCAAATAAAGTGTCTTAAAAGTTAAGTCACTTTATATTGAGTAGGTATCTTTTAAAACCTTTTATATTTCGAAAATATACTTTATTTGAGCTAAACCAAAACTTCTACAATTTTTATTACCATTAGGAATTTTTCTTATAATATTTCTAAGAATAATTTCATGAGTCAATTTAAGCCTGTGCTTGCGGCTGTTCGTCGGAAAATCTGTCTGGTGTCCATTTATTTTTGTGAGCACGCTACATTTATTTATTTATTTATTTATTTATTTAATTTGTCTATGGAAATAATTCCTTACAGACAATTTAAAATTAAATATATACATATATACATGAATAGTTTGATACAGATTTACATAAAACGTTTAATACAATATGAGAAACAGAAAATTTATATTTAACAAGTTATGAATTTAAAGAGATTATTAATTTGTTCTTAATTTCATTAGAAGTTAAAGAAAAATCTATAAATTTATAATATTTGTTAAACTGTTTGAACATTCTTACAAAGGGGTTCATTTCAGAATAATTAACTCTAGAAAAAGGAACCATTAGGAGGGTAAAGCTACGTGATGGACGTTGAGGAACATTAAACGAAATTTTATTGACTAAAAAGCTAGATCCCATCTCACCAGTAATAATGTTAAAAATACACGATATGTTGAGCATAATTCTACGACTTTTTAGAGTTGGCAGCTTAATAAGAGAGAGTCTAGCTGAATAAGAAGGTAAATTCATCGGGTTGAAGTTTAATCCACGGAGACAAAAAAGCAGAAACTGCTTTTGGACGGATTCAATAGCGTCGGAATATTTTGTATACATAGGGTCCCATATTATAGATCCATACTCCAAAATAGGCCTTACTAGCGCACAGTACAAACTTTTAGTAATATAAGGATCATTAAACTCTTTAGCCCAGCGCTTTACAAAACCAAGAACACCTCTGGCTTTATTGACAGTCATAGTTATGTGTGAGATGAAATTGAGTTTTGAATCAAGTAAAATTCCAAGATCCATGAAGTTATCAACAAATTCCAGCTGATAACCATTAATATTATAGTTTGCACGAACCGGATTTCTTCTTACGAAACGCATATATTTGCATTTTTTGAAATTAAGATCCATCAGGTTTGACTTGCACCACGTGTATAACGAGTTTAGGTCCTCTTGAAGACGCTGTTGATCAGATACTTGACGATAACTTAGAAAAACCTTGACATCATCTGCATACATCAAAATGCCGGAATATTGAATAGCACAAGGTAAGTCATTAATGAACAATGAAAACAGGAGGGGTCCAAGGTGACTTCCCTGTGGTACACCAGATAACACATCAATACTTTTAGAACAGGTGTTTTTAAATAGTACGGTTTGTTTTCTGTTAGTTAAATACGAATAAATCCAATTGATACTGACATCTGAAAACCCCATTAAGCGTAACTTCAATTTAAGTAGCACGTGATTGACTTTATCAAAAGCTTTGCTAAAATCGGTATAGATAACATCAGTCTGTTGTTGTTGAAGAAATCCACTATATATAGATGCTGTAAGTTCTAAAAGGTTTGTCATAGTAGAGCATCGTTTTTGAAATCCATGCTGATACGGTGACATTAAATTCGAAACTTGGTAAGATAAGTATTCCGTTATGATTTTTTCAAATAATTTAGGTATAATGCATAATTTTGCAATACCACGATAATTTGCAACATCAGATTTATTTCCTGATTTATACAAAGGAATAATAAGAGACTCCTTCCAAATGTCAGGGAATTTACCGGATTCTATTGATGTGTTAAAAACAATTGATAGGGGAATAGCAATAGCATCAGCACAGTTGATTAAAATATTGCTAGGAATCTTATCAGGGCCGAAGTTAAATGAAAATTTCAGATCCTTTAACTCCATAGAGATTTTACAAATATCAATAAATGGAATAGATATTGTCTGATTTGCTGCTATTTTATATCGGTAAATTTCAGAATCAGTATAAGTTGAATCCGAATAAGTTGTTGAGAAAAAATCTGCAAATAAATTGCTTATAATGGCATCATCACTGGATTCAATTTGCTGAAACCTCATAGAAGAGGGGAATCCTGTAGTTTTTTTCTTAGAATTAACAAATTTAAAAAATGATTTTGGATTGCGTTTAAAGTTATATTTAATTTTATTTATATAGTTATAATAACATGATTTGTTGAGTGATGAGTATACAGCACGACTCACGGAGTACCTGAGATAGTCAACATGGGATCCGGATCGTTTAAATTTATTATAGTATTTATTCTTTTTGTTCTTTGCATGGGCCAGTTGTTTACTATTCCATGGAGGACCAGATAATTGTTTGGGAATTTGTTTTGGGACACATAAATTTATAAATGAGTAAACCTTTTTGTAGAATGCATTACACATTTGATTTAAATCGGTATAACATGATAATATGTCGGTCCAGTTTGTATCAATAATAAGTTGGTTTAACATGTTATAATTGGTATGCTTGAAAACAAAAACCTTTTCACTTTTATCCATCAACTGATTTTCAGATTTAAATGGAATGGATGACACTAATTCAATTGTAGGGTGGTAACAATCTTCCGGCGTTGTAATGGGGGATGATCGTCTAACAAAACAATCAGCAACGTCGTTAACAAAAATTAAATCTAAAGTTTTAGAGTAATCGTTAGCAATCCCATTGATTTGGAACAGGCACATATCATGTAAGATATTAAAGAAGTCGTCGTAGTTCGAATTCTGCCTCGTTTGAATAAAATATTTATCATCCGGGAGATATTTCCAAGCTATTGACGGTAAGTTAAAATCACCAAAGACAAAAACGGAGTCCGCACTACAAGCAGAACGAGAAATAGAGCTTAAAGCCTCAGCATGATAAGTGTATATAATTGGCGGAGAGGACGGCGGAATATATGAACAGGTTACAAATATTCTTTTACAATTAAGTTTTAACAAAACAGCTATAAATTCGATATCATACGATGAGTCCATTTCGATAAGTTCAGATGATAAATTACATGCCGCATGTTTGAAGACTTTTGGACAAAAATTTTTTATGTTTTCATATTTTATTATTGAATCTTAGCTTTTGATGAACAAACAATAAGAATTAAAATCTTAAAGGTAAATAATTTAAATTTATGCAGCCAGTGCCAGACTAAGATTAAAGTTTTCTAATTCAAGTATAAATCGTTTCTGAAAGTTTCATCTAAGTGCGACTGTATCATTTCTCTTCAAAAGACTGTGTCGTAAATGCTGTGAGATGTTGCGTGTCGATTTGCGTGTGTTTCCAACTTATGAAAAATCCTATCCACATAGCTTAGGACTTTGTAATGTGCAGCTAATTGATGTAATGGACAGTCAATTTATGTAATGAACAGCCAATTACAACAGTTTAAGTTCGGTTAAAATTGGTAACGTTTCTTGCAAAACTAACCAACTTGACCATAGTTTATCGGTGATGAAAGGTTAGAGAAGATAAGACTATCGGGAGCCATTGAATCCGCTAGCTAGCAGCCGGGTGGGGTGGTTCTTTTCTTAATCATCTCTGGGTCCGATAATAACTGTCAGGACATAAATATTATTATAGACTCCCTAAATTAACTAAATGGAAATGGACTATGGAGTTGATAAACGATCAATAGATGTTATATTATTCCCCATATCTTATCAACAGGCAAACGGAAAAAGGGGTTCAATAAACTTTTTGGTAACAAATTATAATAAGAATTCCTAAGATGTTATTAGGAATAACGCCTCTAAACCCACCCTACCTATGATCCTAGGGCATGCATTGTTAAGTAGGATCCCTTAGTTAACTTACTTTAAACCAATCACATAATGCCAGAAAAGTTTAGATTTTTACAAATCCATTATCATATATTGTTAAAATTCCAAGAAAATAAATACAAGCTTTTACTAGCTTAATTTTAACAAATATTAAATCTTAACTTTATTGATTTCGATCGGAAAGCAAATAATTACTTTATTTATCATTCCTTATACCGCATAATTTCTAATATAGGGTGCAAAATTTGTATGTTTCATAAAAATTGGGTTTACTATAACAATAATAACAAAGAAACTTATATATGTAGGTATGTAGATATTACTATTTAAAGAGAAAGAAATTATAATATCACTCTGAAACGTAAGGGACTAATAAACGATGATATGTAAATTAAGAGAACAAAATTAATGGATAATGCAGTTTAGCTACTCTTATTTATAACCAAAATGCATTACAGTAAATTAGCAATGGAAGTAGTAAAACAAAATCTAAAAATAGATCTTAGTATTTACGTATGTATACAGATACAAGAAATGAAGAAAATACGCAAATTATAAAAAAACTGATTAATGATTTTTTTGTAACTTATTAAACACCTATCCCTTTAATAACAAATTATGATTCATATCGTAAATTCTTTAACTTTAATTTTATTGTAACCTAGTATTCATATGTTTTTTTTTAAAGCAAAATATGTATATCTCTATTGTTAATGATAAGCTTATAAGTGAAAAACATTGTACCAATATATCTTAAATTTTTGACTCACCGAATATTTATTATCTGTAGACACTGCAACCGAAGAATGAGGAGGCCTCGTCAGTCTGCTGTTGGCTGCTTTTTATGTAATTTGAGGAATAGGTATATGCTTTTCACTTAAGTGATATATCTTAAAAAATTAAATTTTAATACTATTATTAATAATAATATATTTAATTCTATTATTATAAGAAAATGTATATTTTCAACAAACTACATATTATAAAACATTATTGTGCAAAATTTCAAAGCAAAGATCCACAAACAACATTATAACTTTACAAAATATATTAAAACAATTGAACAAATTTAAAGTTATTTTACTTTGTAAATTAGCTTAATTTGTTGATACACTTTTGAATTTTTTTACACTTTTAGGACAATCAATAGAACAAAATAGCACATTTCTACTGGGGAACACTTTGTCTTTAAGCTTTGCACAATATAAATATTTAAGAATGTAATTTACAGACCAAATTCAACATGAATATAAAAAAAATCTTCGTCTTTTGTCCGGGGCTGATAATTTCTGGACTCTAGCAGCTACCTCTGGGAGAGTATTACCCTAGTCGATCTGGGATGAATTTAACCAATTTTTTTTTCTTGTTTTCACTGGGGAAGTTTTGCACTTAATTTTTAACAAATATTTAGAGCCAGGTTTCAGGTGGTTATGTTAACTTTTGGTTGGTTCTAAGGCAAATGTGTTTTTTTTTTTCTTATGCTTCTATCACGCCGTAGTTTTATTGATTTTAATTACTGTATTCTTTACTGTTCAATGTGAAATTTTAATTTGATCCAAAGCTGAGTAGTTTGCTGGTTATTAAGTTTGTTGTGGCAAATAAAAAATTGAACAGTGGTGGACATTGAAATGAGTCCACCCCGTGTTTGTGAGATCGTCGATATAAATAAGCTTCACGCGACTGTTGGATTATGCCAATAGTAATTATGTAGACACTTGGGTATGCAATTTACCCAAGAGCGATAAAAAGTTATACTATTAACAGACTAGTTAAAGCCTTTTAAACATTAATTAATTTGTCTGCATCCAAATTTGCGGATGCCGGAATATTTGCAAACTAATAATTTCTGCAAAAGAAATTATATTGTTGATGCCACTTAAAAAAACAAACCCTTTATAATATTTACCTTATTATTTTACAATAAATGTCACAAATTTGTTGAGTTTTAATTAAATATAAAAAGAAGTTTGCACTGGCTGCTAAAAATTAATTTTCTTGTTCTGTCTTTGAAAACTTCTTTACTGCTTCAGGGTTTGACGGAAAAGAACTTTTACACGCCATTATTAACCTCACATAGGCTGAAACATGCGTTTTTGTTTTTTGTTAAATATTCTAACGAAGTAGACAAAACTTAACAAAACTAGACTTAAGTTATTTTGCGGTAGGGGGCGTAAATAATCTTTCAATTATTACGTTAAATTTAAATGGTTTTAAAACGATTTTCGAACTACTTTCGTATAAAATTATTGTTTGGTAGTTTTTATTAAAAAAAAAAAAAAACAAAAAGAATTTGGGAACAACGAAGCCATGTTTCTTTTCAATTACCAAAAAACATTAATATGAAGCAAATGCGACAAATCGAATTTCGCATAAATAGATTTCCAGAAAATTATTAAAAAATACGTTTATTTATAAAAATATTTTTATAAAAAAACAAAGTACCAGATTTGCACCTTACAACTTCAAGTATAAATAGCGGAAATTCTAAATCCTTGTGGATGTTTTCATTCCAATATTTTTTCAATATTGGAGGCGGAAACAGTGTCTCATAGTTGTATCTCGTAGCACAAAGTTGATTTTAAAATTAAGCTGTAGAAAAGAAGTTTACAATCAAGGCGTAAGACAGAGTTTTTACCAACTAGCCAATAGATTTGGGCTGTTTTAAATTTTATTAGTGCCAGCTTCGCATCTGTATTTGACTTCTAAGTAAGGCGGTGATCCAGGTGAATGCAAAGATATTTCCTCTTAATTCACTAATGCAACGCTTGGTTGTTAATAAGAATTAGGGGGCACGTTTCCTTGCGTAAAGTTAAAGCAATTTGGGTTAATTTTTGTTAGTTTATATTAATACCCCATAACTTTGCCCAATTTTTTCTTGGTTAACGTGATTTTCCAAGTGTTTTGAGGCCTTTCTGGGTCTTTATGAATACTGAAAAGGTTCTTTGAGAACAACTTAAGTGGTTTCCCTCTTTGATCATTATTTGTTCGCCAGTTTTGTAACTTTCCAAAGGGTTTAATATATTATCGGGTAAGTTCAGCTTTAGGTTGTTTTACAGGCCTTTATGCTAAACTTTTTCAAAGGCTTGAGAGATATCTATAAAGATCGCCGAGCAGTACTTCTTTTCCTTAACGGCCTTTCTTATAACCTTGACTTTTTCGATGGTGAAATGTTGTTTCCGAAAGCTGAATAAGTGATTTGGTATACAATGATTGTCATTCAAGATCAGAGTCAGCATAAGTATTTTAAACCAATGATTGCTCTAATGTTACTTCACCATCTCAAAATTTTGCATATATTTTTATCTTTATGCCATAAATTATTGTATTGAATATTAATCAAATTCGTATACAAATGTAGTGTATAGTGTAATATGTTCAGGCTTGACCAACTTAAATTTTTTTATGTATTTATATTAAAATAGTTAAGGCCTAAGACATTCTAAGTAGTTTAATTAAAACATACTTTTCCCTACAACCACCAAAAAAATGCTTAATTTTATGGAATCAAACATTATAAATTTTTTTTTTTAATTAATATATATTTATTTTGTAAGAAATATAACTTTAAGCAATTTAAAGTAAAACAGTGTCACTAAGCCTTTTCTCTCAAAAATGTCTTACTTTCATTAAATAACTCTGAAACTAATATATTTAATTCTAAATAAAGATAACTATGTTTAAATACATTTTTTTTACAATTTAATTTGAGTTTAAAAATAAATTGTTATTAAAAGCTGGTTTTCTTACTTTACTTTCTTTAATTTTTCCCAACTGCTAAAGTTGTGGCAACATTTTTCTTTTAAACAAGTAGAACACCTTAAAACCGCACGAGATGTATACAAATAGATATAAGTTTTATGCAATTTTGCTTGTCTTATGCTCTTTTGTTTGCATTATATATTGTTAAAATATTTTCTTTTATTGTTAAAACGGCGTAACATGTAAAAACAGACAAAAAAAAAACCAAGATACAGATGATGCTACATTTTGCAAACGGGCAGGCATAAAACATTTTCTACGATTGCAAGTTACTTTTTCTTCACTGTTGTTTATAGTTTGGATTTAAAAAAGGTAAATATTAAATAAAATTAACAACAACAAGAAAAAAAGGGAAAATTTAAATGATAAACCTTAATACAGAACAAAAATATTTAAAATGAATAAATTTGTGTTTCTGCAATGTATGTTTTAGTACAAAAATAACCATTTATAAGTATACAAATTCAAAATAAAAAAAATATTACGATTAATATTTTCTTCTAAAAAGTCCTAAAACTAAAGAAGCTGTGCTCTTGTTAGAACCTGTCTTGTTTTCTTTATATTCATAATACCAAATAAACTTTCTTTTTTTAGTAAAATTTGTTGATGCTTATGCAATCTTGATCTAAAATCCCCTATTATCCATTAACAAATATCAAAAAATTTGACAAAAATATAAAAAAAAAAATTTTGTTTTTTGTATCTTTTGTAGCAACAAACAATTATTATTTTTTATAATTTTCGATAAAACTGCACAAAATGCAATGCATCATTTGGCTTGTATCTGGAAAACAATTTTTTTATTATTATTAAAAATTATCACTGTATATACATACATACATACATACATACATACATACATACATACATACATACATACATACATACATACATACATACATACATACATACATACATACATACATACATACATACATACATACATACATACATACATACATACATACATACATACATACATACATACATACATACATACATACATACATACATACATACATACATACATACATACATACATACATACATACATACATACATACATACATACATACATACATACATACATACATACATACATACATACATACATACATACATACATACATACATACATACATACATACATACATACATACATACATACATACATACATACATACATACATACATACATACATACATACATACATACATACATACATACATACATACATACATTAGTACATAAATTAACTAAGAAAGATTTTAAAAAAATTAAGGAGCATATCCAAAAAAAATTAATTAAAAATAGGGTTTTAAGCGAAATTTTCATGCCAAATCAGTACCTAAAGTCTACTTAAAACTTTGTTTTTTTTTTGGATGTGCTACTTAAACTAAAAAAAGTAATTTTATGCACCTTTCTTTCATATTTGAAGATAAATTACGTCAAAAGGTTGAAAGAAACCATCCAAAATTTTAAGAGAGTACTTTTAGACCACCTGATTGGCTTTCGACCTTGATTTGGGTAAGTAGTTCTTAACTTTAGCAGTAGAAGTCCATATTATAACTGCCAGATATATTAAAAATTACTTTTGTCCTGCTTTGTTGATATTTGACCTTAATCTAAATTTGTATAATCAAACTTCCCATTTTTCTAGTCATCATTTAAATAAATGAAAAAAGACTCCAAATAGGAAAAAATTATTTTAAGTACTCAAGTTTCCAAAGAGCTAGATCTCTAGCTAGTAGATGAGTATGAATGGCATGTGCTGCTGTCGTCTGCAAAGAAAATACAGGATTCAAAATCTTATATAGAAGGTCATTAAAAAAGATAGGAGATAAAGCAGAAGAAGGAATGTAGGCTTGCGGCACCCCTGAATTGTTTTTAAGCTCATTGGAAGAGATTGCATCTATGAAAATACGAAAAATTCGATCTCTAAGAAAACTCGATGCAAATTTAAAACATTTATCATCGACGCCAAAAGCAGCAAGTTTTGATAGAAGCTCACAAGACAAGACTCTTTCAATTTCTTTAGAAATTTCTAGATCCACCAATTTACTTTCGCCAAAATGATGAGTCAATGTACAATATTTTTCTGTTGAAAAGTTCAGCAGGTTCTGCTGAGAATTCCCTGCAAATATCATAGTTTAAAGGTTAGCTTTATCAACCGGGTCAGTGACTAATGTGTCTTTTTTTAATAGAGTAGGGATTGAAAACCCAGTGTTATCTCTTACTTTCTTTACAAATGACAAAAAAGCTTAAAAAGCAGTCGCTGTTATATAAAGCATTCTAGCGTCTGAGTATTTTGGCACACAAACATTTCGCCTGTTTACGTAATAAACCAGTATTGGCATTCCTATTAGCCCACCAAATACTAAATTCTTTCTCTCTGCCACTGAGTGCAGTTACAAAAATCTCATTTAATAATGATTTCTGTTCAGGTCTACAAAAGAACTTTTTTTACCGCAAAAAAGCTTTTGTTCCCACTAAAATAATACTTTCCATCATTTTGACCATATCATTGACCATATCAGAGAAACATAGTTTCTAGCTAATTTGCCGTTAAAAGCTGCCCAAAGAGCTTTTTTGTCAATAAAAACTAAACGTTTCTTGGCTGCCGTCAAAGCGCTGCAAAGTACGGAGAAAGTATTGATGCATTGATCCGAGTTGCTGAGATGTGATGTACCTTCCAGGGTGCAAAGTAACAGGAAGTTTGAGTGTTTTATTATTTCAGTGCTTTCAATGCACGATATATGCGTTGGTTTATTAACTTGTTGTGCAAGGTGATTGTGCGCAGCACACAGCTTAACATTTCGCCCTCCTGGGACTCGTGTGGCCGGAATAGCGTTCTTGTAAATACTTAAATCACTTTCAGCAACAATTTAGCTGTTCGGACATTCTGCAAGGTTCTTGGCCACAGAATCAGAAAGGGAGTTGAAGCCCCTCGTAGAGGTCTTTCTTCCCGCGTTTGGACTTCTGCAATTTAATCTGAAACGCAGAGTAGGACTTTCGTCAAACCTGTCGAGTGGTTGCTGACCTTGGTACAAGGTATTTGTTTGGATGTACATGGCAATGCCCCGATGTAAAGGTAAGAGTGATAGAACAAAAATCCTCAAGGTCAGAGTTGCAATACACCTGCGTTTTACAAAGCCAGAACATCTAGCCGATGGAAACTATTGTAAGCATATACTGAAAGTAACCTGTCATAGGAAAAAAAAAATCAAATCAAAAGATCCTGTTTTCTAGATTACTAAAGTTAAAAAATGTTGTAAGTTTCTAAACATAAAGATGTTTACCCCATTATAAAGTTGGCATACATTTGATATTTTTTCTTGAGTTTTTTTATTTACCTAGAGAAGCAAACCCTTGCTTCATAACGCCGTTTTGTAACAGCTTATATAAGTTTGATTATGCCATGCGAGGATTATGTGCCTTAATAACTATTATTTTCTTCAATTGAGGCATAAATGAGAGCAACCTCGTGTAAACGAAAGTGACATTGCCACCACTATATTTGTTTCTCATTAATTTCTTAATATACATGAACTGTTAGTTCAACGATCATAATAACAGGATTAAGTGTCTTAAGTTGTTTTTGTGAATCTTTTATTTCCATCATTATATTTTCTTCATAATATTATAAAATATCTAAATTCATACATATGGTTGTTTCTGAGAGTAAGGGCTAATTAAGATGTAGTTTTTGGCGATGAAGTTTTTCATACAAATTTTTTGAAATATGTTCCTAACATTTTTCCTTTTAATAAGTTATTTAAATGTATTTTCATTACAAAACTTTAAAACAATTTCTTTGTCAAATTATCTTTTTTAATTTTATTTCTATGATAATTATCATTTATTTCCCTGTCCGATACTCACAGGGGAATGGCGAATTCATAAAAAGCTTCGCTAAATGAAAATTTAAGTGCTTTCCTTCTAGATATTTTTTTGCCTCGAGCGTTAGTATTAAAGTTAAAAAACACAAACAGATATAACGTGGGCTGAAATGCAAAAACACAAAAATCCCGAATCGATATTTTAAGATATTTGACAATCATTTTATGAACATCTATAAAAAAGCGCTTCAAACCCCTTCTTTAATTATTTTGAATGTGGGCCCTAAGTTATTGCATTTAAATAAAATTATGAGAACTTTAAGTTTTCAAGAAAAAAATATTTTACACAAGTTATTTTAGAGACAAAACAGAAGCATTTAAAAATATATTTTTTGATAAGCAATACTTTTATAAAAAAAAGGATCACTTAGTAGTAATATTTATATTACACAATTTTTTGTTTGAAATTTAAAGCTATTTTGTTAAAAATTTAGTTTAAGTTAAGTTAAAGTAAAACTAGGGATATCGAGGGAAACGTTATTTGAGGAATTGTGTAGGTAATTTTTTAAGAGCAAAACAATTTTATATAAGGATATTTTGGTGATTACGAAGATTTTTTAAATCTTAAAAAAGTGGGACTTATTTTAATTTTCCCAGGATATCAAATGGTTGGGTAATCTCAGAATCACCCGTATATAACTATTACTGTATTATCAATGTATTCACTAAATATATATGATTATATTGTGCCATTTCACTTAATATCACATATACCATTATTACTGAAATTGCCTTTATTAACCAAAACAGCAACCTCAACACCGACAACAATAAAATTAATCTTAAATCCGCAAATATTTGCATATGATTAACATTTAACTACAAGAGCTTTTGTTAATAAAGTCTTAAGATTTGAAAAGCAAAAAAAAATTCTTTCAATTTGTTATTTAATTGAATTCCTACATGACAGTTTCTTCCTTTGAGCTGACAATTTACTGCAGACGTTTTAATTATACTTTCAGTAAATTTCTTAGGAGAAGGATAAGATATAATAAAATCTTAAGTGTTTTTGCTCTCTTTTCTGTAAAAGGCAATATAATATATACTTAATTTAATTTAGTGATGTCAACTCACGTATCATCAGAAGCACTGTGAGTTCATACAAATAGGGTAAAAAGGATAAACATTAAAAAAAATTGAGGGTAAAAAATCACAAACACTAATATTTCTTTCCTGCAAAAAATATTGAAACATATGGTCCATTTTAGCTAAAGTGGGCTTGCTGGAAAGTTTGAGTGACACCAATGAAAAGCGCGGTGCAAGAGTATAGTTGGTACCAGACCTTTAGGCCTGCAAAAAGAATATGATGCGTTCAAAACAATAGGAGCGCTATATTTGAGTCGGCACAATTTAATATACCCTTCAAATAAACAAAAATTTACAAGTGCTATAGTTTTTTTATGAAGTTGTTTAAATTATACAAATTTTTCTTTTTAGTTTGGCTTGAGTTCATATAATTTCTTTTTTATTAGAAGAAATTAATATTTTCCGTTAATGTTGAAAGAAACTTTAATTTGAAAAAAGCAGATTTTTCTACTAGCCGAGTAGAATGCATTTTCGAAAGTAGCTACGCAATTTCATCATCAGTACTCTTTGAACGGTAGTAGGGTGTTTTGGCTGTACATGTCACCTTTTTAACTTACATGTTACAGATTTTTAAATTAATTTTCTTATTTGTGTTAATAATCTCGTGGTGAACGGAAGGAAGCATTTAATAATAAAAACCTAGTAAAAAATATTAAACAAATATAACTTTTTTGCATCCAACTAAATTAACTGGTTTCTCTTCTATTTGCATCTTTGACCCCAAGTCAGCAGATAATATCCTTTACCTATCTCCAACATCTAAGAGTGGTGGAAAAGCGTCCATAACTTTCCCAGTGTCGGCCTTATACATTCAAAATATTATTATAGTAACTGACTGTAAATAGTTTAGGAAGAATTCCGCAAAGTTGTTTTTAAATAAAGAAAAAATAGTTTAATTTTAATGCAAGATTTGTTTAAGCTGTTTTGAAGGGTAGTTCAAAGTCTTAAATAAAAAAAATACTGATTTTCAGTTGAAGTTAATTTTGTCAGTTATTTTTTTTAGTAATATTTAACTTTGTTATTTTTTTCTGATGCTTTATGTTTTGCTGTAAATGACAAAAAATCTAAATAATTTTAGACGAAAATGTCAGTTAATTTTTTGATGTCTAAATTTTTATGAAATATTTTGTTAATTTTTTTGAATATCCAGTCTATTTGAATAGAGTTCCAGTTGATTTTACATAAATAATTTTTTCAGTGTAAAAATAAAAAGTACGACTGACCCCGATTACTTTTCCTTTTCAAACATATTCCTATAACATATGTACTTTCCCTTATCTCAACCGCCTAAGAAGGCTCCCTTATAAAGTAAAGGAAATTGATAAATGCTTTTCCCTTCTCCTTCCCCCTCCTACAGCTACTAGGGTGCCCCTGGATAGATCAAATGATAACGTTCTTGCCCTCTATCTCAACCTCCTAAGGGAGTTGCATACAATATTTAAAAAATTAGAGTAAAATCCCCTACTTGTTGTAAAGGGTTTATAGGATTCAGCACAGCTTATTATAGCGCACTTACTTGTTTTCTTCTTATATACAAATAACTAGGGCAAGATTGGCTTTAAAATACAATGTTCGGTTAAACTCTATAGACTTGTGTGATTGAATTCACTGCAATTTTTTGACCCCACTTTATTATTTTTATATACATTGTAACCATGCTAGAACGTTATTTTTTCATTGCGCTTAATATTTTTTAAACAAGAGCGAAAAATAATGCTGCGGTTAGTTTTTAAATTTTTTTTATTTGTCATTGCGGTTGTTTCATAAAGGAATAATTTTAATAAATTTACAAACATGCATAATTAAAACAACAATGCGAATACATATTGGTGCTTGAAAAATTAAAATAAACAACAAACTTCGTTTCAAATGAGTCAGCATTTACATTTGTTACTGACTCTGGAAATGTGGCTTGACCTCTATTCGAGTTGCGTGTACGAAATCGTCTAAAATGCAATAAAGAAAAATAATTAATATTAAAAGTAAAACTTTTAGCCATAGAGGCACATACGTCCTTTTTTTAAATAAACCGTTAAATGCAGAAATTAAAATTATGTTCTTGGTAGCAAAAAAAAAATTTTTTTTAAATAAATAAATTTTATCACAAAGACAAATTAAACAGCAAACTAAATTTTGGTTTGTCCAATAATGAGATATTTCGCGCTGCTTAAGTTTTCGTATTAATAAATAAAAATAATTGTCTAAAAATCGACATAATTTTTTTATAATTTTCACATTTTAAAAATTTTAAAATATACTCATCCTTAAACAGACACTGTAATGACAATAACATTTTATTTGAATATGCGATTAGTGAAGATTTAAATATTTCCATTAATCGATTAACTGATTTTTACTCATTTGGTTGAAGTCTTCTGTAACTCTTCCTGCCGTCATTTAGCTGTTTATGATAAAAAACATTGGGATACTTTCTTAAAAGATTAACTTAATTCCAAGTTTTAATACTGGATGCAACTAGTGATCCAACTCCAGCAAGTGGGTAACTCCATTGTAACATGTTAAACTAATCTAGTTAGTTGGGGATAGTTACAGAGAAAATTCGCAAAAGTGTTGCTGGATCCTGACAAGTACCAAAAAAAATTAAATGCAACTTTATAACTACACCGTGAAACAAAAATAACCTTTTTTACTAAACAAGAATAAACTCTAATTAAACCACGCACTCAGTTTTTCATATCTAGATCTTATGTCCTTTTTAAAGGATATTACATTTTTTAAGAATAAGAGGGAATAATCCCTAGATTTAAAACTATCCCATATTATAATAAGCTTATAATTTACTATGGATCCCCCCCTATATTCTACCACTTTTACTTGAATAAATTGCGAACAACTGCTTGCATCCCGTTACATGCATCCCTAGGTATATGTTAACCGAAAAATTTTAAATCAAACATTTTAAATAATTTTAAAAATGTTCGAAAATATTTTCCAAAATTTTGCAAACATTGCCCATTATTTCTTTTTCTGGCCTGAATGTATATCCTCATATATTGGATGTTAAAATAATAATATTTAAGAGCAGGGAATCATATCATCCGGGATGACGATCTATAACTTTCTTGCTTGTTTTGCCATAAAGTTTCAATTACAGTTTAAAATATTTAAAAATTATTTGCATTCATAAGGAATACATAAATTGAATGTCAATAATTTTTTTATCTGCTTTATTTATAACGCTCTTCTTATTCACTTATTTTTGTGCCCTTAATTTTTTCACTTATTTTTGTGCCCTTAATTTTTGCTCTCAAAGCAAAGTAATACAATTTTTGCTTCAAATGCCTTTTAAAATAATTGGGTAAAGGTAATACACCTTATTCATATTCTTCTTTACATTGCTTTCAAGGAAGTGGAATATTTTTCTTGCCTACATTAATATATTTTTCAATGTTCGTAAGGCAAGATTTATTGCGGCATGTAAATATATATTTGAATTAATGTTTATATGTACGTATGTAATCAAAAAGAAAAAAAAAGATTGTTTGACAACGACCTTATCATTATATTTTGTCTGAATTTGTATACAATTTTATTTTATTTATTTTTCCAAGGAAGTTTAAAGTTTCTTCATTAATCATCAGTTTTTAATTTATTTTAATGATGTTTGAATTTCGAATTGGTTTTTTTTTTTGTAAATAATGAAATTATCATATCAGTTGCTAATGTTCGCACGTGCCGTGAACTTAAGTTCAAGCAAATTTAAAACAGTTTCTTAAAAAATGTGTGTGAAAATGTATCTATAAGAAACCTAAATATACAAACATATGTACATACTTACCTTTACCTTAATATAGAAAGGCCTTAAATCGTATTTGTTTATTCGAGATTTTTTTAGCTAATTGTGTTACATGAGCAGACCGTTTATGAAAATAAACTAAAATATGGGCTAAAAAAAGTTAGTAAGGTAACGATATGTACATATACCTTAAAATCATATAGTTTGGGCAATTCGTTAGGCTAGGTTAAAAAAAGTCCATTAAAAAGCTCTTCAGAAGAGTTGAAATCAGAAATAAAAAGGACAAAGAGAATTTTTGGTCGAACATTTCGGGAATAAGAAAAGTAAGCAAGAATGCCCTCAGCAGGAATCCAAAAGACATCAGCCTTCTACAGTCGTGCGTATGAGCTGAAACAACCCATTGGCAGTTAAGGTTCTTCACAGTTTCTATATCTTTCTCATTCCCGCACAACCATCAGAAATCCGATGAGTTTTTATCAGACTTTTTAGTCATATAACTTTCATCGCAGTGCCCTGTATGAGTTCAAATAATGTACTTAAGGACTTTCTTTTTCTCCTTAATCAGTAGGTCAGTGCTTTTTATATCCAGTCTAAGCTACATAAGGCTGGAGATTCTGCAATCAGCCCTGCCGCTCAAGGTGTGGCCTCCTTTGCTCATTATCCATGTTCCTATCATTTTATAATAGAAACATATTGGTAGCCTTACAGGCTCAAGGCCCAACCCAGGGTTGATCCCCTCCTTGCCAATTTATTAGCAGTTTCATTACCGGAAACATCGCAATGACCCAGCACTAAACAAAACCTAGCCCTTAGTGTTGCCAAGATTACCCTGATAGCACGTCTACAGTCGTCCACTAGTCTAGGCTTAACATAATGTCCCTGAAGATCCCTGAGCATGCCCTGGCTGTCAACGTAGACTCTCATGTCCCCGCGGCTTTTTTCACTGCCAGAATTTTTGCCTGGGAAACGTTGCTGCCATTCAAAAATCTCTTTGACATCTCTACTCCCGTATCCATTATATAAATACCAGCTTCGGTGACCATATTCATCTCCGATCAACAGCTGGGCTTTTGACAACAGTTTCCGTGTATCGTTCGTCTCAAAGGCTGTCCAGCATATGAGGATACCATATGTAAGTATTTGTCTTTCGGGACATTAGGAGTTGCTATAAGCATAAAGCACATTGAGAGCCTTCTTAACCCACTTGTTTTTATTTGGTCTCCAAAAAACTTGCCTCCCATGACGACACAAAAATATTTGGCCTTATCGGCCGGGTTCATTTCAAACCCGTCATGCGCTGGCAGATAATGCACTTTGCATCACCTCGCATATGGTGAGCAAACATTTCCCTATCAATAAAACCACAATGTCGTATGCATAAACCTTTATCTTTATCCTCTTCGAGTCAAGTTGCTTCAGTATCCTGTTGTCCACCAAGATCCACAGTAGTGACAAGAAGAGGACTCCCTGTGGCAATCAATTAACCACATTTCTTTTCAAACTTTCATTTCCTAAGCAAAAGTTAACTATTCTGCTACCAAGCATAGATATATCTACTTTTAGGATGCGTTAAAGTCCTACCTCAGTGCGTCCCAACTAGATCCCTATTTCCCTTGATAATCAAGAACGTTGTCAGCTTGTAATCTTTCCTGTACAAGCTCCGCTCTATGAACCCCACTACATTACGAATCGCATTTCAACAGATTTACCTCTGAGATAGGCATGTTGAGCATTATTGATGACTTGCATATCAATCGTGCTCCTAAGAAAAACATCGATCAGTCATCCCAACGTCTCAGTGATTTGTAGTGCTAAAAGGTATCAGCCGCCTATTTAACCGTTTCAAATGTTACCAGTCCCTCTGCCTCTCCTAGTTCCACAGCTATCCCTCTGAAGGTCTCGAAAACGATGCCATTTGTTTGATTTTTAATGTTAAAAGGAAAGATTAATTATTAAAATAATATAAAAAATATATTTAGCACTCTGAGAGAAACGCAAAAGATATTCAAAAAAACTTTAAACATCAAGCCCATTAGGGCCTCGTATTTTTAAGGTATCATAAAGACAGATGATAATAAACGGAATCAAAATTAAGTTAAAATTTAATATAAACAAAATTTTTTTCTAACGGTTTTTACTAAAAAAATTACATATTTGGTCGTTTTATTTATTTTTAACGCCATATATCTGCTTGAAGAATGGAAAGTTGCTTTAGTAAAGATGGTGGCTAAGCCTAGAAACAGTCCCTGAAGGTGGAATCTTACAGGTCTATAAGTCTGCTACCAGCTGTGTCGAAATCGTTTGAGAAACTGCTCAAAAATAATCTGAATCCGATCCTGAATGACAACAACTGAATTCAAAATTTTCCCTTCGGAGTCAACACAGTACCATTGAAGAAACCACACTTGTCTGGCTGGGTGTCCATGTATTCTTGTGAACACCATTCAAGTTGAAATTTTAAAGATTTTTGATGAAAGTTTACACAGACAAATTTCTTGGAACTAGCATGAAGCCTGTCGCTTTGCTCCCGGAATTGGCATTTTTGGCTATAACTAACTCAAGTATTAGCCCATGATCCTCTCAGATGACGCAGTAGGTCTTTTAAGACGTCTGGCAGATCGTTATAGAGAATAGTTTGACTTGGAAGTCACGTCTAGGTCTTCTAAATATTTATTCAGTGATGCCATTTCTTGTACCTATAGCAAGCTTTTTTACTTGTTTGTACATTCTTTTAGCTTAGTTTTATGTTGAAGTGATCTATGCTTTTGCCATTCTCTCCGGGTTCTCCGTTTTTTCAAATAAAAGCTTTTCAACATCTGCAGAAAACATGTTGTTGTGCTTGGCCTGACGGTAAGTAGGAGAAGCATGTTAAACGGCTTTTATAATTTTTTCATTAAGGTCGTTCAGACGTTCATCGATGGTTTCGGGGGTTTTAAACGGTTGGTAGGTGCTCATATATTTTTTATATATCGACCAATTTACTTCTTTAGCTGGTTGCGGACTGCAAGTAGTGATTATTGTGGATGAGTGGTCAGAAAATAAATCCAAGACGGCTTGGGCCTCAATAAGCTCCGTGGATTAACTTTTTGCTACGCCAACATCTATTACGTCTGGAATTATACTATGGTCCGTTGGCCAGTAGGTTTTCTAGTTGAAGTTACGTAAAGTCCCATTTTATATACAACATAATACACAACGCAACTTCTAATTAACTAATTAGGTGGGAGTCCCAGTAAGAGTGCTTGGCGTTATAGTCTAAATGTGCTTTAAAAGCTTTGAATTGAAGAATATTGACTCAACTTGAAGTGAGTTGCCATAGAATACTTGGAATATCTTGAGTTCTTTAAGATTTTCAGTCTAGAAATATAAATTCAAAGAGTATTGACCCAAATTAATGTCGACAGTTAACTATGAGCCAGAAATGCTTTTTTCATAATTTTATCACTTTGTGTGTAGTGGAATAATAACTTCAAAGTTAAAAATATCAGTATTTTCATTTCCATATTTAAGACTGCGATTCCCAAAAAAAAAAAAAAATAAGGGCATCTTGCATTTGTTCATATTTAAAAACTATAAATGTGACAATGAGAGTAAAGAATTATTAATTAAAATAAAAAATGAAATATTTAAAATTAAGCACAAATAATATATTACGTTAGTGTACCTTTGGGTCCAAAAATAAACTTTTTTGCTTAAACTTATTTATTTAAATTAATATTAAAAACTGCTCTTTAAAAGCAAGTATTAGGTCTATTGACACTTTTGCCAAATAAAGCAACATTCGTTCACCGTAAAGTCTAGTTTAATATTACTTTTACTTTTCTTACTGGAAAGAAGAATTAACTATTAAATAGAATTAAACAGTAATCTAAAGTGGAACAGATTAGTAATGTAAAGTTAAAGGAAAAATTAGGTGTTTTATCTAGGGTTTTTAATTAATTTTTATTTTTTACGTTACCGCATGTGAAAAAGTTCTTCTTTTACTTATTTGAAAAATTTAAGTAGTTCATATTTATGGTAAATAACTTATAAAATCCTAAATCCGTTGTAGTAAAGCAACGAAAAGAGTATTTAGCTTTAAGCGTTTGTTTTGTTGTTTTAAAGCCATAATAAGTTTGCATATTTTAAGGCCAAATAAATTATTTTTTTTTATTTTCGTTTAAAATCATCATGCAACCGAATAAAAAATAATACCTTTTCTTTGGCAATTAAGTTTGCAAAAAAGTAAGCAAAATGCGCAAAAAACGATGAGAAAAGTATAAAATTTCTAATGGAACAATGTTTTGTGTAACTCATTTGGTAAAAGTAATAGTAATAACGCGGCATGGTTACGTATTTTATTATCCTGTTTTTACTTATTACCAGCGGATGTTGGAGGATTTATGACTGCAGCTTACAAGGAAACGAAAGCGTTCGTTAATATTCCTGTTTAAAGTGCTAAAGCTGTGTTTCGAAATATAATTTTTAAATCAATTTTATAAAGTTAGAAATATTTTTTAGAGTTCGAAAATTTTTTTTATAGGCATACAATAAAATTAAATTATGATTTAAGTAAAGACTAGGAAGTGAAAAAATAATGAAAAGATTGTGAGAGATTTTTATGTCTTTGTAAAAGTGCAAAATTTAAAAGAGTGAGAGAGCAAAATACTTGCGATTCATTGGAAGAATATATAACTTCTACTATTTAGGCAAAATCTCAAAAAGCTACTTTTAACACAACACGTGATGAAAAGTGTATCGCTTGAGGTTCGAAAATCAAATCAATGTGGCTAAGCTTCGAAAATTGTTAGCAATTTTGTAGCCAATGCCAATGATCATCCTTCTACCTGCGAAATTCAATAGAAAAGACAAATAAATGGAAGCAAGGTACCCTTAGCCACATAAACAAAACTTGGCAGGTATTTGAACTTTTGGAATCTGTATAGAAGTAAATGTGAATATCCCTTCGAAACTTTGGGGCAGCAGAATTAAAGGGTGTCCTTCAGTCACATTGCAACGTCAAACAGAAATTAAAGCCAATATGCTAATATTAAATTAATATTATTAATTATAAGAAGCTAAAGCACTAAATGAAGAAGGTTATGGTCAAAGACTAAATTATTTTCATTTGTTTTTTGTATTGCCAATCCTGTTAGGGGCTGGAGTTAGGAGGTATATTCAACAAAATGTTTGAGAGGAAAATATAATTGGGATCGATTCTACATTTTACAATTATAGGGGCACCCTGGAAGCTGTGACAGCGATTAAGAAAAGTAAACAAAAACAATCTTCGTATGGCAACCCTGAAAATGGGCGGAACAAGAGTGTAGGCATTTTTCACAAAAAGATTTTTAAGAAAAAATTAATGGTAGTCGATCTAACATCGTACCCGTGTAGGAGCAACTCCAGGGAAGTAGAGAAATAAACAGAGGTTGTCGTGGTTTCTGGCTTATACCTCTGTAAGGTATCAAGCTTTTTTGCTAAATTTCAACAGCAAAATTTTGCAAAGACACCTGGTGTTCTGATATCACAACCAGGCCAAAAAAAATTACAATGCGCTTTAAAAACTGGATTTTAAACAACTAACGGACAGGCCAAGATAGTTAAACCAATATTCTTTTATAAGGATGAAGTAAATGTATACTTTTTGGGGTCGCAAAGAGTTTTTAAAAAAATTACAAATGGAATAACAATTTAAATAATTATATCCCTATCACTAATGTTAAGGGTAAAAAATTGCAGGTTTATTTGAATTATGGATATAAAGCGCTAAATCAATTACAAAAATCTAAAAATTGGTAGAAGCATGGAAGTTAGCCTTATGTTTCTTAATCAACCAAAAGCTCAATTTTGATTTTTGTATTATACGTTCTTTTGGATTTCTGATAGCGATATATTAAAACTGCATAACAGATATTGCAGCCGTGTTATTTACTACAATAGTTACAAGAAAAAAAGCAGACAGTTATTACTTATGACATCAAATTTGTCATTCTTGTCAAAGCTGTATAATTTAGATTGTCAATTAGTCTGCTTCTTAAAAGATTACAAACGTAAGAGTGATTACACACAAATTTTTTTGAAGTAAAAAATCAAAAGAAAGCCAAAAGAAATGAAATATTTTTTTTTATTTAGTTTTTCGTTTATTTACTTTTCTTTTGTTGTTTGTTACTTTGAGTAAAACACTTGCCACAGGAAAATACTTCTCCAATTCTATCCCAAGCGATTGTTTTGTCCTTTTACCTAACAAAGCTTGATGAGAAAAGACAGTAACAACTACAACATTAATCCAACAGCTCCATACAAAGGAACCATTAAAAGAAAATAGTTTTTGATTTAAGAATAAAAAGAATAAAAAAAATCTAACCGATAACTGAAAGAATAAAATTATTCACAAAGTAGTATATATTTTTCTTAACACTCACAAAACAATTTCTTATATCACACACACTAACACAAATAATTCTTACGCAAAAATGATTTTTTGTTTGTCATAATGTTGCTTTTCTGTCGTTTTTGAATAAAATGCATGCAAATGGGTTTTCTTTCTTCATTTTTCAAAAACGCCACAAATAAAAAGATAAACATTAAAGAGAGGAAAATTGAAGCAAACAAACAAACATTTGATTTATTTTAATGGACAGAATATTGACAATAAGCTTAGAGATAAGACACGAAAATACTGTAAATATATGTTTTGTAAGTAACAAAAGGTATATTTTTTTCCAAAAATAAATTTAATTTTTTCTTTAAAAAAAGTTATCTTATTAAAAGCCAGTACTTGTAAGATATTCTTTCTATGCAAAATTTGAAAAAAGTAAATTACTAGGTATGTTCCTCGCAGCAAATTTATTTTCAAGGATACCTTTTATTACCTGCAAGTTATTTTTCCGATCATAAATAGAATATCAAAAGCATGAACTGAAATAAGTTTAAAAGTTTTGTTATCTTACATAAGCAGATTACGAAAAAACACCTCTAATACGTGCTGGAACCTTTGCAAACTAGATACGATGCTAATGGCCAAAATGACAAGATTACAATTATGATAAAAGTATCACACTCGAACTTCTTTTAACAAATAATTTCTATTTAAACACTGTTTTTTTAGGTTGATCTTATCACGAAAACATCGTTCTCGTGTCCCTGCACTCACACCAGAGTAGTTATAGAAAGCATCGCAAAATAGGTTAAGATTATCCAGCATTCGCGGACTTGTTGTATTATAAAGTATACAAGAGGAATGGGCCTGATGATGGTAAATATTCCTCTACTCATACTAAATAGCCTGTAGCACCGTAGCCAGTTAGACACTCTGGCAGTTGCTGACAGCTAAGCCTGCAGTACGTTGCATTTGTAAATAAGTTCGAACTAGATTTGGACTATTCCTGAAGTGATAAGGGTATATATAAGTTTGTCATTACGTTTTTAATTTCTCTATTTTGAATTTGCGACTTCACAAAGTATATATATTTCGAATCCTTATAGATGGGGAAGCCGATTAAGCCATGTAAGTCTATCCGTTTGTCATTCTGTTCATGTTATAGTTGAAATCAATTTTACGAAGCCTCCTGATCTGCGAGAAAATTGGTATTAAGACTCAACAAATTTGCCCGATAACTGACCGAAATATAAGCCAAACACCAAGACTACCTCCTATATTTTATTCCAAAAAAAACAACAAAGTACATACTTTTTGTAATAATAAAAATGTTTATATTATTGAGCCACACCCAAAACGATCATTTTGTTAGTATTCATGTAAAGGGGTTGCCACACAAAGCTTAATTTAAACATTTTTTTGAATCGCTCCTAAGGGTTCCAGGGTTCTCCTACAAAGGTTAAATGTAAGACCGACCCCAATTAGTTTATCCTCATTAACATTTTTGTGAAACACACTTCCCTCTATCTCCAGCCGCTAAAACGGTTTCCATACAAAATTTTAAAAAATAAGTTAAAAACCGCTACAACTTCCCTGGAGTCGCCCCTTGAGGAAAAAAATGTATCACAGACCCCCATTAGTTTTTCCTCCCAAACGTATTCCTAGACCATACTAACCCCCTATCTCCACGCCCTAAGGGGGTTGCCACACAAAATTAACAAAAATTATGTAAAAATGCCCTAAACTTCTTTAGAGCCGGCCTTAGAGCAATAGAATGTACAACTTACCCCCATTAATTTGTTCCCCCAAATATATTCTTAGAACATACTTAGCCCCTACCCCCATGCCCTAAAGGGGTTGAAACAAAAAATTTACAAAAATGATATGAAAATGCCCACAACTTCTTAAGAGTCTTAAGAATAAATACCCCTACAACTTCCGCGTAGTAACCCGTAGAGAGGTAAAATATGACACCGACCCCTTTTAAAAAACAAGAAATATTTCAAAATTAAAAAATAGGATTAAAATAAACAAAAGTTTGGGGTTTCGAAAGACCAATGTGAAAGTCATTTAAGATTCGGCACAGCCGAATATAGCGCTCTTACTAGTTTTAATTTGCTTCCGTGTATGTCTCTCTATAGGTCCTAAGAGGACGACTTTATCCGCCCCGTCCTCTTAAATCACGAAACAGAATTCGCTGTGAAGAAAAAGTTTCAGGGCCCAGTAGTCAACCAGGGTGGGAACATCATTGACAGTTCTAATCAAATTTGAGGGACCATATGCTATGTGTACATCTTTGCTAGGACGCCTGCAGGAAGTCACATAAGTGGGGTCAGAAGTTATATGGAGTAGACTGCATTGCACCTGCTATCAGAATTGTTGTGTTGCACATCATTATAAGTCCACAGCTTTAGTCCATAGCCTTTATCGGGATTAGGAGTCTATAGAGTAAAATGGTTTTAAAAACTGCAACTGATGTTTCTAGGACTAAAACCTCAAGATTTGCCCACGGTATGTTTGCACATAATAATCGCACTATGCTCTTTCGCCACTCTTGCCTTCACGTTTGGTTTTAGGTTAATTTAGTGCTAAAAGTGACTTTCTGATATTTTTACTATCTGAAAGATTCATTAAGAGGGTTAGAGGAAAGAATTTTGTATCTGTGTAAGAGAGTCAATTTCCTGCATTCCGCTCACTTAGTATTGAAGCTAATTCCATCTTTTCAGATGTGGTTCTTTGACTGATGTTATATGAATGCAGTGTTTGTTACGTCCTCTTCATAGGCAATATACCTTGGGCCCATTGAATCCATATTTCTAAAAAACAAGTCTAAAGTCATGCTCCACATAATGATGAAAGAACACTTCTCTGAAAGATTCCTATGTTGCCTGATCTCGCAACAATTTCTATTCCTTTTGCTGACACTATTATCTTACATTATAGTATGATGAAAATCAAAACAAATAAAGAACTGTCAACCACCATATAAGGCAAAGCCCAGATGATGGATAATTAGTTGGCGTTGTTAAAGGCACCCTTTATGTCGAAAAAATACCACAAGTATTTTTTTCCAAAAATTTTCTTATTGTTTATCAGGCTTATTAGTTAAATTTAATAATGATATGATTTTTTTTAGAGAATGATTTTGAAAACGTTTAGTTTTCCGACATTAGCCGAGCGGAATGCATTTTCAGAGCCCACTAAAACTCCTCATCAGCACTCTTTATTCGGTACTGATCATTAGAAGTAAATATCTTCTATTTAATCCAAGTTTAAATTGAAATTTTAAAACAGAAAAATTGTTTGTACTTAACATATACTCTCATTAACAATTTATAATTCTTGGATAGCCGAGAGGGGAAAAAATGGCAGGCCATAAATTTCGATCTAACCCAAGTTTTGACAAGTAGAGACATAGGTAAAGGTATGGGGAGCAAAAAGTAAATAAGCGAAAATGTGCCTACGTAACTCTAACTTTACCCAAAAAACGTTCTTCCCAATCCTTATTAACAATCATATAGAGCCTTAAGGATTTCATACAAAATATCTTGGGATTCACCTGGATCGTCGCCTTACAAGCATTTCACATATAGATCAAAAACTCATTTGTTTGACCTACAAAACTTTATTAAAGAAATATAAAAATCATTTTTATTCTACTCATGTTATAATCAAAACCACAACACCAGCACGCTACCGTCTCGGCTATATGTACTGTTTGCTTTTTAATGTAAAAATACATACGAAAACAATAAGTTTTTTTTCTTCTAGATTTTTAAGTTATTCCTTATAGACTGGATTTAAGAAAGCCTTAATGGTCCGTATTATATATTATATATATTTAAAAATTTAAAAAAAATTTTGGATGATTTGAGAAAAATTTTTCAATTTTAAAATGATTATCCTTTAACTGCACTGTGCTGTATTTGTTTTATGTATCAAACCTATATTAATTATTGCTATTACTCTATATAAATATATGCAAATATTATTATATACAAATAATTTATGCTGTTATAAATGTTTCTAAACTATCATTTTTCTATAAGTTAATAATTTTTCTTAAGCGCTTTTTCAGCACATCTTTTAATTTTTTATGAGCGTTTCTGCTAAATTTTTCTAATGACATTTTTAGTAGTTTATTAATGATAATATGTTGTTTCTGGTACTTTTTGTAAATAAAAATATCACATAAATCATTTTTTATATGTCTACTGAAAACAACCGTTCTTGTAAACATTTAATTTTTTTTTATCAATGAAAAGAAGAACATTTTTAAAGTAAAATTAACATTATCATTAAACGTTAACACAATTTTTTAATTTTTATTTATATGAGCAGATAAACAACATTTTCTACAGGAAACAGGAAATTTCATTTATATGTTGATTGTTAGTTTAACGTAAAAAACATAAAAATAAAATGATGGTTGTTTACTACAGTAAGTTTTTATATTGAAAAAAATAAACAAATACTAAGAAAAAAAATATACGCAGGTAAACAAACAAACTTACATATATTATGTATAAAACAGCTACTAGAAAAGAGGAAAATGATTTTATTAAATAAAAACAAGTAAGAGCGCTATATTCGGCTGTGCCGAATCTTATATACCCTTCACACTGGTCTTTAAATATACCTAGCCGAGAAATTTTGTACTGCAAATAATATAATAAAAAACCTTGTGCGAGTTTTAAAGTCCATAGAAAAATATACAAAATAGATGAAGAAGGTTTGAGGTCGAGAGTTTTAACAGTTTTCGACATTATTCATATTTAAAGGTTAATAAAACTTGTTAAATGTTATGGGATGTTCTAGTCCCCCTACTCCTCTCCGAATTTTTCTCCAAAATGTACGAATTATTTGATTATTACTTATTGTAGAATATTCGAAGTCGAAAGCTGTAATAGTTTTCCAGAAGTAGCGTATCAAAAATTTTATAAAAATTGTTAATTTGTATGGGAGCTACCCCTTCTTCACCCCCCACCCAAAAATTTTTTTCTTTAAAGCGTAGCACTTGATGTCCAATCAATTTCTGTAGAACACTTCGTTTCGATATTTGTTATAGTTTCTGAGATATAGCGTATCGAAAATTTCATACAAATCGTTAATTTGTATGGGAGCTACCCTTTTTTTTGCCCCCACTCAAAAAATTTTTTCATTTAAGCGTAGGCCTTGTTTTCCAATTAATTTTTGTAGAACATTTCATTTCGATATCTGTTATAGTTTCCGAAATATAGCGCATAAAATATTTCACCAAATTTGTGCAATTGTAGGAAAAATACCCCTTCCTCTGGTCCTATCTGAAAAAACTCTTTCCATTATTTAGGTCCCTTCTTTGGGTTCTCGCTTATATCTCGGTCAATAGTAAACCGATTTTTTTGATTTTAAATAGCGATTGTCTCCAGAATATTTCTAATAGTTTGACACCATTAACTGGTCTGTATCTTTTTATTTGACTCCGGAAACTTGACTTCAACAGACGGATAGACGGACAGACGGACAGGTGGACAGATGGACAGACGGACATGGTTATATCAACTTCCCTATCTATAAGGATCCAGATAGTATATACTTTATGGGGTCGCAAATGAATAGTAAAGAAATTACAAGCGGAATGACACTGGTATATACCCTTATCACTATGTGAAGGGTATAAAAAAATATGGTAACGTGGCCTTCAATACAACAAGTAAATTCTTATGCTTTTTGTTTATAATTTCGTACAAGATTTTAATGAGTTGAAACAGTTTGACTGTTTTTTTATTATTTTTAATAAGGGGGTTCTATTATTACAAATTGTCCTGAATCGTGTAATTAGAAAGCCTGAGTTTTTACATAATTTTTAAGTCTTGTTATTATTTTAGGTAATTTAATTTTTGGTTACTACTCTTATTTGACTTTTTGCGATATACTTAAAAAAAACATTTGAAGTTAAAACTTTATAAAGTTTACTTAATTTAAAGGCATATGATTAGGGTGACCAGTCGTACTGATTAAGGTTCACGCACTAATTTTTGATTAAGTGTACTGAGTACTGATAAAAAATAACTGTTCTTAAATATGCTGATTTTGAAGTACTGATAAGACTGATTTGTTATTAAAAATTGTTATATTAGATTTTTTTGCAATTTTTTTTGTCACAAAAATACTAAATGCTTTGTAAGCTTGCCAAGCATGTATTTAAAATATTGCTTGACAAGGTCGGTAATTTTGCAACACATTATTCAATCGCCTTAACCACTGTTGTAACAAAATTATGTTTGGTTCTTATAAATATGATCCTGCCAGCTATTTTGAAGATTGCTTAGCAGATTTATCATCATTTATGTGTTTCGCTTGAGATCTTTGAAAGATTGTTATTAGGCAAAGATTGTATTAAAATCTTTCAAAATGGATTTTTCAGAAAATATTCTAAAATTTGTTGTGCGAACGTATTTATTGCTGCTTTAAAAACATTAATTCCATCTATTTAAGAATATTTATTCATTAAAAATAGTATCTAAGTGTTTAACGTACCACTGCGAGTTTTTTTTTCATTGCCAGACAAATCAATCACCTTTTTCAAATTATCGCGATTGTAAGGCGACCTTAAAGGTTATGTTTTCAAAATTTAGGTTTTGCTTAGTTCAGTAGCCTCTAACTCAGAGTAAAAATGTTTTCGTGAGTTTCTTGAATAAAAACTGTTTTTAAGATATAAAAGTTTTTAATGCTATAAACTCAATGAATGATATTCAATATTAAATTATCCTTGCTGTCAAGTAAAGAAGAAAACTGTATAGTTTAACAGCAAAATAAATAAAAAGATCCTATTTTTTTTCAAAATACATCATGAAGATTAGTTGGCCAATTCACAAGCTCTGTTGTATGGCTTATCACTTAAAAAATACGACTTGTGAATAGAGAAACTTGTTGTATTGTTACTTTATTACACTTATGTTAAATGCAAAATGGAAAACGTCAGTTAAATTTTCGCAATTCATGCTGAGCAAACTTTTTAGAAACGTAAACATTAATTTTAATTTTAAAATAATAATTTAAAAAAAATAAGAAACTAAGAAATCTTACCGCGTTTAAAAAATGTCTTTCTATTTAATAATACTTTATATATAAATAAACTTTTAAGATTTTTACTTTCATATGTTCTTTTTCAACTAAAATTGACACTTTTGTAATTTGATCGCAACCCTACAGGGAAGTGAACTGGTCTAAGACAATTGACGTGAACGGTCCCTTAGGGTAGAGACTGGTTCTAGTTCCTGCACTTTATTTGAAGAGAACCTGTCACTTTTACATTGCGTTGTCATTGGAGGGGGCAACTGGTTTAAAATTAATACCATAGAACGGGTTACAGGCCAATCCTATTTAAGCAAATGTTGCATTAATTGTTTCAGATCCTGTTCAATCTACTTTGTTTGTATTTACGCATGTGTGTGTGTATATGTAAGCAGATGCATGTTTATGTGTAAGGACCAGTATTTCTATTTTTTCCCCTAACCTCTTTAACACCTTTTAACCATTTACTAGATGTGAGCCTTTTTAACCAATCACGACCAACAACTTTTGTCCAATTCATGTTTTGTACCTGTAACAGGACGGGTACGCCGACCAATTGACACCCATTTCCCGCAGGGAATATACCAAACCGGGAGTGGGAATTTTAATTTGAGGTGTATTGGTTATAAATTTTTAAGAGTAAGCAATTTTAATTAAAATACTAAAGAAAATCTAATTTAAATTTAATTAGGTATGTACTAATCATTAAAATGAAATAATTTTGTTGTGTTTTTAATCACATACTAAAAAGATTTTATCAAAATTATTACACAAGTGAAACATTTCCAGGTCTGAAAAAAATGCAACATATTTAAAACATAGGAAAAACAATCGGAAAATTATAAATCACTTTTGTATGAAAATTTGCAAAAACCAAAATAGGACATTGTATATTTATATAATAAGACAGCGCATACGACGATAACATGAGCTGTGAATTGGGCAAGTATTTTTTTACTGTGTTGAAAGCGTGAACAAGTTAATAGTTAAGTTAGTGAGTAAGTTTTAGCACTCTTAAATGATAAATTGAAAACTTAGGAACAATGTTTATTCTTAGAGAAAAATTCTTACTGTTTCATAATGCAACGTTGATTAGTTTTTAATTATTTTTTTTATTTTTGCACAAATTTTTGTTTAATTTTAAAAATTATTGTTTTTTAGAAAATATTTTTTGTAAAATCAGCGAAAAATCAAAACAAATATTTGACCAATAGAATGAAGATATTTTATTTTAAATATTAGGCAATTTTCCAACTAATTTTTTTTTATTTCTAATTTTACAATTTTGTTTGCAGAAACAAAAACTGTAAAACATTTAACAGAATAAATAGTGTCTTTGTCTTATTGCGTTCTTTAAACAAAATTTTTCGTTTAATTTGTTTTCGTTGTTTCCAAAAACAATATTTTAATGATTTGATAAAATTTTGTTAAAAAGGCTATTATTGTGTGGAAACAATTTATTTAAATAAAAATTTTTTTCTGTGTATCTTCAATCTGTTCTTTGATTACAAGAATGCATAAACACTCAGACAGACGCACGAATAGATTGCCAAAATGACATACTTAGACCAACTAAGGAAGTCATTATGAATCGATCCCTTTAACTGAATGGGGCTTTTAGGTTATAAAAATTTAAAGACTCTATACTCAAAGAAGCCAAGAAATTCACTGAATTTGAACATGAAGTAAATGGCCACACTTTATATAATCCTCTTTTGTATATGAATATACATATGAACATTAGTTAAAAATGTATAATTTAGTAAACGGATATATTTTTTGGACATTTAATTAATAAGCTGAGATGCTGACAACTAGTTGTTATAGTGCAAAATATGTACTCCCATGTAGTAGAATGTTAATTCAAAATATTTTTCATTAAACATTTTTCCGGCAGAAATTGCCAAATGTTATCTAACCGTACATGTATTTTTTATTTAATTCTTCTACAAATGGGTCACAGAGCATAAAGCTTTTATGAATGTTTCGAATTATAATTGTGATTTCATGGGTGTATCATTGTATGATTTCATTTTGTAATTACCAGCAAATCTGTGACATGCATGTAAGCATTTTGCTGTATTTGCTTGCAAATGGTTATTTGTTTTTAGCAGGGAATCAGTGTAAACAACAAAAATGGTAATACATGACATGCAACTGTTTACAAATATTTGATTTCTAAACTGAGCGGCTCTGCTTGATATAATTACTGTTTGCTGTTAAACCGTCAAACGAAAATTTCGATTAGATTTTAAATTACAAAACCAAAAATGACATGGAGAAATGATTGATTAGAAAATATGCCAAGACAGACAGGTTTGGAAGACAATATGCAAAACAAATGAATGGAAAAGCACTGTAAATTTGAAGGGATTCACAAACTGTTTTAAGGTAAAACTATATAATATCTTAATAGCTAAAAAAGATCAATACAAATATGTTTAGTTTACTTTTTTACTTGTTTTTATATAAAATTATTTGGATTTAATATTTTTTCTATGTCTTTAATGTTCGGAATATATTTAATTTGGTACAAATAATATTAAGGAACTTCCAAGTTTACATATGAAGCTAAGAAATAATACTTAAATTTCTTTTTATTTTTTTTTTGTTTTGCAATATTTTGACATCTGACAACAATGTAACATTTATTAATGGGTTTTTCTGTGTATTTAAATATGTCACACAACTTATGTTAATCCATAGATTAACTTTTTTGTATTTAAAATCAAGTTGCTTTCTTGTATTTATCAGGCCCTTAGTGTATACTAGAGGTCTGCGTGACTACACATAAATGCCGTTTAAATACATTCGTTTGTTTTTCAACAACATTGTGTTTTTCATTCAATGTTAAACAAATTAAATGAATGAACCCACAAGCAATTGTTGTTGTTAAACATTCATTAACTCGAAAAAACACCTGAATGTTTTTATAAAAACTCTAACTGTAATGAGACTTTGCTATGTTTTTGTATTTTCAAGTGAGTTTTATACACATTCAAAACGAAAACTGTAAAATGAATGTGTTCTTCTTGTATCATTGAGTGTAACACAGAATACATTCTTTCTTGTGTTGTTACTGGTTTAATTTTATTTATTTCCCATAGAATGAAAAATGTTTGAATGAATATTGTTTTTGTTGTGTATAGGCAATCAAATGAATATAGTCATGCAGACGTCTAGTGTATACACCTATACAAACATAGGTATGCACACATGTATATATAAGTATATTTACTTGTTTGTTTTGTGCTTACAAGCATATGTCTACTTGTGTTCTTAAGTGACAAGGTAAATAACTTATCTTCAGTTAATCAAAGCTTTAACTTTGTGTCTGTATATTTAACGATTTAATTGGTTAAAAAAATATTTAGAAATAAGTTTGAAATAACAGTTTGTTATAAGAAGTGGATAAAATTCAAAAATAAAGATAAAAGATAAGCTGTGATACCTACAAAGTCTAATGTTTTCTGATAAGAGACTTTTCTAACATTTATTTCAAAGAACATTTTAAAAAATATCTGTATATATGTACCTACATAAGTATATGCAAAAAACATAACTAAATATTTATTTTATTAAATTATTGTTAGGGTATATGAACGAACTCGTTTGTTTGCGAACCAATGTACGCATACGTAATATTTATGTACACCTTTTGTTTGTTACTCATACGAACCGTGGTTCTGTAAAGATACGTGAGTTTTTACAGAAAACGTTTAAAAAACCAAAATATTTGTGTAAAATATGAAATAAATTTTACATTTTTTTAAACAATGTTTTTGTTTTTAAGCGTTGAGCCTTACGTTTCAACTACTTACAGACATTACCCATAAAAATTATTTTATGTATATAAATGGCTTATTTGGTAACTACCACATTAAAGTTTTTCAGCTAAATCATCCATAGAAATAAGGAAATTTTGTTATTTTGTTATGTTAAGGCTGTTAGGATAGAATAGTTAAGGCTTAAAAAAAGAAACATCAAAGAAGGGCCTAAATTGAATATATGACATAAATTGAATATATTACGCTCTAGGTTAAATATTATTTTTGACCTTTGCATAATAAAAACAAATTTTCTTATAATTAAGCCTAATTTTACTTTTAGGAATTTAGTTTCTTTTTTATGTTTTATTTAGGGGTTTACTTAGACTGATTTTTGGTTACAATTAAGTTTTTGATCTTAATAAAACCGTTTGTATTTGGTAAGTTTTTTGACCGACGTTCAGAAGCGGGATCTTTATCGAAGTTATTTTTATGGTTACATATTCTTAAAATCTGATTAATAATCACATTTGTATTAAAATCACAATATGAATAAATTATTAAATAAATTAACAATTATTTACGGCATAAAACGTATATTGTCACAGCTTTCTACCCTTTTACAGCCTTGTTAAGTTTCATTTAAAAAACATCTAGTTTATTTTTCATATGGTCATGTTAAAATTATAGATCAGAAATGAAAAAATAATAAATATCTGTTGTGTTTTTTCTACAGAGAGACACATGCCTTGAAAGGTCAACTAAATTTTATTAATTTTTAAATTAAAATTGCTCTCAATTCCCTGGTAAGAATTATTCAAATGTTTCGGAAGGATTATATCCTCCAAACACACAAAATTTATTTGCGCATTTTTTCGAGCTACCTTTTACGGCAAAAAGAACATTTCTTTTTATTTTTAACGCAATAATTCGGCTTGAACATTTCCCGCCTATATGGAAAATAGGTAAAGATAATTCCTAAGCCTGGCAAAAATCCTTCAAAGGTAGAGTCTTATAGGCCTATAAGTTTGTTACCCACAATGTCAAAATTGTTCGAAAAATTGCTTAGGAACAAGCTGACTCCGATCTTCAATGAAAACAACTGCATTCCAGATCACCAATTTGGCTTTAGAAGTCAACATAGCGCAATCGAACAAACTCACATACTGGTGCAGGTTATCAGAAAAACCTTTGAGGAAAAGAAGTAATGCTCCGCGCTTTTAATTGATGTCTCTCAAGCTTTCGATAAAGTATGGCACGAAGGCCTGTTAAACCAACTAAAGCTCAACCTTCCAGCTAATATTTTCAACCTTTCAGAAAAATACATAACAGGCCGACAATTTATGATCAAAGAGGGAAACCAAATAAGTTGTTCCCAACCAATAGAGGCTGGTGTCCCTCAAGGAAGTATACTAGGTCCAATTTTGTACTTGCTTTACACGGCAGATATTCCAACAAACAATTTTACGCACACGTTTTCATTTGCTGACGATACCGTTTTTCTCAGTATTCATAAACACCCTAAAGAGGCTTCGTGCCAATTGCAACGTGATGGGCAAAATTATGGGGAATTAAAATTAATGAGCAAAAATGTACCCACGTTACTTTTACTTTACGCAAAGAAACGTGCTCCCCAATCACTATTAACAATTATATGGTGCCTCAACAAACCGAGACAAAATATCTTGGTGTTCACCTAGATCGAAGCCTCACATGGAAGCCTTATAGATGCGAAGCTGGCTCAAATGAAACTTAAAGCTGCTCAAATCCACTGGCTAATTGGTAGAAACTACTACTACTCTACTTTACAACTCGATTTAAAAACCAATTTGGTGCTACGGTAAACAATTATGGGGCACTGCTTCCTCCTCCCACAAAGAAAAAATACAACGTCCTCAAAACAAAATTCTAAGAATGATAACTGGTGCTCCTTGGTACATTAAAAACAGCAACATCCATAAGGACCTAGAAGTTTCACTAGTAAAAAGCGAAATCCTAAACTATGTGGACAAGTATTTAAATAAGTTGGAAATACATCCAAATCCGCTCGCTCAAAGCATCCTGAAACATAGTGGGCACACCCGCCTAAAAAGAAGGTATACTATTGCTCTTAGATGAAACTTATAAAATTAGTTAATTTTATTGTGAGAACTTAAATTTTAGTCTGGTACTGACTGGACTAGTATTAATTACTTAGTTTTAAGATTTGAATACTTATTAATAGTTTGCTTAAGCGAAGATTGAATAATAAAATAAATGAAAATAAAAAAAATAATTTTTTTTTCGGCGCCTTTACGAAAAATTTATAATTGAAGGAAGGCAGTTTTCTTGATTCTTGGTTTTTATCTTTTTCCAAAACTTTTTTATTTCAAAGTCATTTGGAAAATGAAAACTATACTTTCCTTGTGATTATTTATTTTTATTAACCTTATTTTTTATTTTTTTTTTATTTTTGGCAACCAATCAGTCTCACTTTTTGAGTCGAAGAATGTCCGTTTGTCCATCTATCGGCCCAGGTGTCAATATATTCTTGCGCACTCGCTACAGGTTGCAAATTAAAAAAATATTTTTATAAAATTAAGCACTAATAAATCTATGGACACTAATTGACTAGAATGGTTTTTTATTTTGACAAAATTTTGCAAACATGTTTATTATTTTACCGCTGACGTACTGAGTACATATATTATCAGTATGTTTTTAAAGGCCCGCATACAAATGTCGGGGTTGACAGACCATAAACTTTTTATTTTTTTTCAATATTTTTTTTTAAACTAAACTATACTAAAATATTATTTATTTTTTTTTATAACTAGCATAAATTAATACTAAGAATGAATAATTTTATAATATTTTGTGAGAAAAATAATGTGTTAAATTGATTAATAATTATTACGAACAAATTCTTTTACACTGTTTCTGATGTCATAAGGTTAAAAATATGATTATATGGATTAACGAGCTAATGCGTTTTAATGATTGCCGTAAAATTTAATAATATTTTAGAGCAAAAGAGAAGTAAGTAAAATATTTTACTTTAAGAATAACACTGAATAATTGATATTTTTTAAGATACATGTGTTAATAAAAGTTCATAACACAAAACATGTCTTCTTATAGATGTTGTTGTCAGTAACCCATACCAGCTTAAATAAAATAATAATTGACAGCAAATCTAGCAATAAGTCAAAAAAGAAACAATAATAAATCCAATTCAATTTTGCAAGTTAAATAAAATCTAATACATCAGCATCAATTTTGTTTTTCTGTCACTTTTGTATTTTTTTTTTAGTTTTGGCAAACATATCTATGTAACGTAAACAATGAAATATTTTATAACCAAATTGTATACAAATATTCTAAAAGAAAAAGTACAGCAAATTTCAATTTACGCTTCTTTTCAAGGAATTGTATATTAGTGCATTTAGATAACAGCTGGAAGTATTAAAAATTTTTATTTATCTCCATTTTATTTTCAATAGAGTTGAAATATATGGTTAATTCAAAATAAAAAAAAAACAGAGCATAAATGTCCCCTTAATTTACAGTTAAAAACACCTGCAGTTTAAAGGCGTGATATTAACCAAAGATCCAAAGCAGATGAAAAAAACATTACAGTGATCTCTTAAACATACCAATTCCATTCAAAACTAAAAGAAATTAGTTCAAATATATATATCATAACAAACTTAACAACGGAAAGACCCGCATGATTAATATGGCAAATGCAAGTACACTTAAACTCCTTAATGTAAGAATGTGTCAATTTGGCTTGAATCCCATGTGATAAAACTTTCAAGCAAGAGTGTTAAGATAAAGTAAATATTTGTAAGTATTTCAATGAAAAAGAGTATTAAATTTGTAAGGAGTACAACAGTAAGAACATTTCCAATACATGATATAAAATTTTGTTTATTATTTACATAAATCCCATTTAATCTTGTTTTATGAACGCTTGACTGAATGGTTGTTTAATATTTTAACATGTTTTTTTGTGTAAAATTGATGTTGTGCATTATATAAAATATTAAACTTATAAAACTTGAGAAACTCTTCAAATAAGAAAACATGCTTGAATATATTTATATATAATAATTGAAAAATTAAACATTTTTTATAGGCACAAAATTATTGTTAAACACAAAGCAACGTTTTGAAGTAGTTAAGTATTATTTAATATTTGTAAATACCCTGCGGGAAATGGGAGTCAAGGGGTCGGCGTACTCGTCTTGTTACAGGTACAAAACATAAATTGGACAAATGTTATTGGTCGTGATCGGTTAAAAAGGCACACATCAAGTAACTGGTTAAAAGGTGTTAAAGAGGTTAAGGGAAAAAATAGAAATACTGGTCCCTACACATAAACATACATCTATTTATATAGATACACACACACACGTAAATACAAACAATGTAGATTGAGCAGTCTCATAAATTAATGCAAAATTTGCTTATATATAATTGGCCTGTAACCCGTTCTGAGGTGTAAACTTTGAACCAATTGTCCTCTGCAATGGCAACGCAAAGTAAAAGTGACAGGTTCTCTTCATATAAAGTTCAAGAACTAGAACCAGTCCCTACCTTAAGGAACCGTTCAGGTCAATAGTCTTGAACCAGTCCACTTCCCCGGAAAAACCCAGGGATTCAAAAATTTTAAAATTTTGTATATTTTAAAATAATAGATACTGCTTATAAATTTGAAAACTTTATTTCTATCATATACTGCTTTTGAGATATTACCATTTTGATTTTAATAAATTTTTCCATTTTTACCCTTTAGGGTCCAAATTTCTCGAAATATCGTCTAAATGGATTGAGTTAAGTGTCCGCAGTTATAATTGCATTATGCGTTTGTTAATATAAATATATTTAAATGTAACTAAAGACTATTTTATTATTGTCCCACAGTGCTTTCATGTCTCTTATATCTTTAAACACATGCCTATAGGTTTGTGTGCCAGCAATTATTGGTGTCATTGCTCGTATCAAAAACTTTATGGGAATTATTGCAGTTTTTTTTTTTTATTTATTGTTCTTGTTATATTTTACGTTTGTTCTTTATTTTTTATATTAAAAAATCTTTTATATTAAATAAAATAACTTTAATATTTTCATATTTATTTACAGTCTGACCATGTTTAAAAAAAAAGTTTTTTGCACACAGACATGAATGTAATAATGTTATTGTGTGCATACATGTGTAAACAATTTTCAAATAAATAAACAAAATAAAATGATATTTATTTTTTAACAAATTTATAAAAGTTTTCAACTTTTTGGCCACACATGTACAGACAGACGTGTGAACAAACATGTTTATATGTTCGAGCATATTCAATATTGTGGAAGTGCCCTTTCAATAAACTCCAATTAAAACTTATTTAAAATTTGCTAGGATGACCCAGTAAAATATATATTTTTTAAAACAAAATGTACTTATTCTCAACAATTGAAAATGTATGTTCTAGCAACCATTTTTTATTTCTGATAAAGGTTTCTGTTATAAGGATACATTCTTATTTGCAAGGATTAAGAGTTCATGTTTTGTGTTGGATTTTATATACCTCTAGCATATTGAGAAAATAAATTTTTGCAATACAAACAAACACAAAGCAATGATAATTATACCCTTTACATAGTGATAAGGGTATATATTAGTTTGTCATTCAGTTTGTAATTTCTTTATTATACATTTACGACCCCATAAAGTATATACATTTTGGATCCTTATAGAAAAGGAAGTTGACATAGCTATGCCCGTCTGTCCGTCTGTTCAAAAGGTAAAAAGGTACGGACCAGCTAATGGTGTCAAAATAATAGAAATATTTTGAATACAATTGCTGTTTAGAATTAGCAAAATTGGTTTATTATTGACCGAGATATAAGCAAAAACCCAAAATAACCCATTTTTTAGGGCAAAATCTGTGCATATATCCCTATATATCTCAAAAAATATAGTCACTCTTACCACAAAACTTGGCAAGAATACTCTCAAAGTAAAGTCCCAAATAATGAAAGCAAATTAAAATTTAAAATTATAACAAAAAGCGAGACAAAACTAATGCATGCAAAAGCATGCTGCCTTCATACTCATCTAAATAGAGATGAATAAGGCAAAAAACAGAAAGTGATGAGATGAAGAATAAATAAAAGAAAAGGTGTTGCCATGATGTGAAAAAATGGCAGGCCGTAAATTTCGTTCTAACCCAAGAACTAACAATTGTTAATGAGAGTATGTGTAAAATACAAATTAGTATTTCCGTATTCAAATTTCAATTAACACTTGGGTTAAATAGAAGATATTTACTACCAATGCTCAGTACCGAACAAAGAGTGCTGATGAGGAGTTGTAGCGGGCTCTGAAAATGCATTCCACTCGGCTAGTGTCGGGAAACTAAACTTTTTCAAATTATTTCTTCAACAAAAATCTTATCACAATAAAATTTGAACCAATTAGCCTGATAAAATATAAAAGGAAATTTTAGAAATAAAAATTGTTCAAAATACGCTTAAAAAAATAAATATGAAAATTTTTTTCAGAAAAGATCAGGGGAAGTGGAATTTTTCCTACAATTGCACAAACTTGGTAAGATATTTTATGCGCTATATTTTGGAAACTATAAGAGCGATTGACTTAAAATGTTCTACAAAAAGTTTTTGTACATTAAGACCTACACTTTAAAGAAAAACTTTTTTGGGTTGTGGGCGAACAAGGGGTAGCTCCCATACAAATTAACATCTTTTATGAAATTTACAATACGCTTTGTCTCGAAAACTATAAAAGACATCAAAATCAAATGTTCCACAAAAAGTAATTTAACATCAAGACTTACGATCTTAAGAACATTTTTTTTGAAACTTTTGATACGCTATATTTTGGAAGCTATAACAGCTATTGACATCAACTGCTCTACGAAAAGTAATTAGACAACAAGACTTGTGCTTTTAAGAAAAACATTTTTTGGTGGGGACAAAAAAGGGGCAGCTCTCATACAAATTGACGATTTTTCTGAAGTTTAAGATTCGCTACATCTGAAAACTATTACAGCTACCGATTTCAAATATTCTACATAAAGTAATAATCAAATAATTCATACATTTTAGAAAAAAAAAAGTTGGAGAGGAGCAGGGGGACCAGAACATCCCCTACAAATTAACAACTTTTATTAAACTTTTAATATAAATAATGTCGAACACTTTAATAACTGTTGACCTCAAACGTTCCTCATCTATTTCTATTATTCATACGAACGTTAAAATTTTGTACAATTTTCTATGGACTTTGAAACTCGCTGGGTATATCAAAAGACCAATGTGAAGGGTATATAAGATTCGGCACAGCCGAGTATAGTGCTTTTATTTGTTTTTAATTTAATTTAGTTTTTATTTCAAATGTAATTTTTTTTTATATTTTTAAGGAAGTAAGTAAACTATTCATTGTAATTAAAAGTCATAGAAAAAATAACTTGAAAAACTAATGCTCGTATTCATAAAAATTAAAGTAGGCTTATGAAGTTATTATTTGCTAATTGTGCGATAGATATCTGTCAAATAAGCACCTTGTAAGGCTACTTTAAATTTTATGAATAATAAGCCATGGTTAGCTGAATTTTTAATTTGAAAAATTTATCATCCTAAAAAAATGTTACCTGCTGATTTAAGTTAAAGTTGTATTTTATTTTTAGTAGTTTAGTTTTTTCAAAATTATTTTTTTAAATATACATATATATGCTACATATCTTAAAACAGTTTTTGCTAAATTTTAATAAACTAAAGTTGGAATGATACAAATACATTTTAACGTGCATTTTAAAAATACAGACAAGCATAATACATATAAATATAATAATTTTTGTTTACTTATAACATTATTTTTAAATTTTTGCTTCATTATCTTATTACAGCAAACAATAAATAGAGTCTTTTATTCGACAATCTTAAGTTTGAGGCTGGTTCCATGGAAGTCTAACATCTAAAAACCGCATAAGACCTTATAAATTGTCATTTATTATTGCCATCAAATATGTGAACGCATGCGCAAACCTTTTTTAATGGATTACTGCTGAATGCATCAACTGTGATAGGCGTTTGTCCAAAACTAAAGTTAATTCCGTTCACAAAAGTCAACCAAAACTGCATACACTTTGCGCATACGGCGATTCCTTATAAAACATAACATGTGACTAAGGAAATTTAGATGACCGACCATATTTTTCCTTCTTGTTTTAATTAATTTTTTTGTACCTCTTCTTTTCATGAATTATAATTTCGTTTTTTTAATAATTTGACATTGTTTAAGTTCATGCTCACAAAATATACTAGCGCCATCTAGTGGTGGCTTAAACGGCTGATGTTTACCACCAACTTATAACTAACAACCGAACAAAAAAATACTAATGACAAAAATTGTTGATGTTTTCGAAAATGCATTCTACTCGGCTAGTATCGGTAAAAACTTGTTTTATCAGTCACAATTTTCATTCTTAATTAACGCTTATACAGGAAAAACTGAAAAATATTAACTTCTTTATTTGCAAAAAATGAGAGTTTAGTGAATATTGAACCAGAGCCCAAAAATAATAAACATAAAATTGTCTTAAAATAAATAGTTTGAATATAAATAAATAAAAAAAAATAATTAAAAACATTAACATTAACAAATTCAACAAATTTAAACACTCAAATTAATGTGTTTCCACTTTCGCCATTTAATTTGATACAAAATTTTATAATTAAAATGAAATTGCTTATGCCACAATTCAGTTATGGGTACATACATATAAAGTAACTTGTGTCTGTGTGTGCAAATGTATGTTTGTATATATATTACCATAAAGTTCCTGTATTTATATAATTTTTTCCTTTGTCAAATTAGTGCTGCAACAGTTGGTATAATTTGTTAACAACACAAAATGTTCAAAAGAGCTTATAATTATCAACCAGTAAAACACAAATACACATCTCCTTATAAATATATTTAGTTAACACATTAACAGTTACAGTAATACTTTTAATACGTGTAAATGAGACAATGTTTACACGCTCACAACTTATCGTTAAATTACCTTTAATGGCAGACAGCGATGTGTTTTCTTAGGTATTAAAATATAACAGTTCGTTTAGGCAATATTGGAAATATTTCATACGAAATTTTTAAAAATAAAACAGTTTTTGTATTTGCCATATGATTAAAAATAAAAATATACGCTCACTCGACTAAAATATGTGATAAATATGTATATATTTTTTTATAATAAAAAAATTTCTAGAACAACTACTTTTTGTTCTTTTGAATTTGTTTAACAAAACTGAAAAGGGGTCAGCCCCTCTAAATAACTACATCTATTGTGTACGTGAACTATGTCCAGCTTCAGATAAATATTTCACTATGGGAACAGGTGTTAAAACAAAAAGCATATTTTATTTTCTATTTTAAACAACAATAGTAAAATCAGCAGTAAATTAAAAAATACGCTTATAAAATACACGACTGAAATTACAATCATTAACAAAATGTGATGAAAAGAAATAAAAACTTTATTTTGAAGCGGGGTTTACCACATTAGATAAAGAGCTTACACAATTTTAATACTACGGCAAGTTTTTTTATCAGCCTGACCTTCGCCTAAGCACCCCTGGAAGAGACAGATATTAAAAGTTCCACTTAAGCACCTGCCGCGTTGGTTTAAGCCTCACTGTGACTTAACACCATCACGATATTGCCCGTGACCCCAGATGGTTTACCAGACCACTCAGTCAGCAACTCCGCCATTACTCTGTGCAAGCTTTAACAGGCCTCTTGCTGAGGAGTTGGGCTATCTAAACTTAAATTGCGTCTCCAGTTTTGACCTTGCTATTTCCAATCAAAACAGATCCACTCTGACAAGACCTATTACCACACGCTTGGGAAACAGCTCTTAACCTTATGCGAAAACGATTATGATTCATCATGTCACACTTCTCAAATGCGGCATCCAGCTAATTTAATAAGTAATATTTTTCATAAAAATCATTCACTTCAGTCAGGACCGAATGACGCACATGCTTCAACATGCCAATGCCGGCCATTTCATTATTTGCTACTACTCTGACAGGATCTTGTTGCAGATTCTTAGATCACCAGCCGTAGCCAGTTTCCCTATTTACCTACTTCTTAGCACACTTACACCTTGAGCTATTAGCCTACTCCGTCAGTTTTTCATATGCTTGGGTAGACTTGCCAAAACTAGAGATTCTTTCTTGCGAACTATAAGTTCATATAAGACCGCTTATGCGATCACTCTGGAACCCGCACAAGACAAACCCCAGCATGTTAACTTTCGTTTTCCCTTGTCTCGCTTGGGAATAGCCCCAGCCACTTCCAACCATGCAGTAGTAAGTACACGGAGGCTTTTATGAGTCCCGTGGTACCAGATAGGACTCTGTTAAGTCTCGGAAATCGAATTCCGCACAATTCCTACTTGTTTCTATTTGGCACAGATAAGGTATTAATACTCTTTAAACGTTGTATTGCTGTGCCAGTTATTGGCAAGGTAACATGTCAAAGCGCCAACAAGGACAACCTGCCCAAAGCTAGACCAGCAGGTAACTACATGATCATATTAAGTCCAAGACAGGTTGTTTTAACTTAACCATGCTTGTTGGCCTTCCAGTAAACTGAAAGTTGTCTGGTTGATACGACGAGGAGGTTAACATTGGCACTTGCGCTGATGGAGGGTTGCCTAAGGGCTCTCTTCTTCTATTAGAAACAATCAACCTCCTGGAAGAGACAGCTAAATATGTTTTTTTGGGGATTTCTAGATTCTGTCAATTATTTCCGTAACTACTTCCGATATCAAAATGAGAGCAGTTGATTTTTCTGCTGCTAGGAATATAGTTCTTTGCCGCACCAGTGCTAAACATAGCAAAAACTACAAGACATCACCTTTAGAAAAACAAAAAATCTTATTTATCCCATCGTGATAGATAGATGACAAGCATTTATAATGTCGTAGGAATATTCCAAATTAGGAAAAAAAATTTCAACCTAAAAGTAGGCTTTCACCCAAAGTGTTCTTAATTTCTTCCGATGATATCAGTGAGCTATGATGGCAAAAAATCATTGAAAAAAAAGCAAAGAAAAAAATTTTGTCCAAACGGCGAGAATTACAAAATTAAGCCAAAAGCTATGCAAAATGGCATATATAGAGGCTTTTGCTATTCAATCTACTTAAAATGGAACTGAGAGTGAAGTGAGAAGGATATTGGCCTACTAAATATCACCAAAATATACAAAACGCTGATCAAAAAACCGGCTTACTGGGAACTTGGCGTTTGACACTCCGAGCATTTAAAGATTAAGAGAAATGGTTTCTTTAGTTTTTAGGCATTTAAAAGATTGTTTGATGAGCATATCCTGCTTATAACTAGAGCTGATGGAATTTATTATCCACCCTTTCATCCAAATAAATTTCAACCAATAATGGACCAGACATTCAGAACTGTATAAGGCTGAAGGAGAATTCCTGTACATCTAAGAGCAAAGTAATACAAACAATGTTTGATATCTTAACTTAATATTTCCGATTCATAAGAAGGTTGTAAAATCGTTTGCGGAAACTGACGTGTATTATGTCTCCCAATTATTGACTTTAGGATCTATTCTGGCGTATCCTGCAAAAAAGTGGAGGTTAAATATATAAAACTGTGGCTTCAGGTGGTTAACTTGGCTCTTGAATAAACTCAAGTGAGAAAAACAAACCATTTTTATCGTTTTCAAAACTTTGATAAGAGAACAGTGTTTTGAAACAATATTTGCGTACGAGATTTTATCAAAACTTGAACGCCTCTTTCAAAGGACCCTGAAAAAGTGGCCAAAATCTCCGACATATTCAGGAGTAACAAGAGGACTTTGTCAGAGTGACAGCTTGTCGAGCAACTTTTTTTACAGATTAATGAAGAAAACATTAAAAAAAGGAGAAGTAATTAGAAATTGTACAGCGAATACTAAAAGCCCCAATCCACTTTTTCAAAAGGTCAAAATTTATTTACAAGCAAAAAAGGTGAAATTGCTCTTAGAGATATCTGCTTTCCTTTTTTTTATTTGATTGCAGAAATTAATAAAATGTAAAAATAAGCCTGAATGAATTTTTTCTATAGAAAAAATGATGTTTTTTTTTTTAAATTGTTAAAAAGAAGGATGGGTTGGTTAGAGTTCGGGATTCCAGCTAAGCAGATTGCTGGTGGTAGGGTGCACCTTTGTAGCAAGACGACTAATCCAACTTTCTTTAAATGCTTTATAGTTCTACAATGACCCGTAGAACTATAAAGGAATAAGTAAATCTGTGCTACTCCAAGATTAAAAACTAGACTTTTCTGTTCGGTAGTTCAAGTAGTAATAATTCATTTTATTTTGCAGCTTATAAAAACTAATTTTGACATTTAGTTAACATTTTTTAGGCATTAACTTTTTTGGTAATAATTCACAATAGACTCATGTTAGTTCAAATATAATTCATTGTAATTTAAAATATACGTTTTTATATAAGCATTATATGCAAATATGTATGTTTATTTAAATTTTGGTTTAAAATATTGATTTTAAACATAAATGAAAGAATCAATGCTAGCGTGCATTGACATCAGCAACTGTAACAGCTGTTCAAATTTTCTGTCAAGCAAATTAGAATTGTTGTAGTCAGTTGTTTTATTTAAAATCCAGCAAATGCCTTTGGTAATTTTTTTTTTCTTGTCTTTTTTGCGCATTGTTAATTTTTAGATTTTTTTAATTTTTGTATTCCTGTACAATGTTTTAGTTTTTTAATAAAAAACTTTTTTAGCTGTTCAATTTGAAACGCCAAAAGCAGTTTTGTATTTATTTAATAGAAGATTTCGTTTGTAATTGTTTTACAGGCAAATTTACAAACATTTTTTTAACAAAAGCTTTGTTGATAGATATTTTTTCTGGCATCAATCAGTTTAAACATTTTACAGTATATTAAATTTTGGGGATATTAGATATTAGTTATGTAAACAAACGCTTTGTAAAAAAAATGTTTTATTCGATAGAAATAAAAATTAAAATAAGAGAATTCTGCTGGGGTTCTTTTAACATTAATAAACACCTAAGGGAGCGTATGATTGATAAATAATTTGAAAATATCTTTCATATGCAACGTTTGATATATGAGACTCATATTTAAAAATTTTACTTCTCTGCTTATTTTTATTTATTGTTGAACTAATTGTTTTTAATACAATTTTTTTTTATTAGTTTGGCTTTAGTTCATTTAATTTCTTTTTATTAGAAGAAATTAATATTTTTCCGTTAATGTTGACCGTTAGTCAAGTGTTGCCGAAGAGACTTTTAATGCAAATGCATAGTGTATATGAAAAGTAAACTTCGTCCTAACTTACAGAATAAGAAAAAAGGAAAAACAGTCATGCCGTATTCCTTCTCAGTTACATGTTAGTTAAATAGGTGATGTCTACAACCAAAAGACACTACTACCTTTCAAAGAGTACTGATGATGAAATTGCGTAGCTGCTTTCGAAAATGCATTTACTCGGCTAGTATCGGCAGAAAAATCTGTTTTTTTTTTTCAAATAAAAGTTTCTTTCAACAATAACGGAAAAAACTATTTTGTTTAATAAAAATGTGTTATATGAACTTAAGCCAAACTAAAAAGCAAAAATTTGTATTTTACTTTTCTATAATATATAAGTTTAAAAGTCCAAAAAAATTTATTTACAAGGTTTGTTAAAGGCTAGGTGTGTCTATATGCATTTGGTTGGTTCTTACACAAAAACGTCAGTAGACTTCAACCAAATTCTCAATAAAATCGTCATTCAAGAGTCCTATCAAAAAACTCAACAAACCATTTTTCGTTATTTAACTGTTTTGGTTTTCTTTTTCCCTTTTACATATGGATAACAATTGATTACCACTAAATGTATTATAATGAAAAATGGTTTGTTGGTTTTTTGAAAGGACTCTTGAATTTTCAACAAAAACATATGTATGTGTAAATACCAATCAATGTATTTTATTAGTTGTTTTAATAAGTGACCTTAATCCGAAACTATCGAGACCTACATACAAATAATTCAGGTCTACACAAACCAAGTTCTCAACATAAATGAGAAATTTTTTTAGTTAAAACAAGCCACATCATGTAGCAGCCGTTTGTATGCGTTAAAGATTTTGGTAAAGTACAAATTTTTGATTTTTAGTTTGGCTTTAGTTCATATAATTTCTTTTTTATTAGAAGAAATTATTATTTTCCGTTAATGTTGAAAGAAACTTTCAATTTGAAAAAAAGCTGATTCTTCTACCGCTACTAGCCGAGTAGAATGCATTTTCGAAAGCAGCTACGCAATTTCATCATCAGTACTCTTTGAACGGTAGTAGTGTATATGGTTGTAAACATCACCTATTTAACTTACATGTAACAGAGAAAAGTATACGGTATCAGTGTTTTTCCTTCTGTTTTTATTTTGTAAGTTAGGACGAAGTTTATTTTTCATATAAACTATGCTTTTTTCCATTAAAAGTCTCTTTGGCAACACTTGACTAACGGACAAGCATTTGTCCATCTCTCAGATGGAACGAAACGCTTTTTTTATTATTGTATATCATACAATAGGGGTAATCACTTTTTAATTTCTTTTATTGTCAAGGACAAATTGATAGAAATTATTAAAGATCATTTTGCACCGTGCCATGTGTGAGTTATATGTTAATTTTTATTTATTGTTGAACTAATTGTTTTTAATACAAATTTTTGATTTTGGTAAAGGCAAACTTTTTGAGGTTTTCTGGGCAGCTTCATTTTAAAATGAGTAGAAACTGGCTCTCTTACGGGTACAGCGAATATCGTTCACATCCTCGAAACTATCAAGTAGTTTGTCTGCCTGCTCGGGTAGAAGAGAAGATTAAATGCATCCCTGAAGAGCGTGAGCTATAGCGTTAAAGTAATGCGCACTAACACTGTACAGGGTTTTGATATGATCACCGATTTAAAAAAATGCATTTGCAGTTAAGATGCTTCATGACTGAGGAGGTTCAAGTCTTTTAGAGGTCTGTGATTTCTTATCCTTCCGTTGAGATTGATTTGTGAACCTTGTGAAAGGAAGCAAGCCTCTTCCGGTTTGCAATAATTAACACTAGATCTGAGGTTCTCTGTTGATATTATGCGCTATAACACTATTATCCGAACTTAGTAAGTGGTGCCTCTCAAGTTCTTGAAGTCTGTGTGTTTTTTTTCTAAGAATATTTTTTAAACTGCGAGTCGATTCAGAGGCTGAGCTGGTTTTTTTTGAAAAGTACCACAATTTTTTGGCTACGTTTGACAAATCAGCTTTGAGTATCTCAAGAACAACGCTATATACAGCAGCTGCTTTTTTCTATAAGAACTTTAGAGTACCATACTTTGCAACATAAAGACTTTGTTTTGGGTTTCTGCGGGTGTAAAAAATTATGGTGGAAGTACTTTTTTCGAGATTTCTGATTATTGATTTTTAAAAGGTTTGAAGATATGATTGCCAATTTTAAGTGGTTTGGTATTTGAAAATGATTTCCTGGAAGGATTTTTTTAAATTTTTTTAATTTCATAATTCTGTGTAATTCAAAATTATTCTCTGCGTTACCATTTTTTTCTATATTCCTTAATTTAACCAATGGTTTAAAAACCAAACTCTTGCTTTTTTATGTTACCTCTGGGGAATGCATTATGTATTTTTAGACTCTCTTTTAACTATCTAATACAGATTTTTATTATTTGCCAGCCTTTTATTTATTGCGTAGTTTTTCTGCTAAGTAGGCTCCATCTTTGAAAACCTTCATTAATTTTTAAAAAAAAATATTTGGGTGGTGATCTGAGAATCGATGCACTCCAATATTTTATTGTTTATGAAAAAGTCCAGTGAGCCCGGACTTACCAACGGCAATATTATTAATTTACTTTTTGTAAGTTTTGGGTCTTTTTGACAGTTTTTAAGCCCCTATAACAAGGTTGTAATTATTGCAAAATTGTTTTATTAATTCAAATTGAGCCATTCTACCATTGTCTTTCGGGCTATGGTAATGTGTTTTGCCAGAGTAAAGATGGGTTAGCTTATCGCAAGTGAATAACTTTCCTGCTTTTGGTCATCCTGTAGCAGGTTTAAGTAAACAAATTACTTGTGTATGTGTTCCAAATAGTAAGAATACGTTTAGTGTTCCGAGTCTTGTCGTTTTTTTCAAGGTAAAGGTTGCAATGTTAGAAACCAAAAATTCTTTATTGATTATAAGATTTAAAGATATAAAAGAAGATTAAACATATTAAGTTTACATTAGTTCTGTTTCCCACATTTTCTTCAACGGAAATATAACGTCTAGTTCATAAATATAAGTACATTTGTCTATAGCACTCCTTCATCACAACTAACGTAAGGATAAGCTTTACCAGAGCTTTATTTTTAGTTCTATACGATTTTCATCAAACCATCCTTTTTAATGAGATTTTAATTTATTTATTTTTAGATTTTCTAAGAAATATTTTTTCGAGAAACAATCGTTTGAAAAATTGTGTTTTCATTTGTAATTTTAACATGAAAAAGCAAAGGGAAGGAAAAAAAATCAATTTTTTTAAGCAAACCTACTACTCAAAAGCCAGACAAATATAAAAACCATGTAGTACCAACCGATCCGTGTAAATGGCAGTTTTATATTCTGGGAAGTAGTTTGTCATTAATTTTGTTATAAATAATCGTTGCACACAAAATCTAAAATCTCACATCATTTAAGGTGATTTTGAAGAAAAAAAAGGAAATTGTTATTAAAAAAAGTTTTTTAGTTTTTTTAATAATAGTTTTTTTTAGGCAAAGAGTAAAAAAACAAGGATATAAAATAATAATTTTTTAATGTTTAAAGAAATATTTTACAAAAAAAAATTTTACAGTAATCCTAAAAATGTTTAATTTTTAAAGCTTTTTAAATCATAAAAACTTTTTATCACTTTAGCCTTAAAACAAGTATCGATTCGTAAGCTGTATGTTAGCAAAACAAGCGAAAATTTTAACAAAATAAGCAAAAACTAAACTAAAATTCAAAAACCATTAAATGCAGCCCTTTGTTTTACCGCAGCTAAGCCGCACTTTGTGGCATTAGTTTAATATTATATGAGGTTATTTATCTACACTATTGCACTAAAATAACCTTGAAGTAAAAAAATTTAAATGCTAGAGGCTGAATAGACATTTGTACAGTAGTTAAGCCAAAACAAATTGTAGGGAACCTAAGAAAGAAATTAAACTAATTTAGACAAGGAAATGATTTTAATTTTATAAAATTGTATTTTTACCAAAATTTTAAAAATTTTATATAAAAAACTTTGTAAAACATCTGTCATTTTTTTGTTAGTTAAAATACTAATCAACTAAAATAATCGTTTACTTGTATAGGTAATAATATACTAAAGTCCTTTTGAATAGCCTAAACTAGTCAGAAGTTTTTTTTACAAAAGTTTTTCACAAACAAGGACTTTAATAAAGACTTTTGCATGAGTAGCATATCCTAAAAATAAAATAATAATAAGCAGCAAAATCCCTTGAATCCCTTTTAGAAAACTTATATTTTTTCAAGTTTTTTTAAGGAATTTTAAAATGATTTCTTTTACTTTTTATATTTTCTTAGTTTTAAGGTCAAAATAAAAACTAAAGACTTACATGTACAAGGGATGTCAAATAGAATATGGTTTTTAGTCCTGGGAATCGCTTTTTTTAAATATTTTTTACTATCCAAACCCAAAACTATTTTTTGATCTCTTATTTTGACGGTTTTTTTTTGCTAGCAAATATTAGTGTAACAATAAGTAATCAATTACAATTTCTTATATCTGAACGTGGCATGGTTCATAACAGAACCCTTTTTAAGAAGATGACGTCAGACGAATTCTATGTGCCAGGCATCATTTTATTAATTGTGTAGAAAATGAAGTCATAATGAATGATTACACTTTAAGAAAAAAAATATGTTCAAAAATTTAACTCAAATTTTCCAAAAGATACCATTGCTTTAACCGCGTATATATTTTATTTAAACTTATTTCAAGTAAATTTTTTAAATTTAAAAAAAAAAAATGCAACTGGTAAAACAAATTTAAACGTAAATAATTTAAAAATTTTAATTTTAAATTAACACCTGTCACTTTCATTTGAAGTAAAAAACCGAATTGATTTTTTTTTTATATATAACTTTCAATGACAATTTAAAATCCTTTCTTTTATCCTTGTGTCATGAAGATTTCCTTTAATAATAAATATTTTCTGCATTGCCTTAAGCTCATAAATATTAATATGATCATATGAAATAAAATATATGTTCATAATTTTACTACACATACCCTCATACACATGTAAGTACGTATGTAAGCACGTGTGCATGCGTTTACATGTATGTTTGTCTGACAAAAACATTTCAATATCCTTTCACATCACATACTACCTCCCACGTTTTCCGGTCTACAAACCATAATAAAGGATTTAGCAAAAATAATAATGAAAAATATATATTCCATACGGCCAGGAAGTTATATAAAAATGATAAAAAAAATAATCCTTTTTTTTTCTTTTTATAGAAAAAATTATATAGAGGAAAGTGATAATAAATAAAATCAATTTTTTGTTATTGTAAATTGTTTTATCTTCGCTTTTGTGTTTATTACAAGGGTTACAAAGGAAAGGCCTTTAATGAAAAACAAAGATTTTTATAAAACAAAAAAAAATATTTAAGGTTTAATTACAAAAATAGTGACTTTTTAAAGTTATAAAATCCGTGTTTTTTATATAGAAAAATATTTTTTTCGTCTTAAGTCGGTAGCCTGATTTAAAAAAGATTTCCATGTGCATCGCCACAATGTTTCATCTCAAGTTAAGAGCACCAGATCTTTCTCAGCTTGGTCCTTCAACCAGAGCTGGGGCTTTCCCCTTTTTCGACTTCCTTCGGAATCGAATTCGAATGTTTTTATCGCCAAGGCATTTTCATTCATACGTCTGACATGGCTTAGCCACAGCAGCCGTTGATTTTTTGTGCACTGAACTATGTTAATATCTTTGTACAATTCATATAACTCGAGATTCCTCTAATGGTTATTTTTTATATCGAGGAACATATGTCCATATATTTTGTAAATTTTTTTTCCTAAATGACTAACGTTCCATGTTGACCAAGTCCTGTTGCAAAGTCCACCCCATTATGTGAACTTTATGGGCACAGGCGAAACGCATATGACCTTTTGGAAAATTTTTCTTGCTCGGTTTGCTGCACCAGGACGCAATACTGGTTCCAACACAAACTCGACTACATTACAAGATAAACTATAACCTTAACTAAAACTTAATTTCTTAGAAAGCACATCGAAAAAGGTAATGTCGTATCAGTTAACGTCGTTCTGCAAAAATTAGTATATAAACTACATATGTGACTTTAAATAATAATTTTATCTCGGATCGGGGTAGAAAATGTCGTTTGGTTTTTTTTTGGGTCTTTCTGTTGTAATGTAAACATCGGGTCGGTGGTAATTTTTTCAGGTCTACGAGTATAGCCATATTGGGGGTCCTATTATTTCTCTTCCATCAACTTAAAAAAAATTAAACGGAATGAACCAATTTTGCAACTGTGTCTTATTTTTCTGAAAATTTATTTAATATTTCTAACAAATGTACAATCATGCAAATATAATTAAACCCCCACCGCATACGCGCTTACAGCTTTAGCAGATGATTGAACGCCCAAAGCTAATGGTCCGGGAAAATTTTTTAAGTTTATTTATGAACTTAAAATTACCTTCTCAGCCAATTAATACATGCCTGACCGTCCCTTCATCCAACCGTCCAGCTAGGTTTCCATATATTCTTATAATCAATTTACATACGTAAGAATCATTACTGCGACATATTGACTAAAAGTCAAACGGCGCCACCCTCCCTTAACACTTTGTATAAGTTTTTGAAATAACCACTTATAATTATTAATTAATTTGCCACCAGACATCCTGCATATAATTTCTTTATCTAAAATATGAGCTTTTGTTTTCGGATTTGGAAAAAATTTTCCCAAATTCTTGTCCGTTTTAAAAGATTTTGATTATAAACAAACAACAAAATTGTTCTATAGGCTTTGACAAACATATATTAAAGTTTCAATAAATATCCTTATCTTCAAATAAATTGTTTTAAACGTTTTGGGTCATTGAGTCTTGGCATACATATTTTAAAAATTCAGAAGGATTTTTTTTGTAGTTAAAGAGAAGTTAAAAATATAGATACCTAAATTGTAATACACTAAATAAACACAATGTCACACTGATGTTATACAGCCCATGTACGTGTACATAATAACAAATATATATACACACAAAAAATTCTATTTCCTAAAAACTTGGTATAAATTCAACTTAAAAAAAGGGTTGAATGGCAGTAACTATGTTCCTAATGTAATATGCCTTAAATTTTAGTTGGTTCCTACTTTCGAAAAATCAAAGTTACTTACAAACTTTATTAAACTGACAACGATAGGAAAGTACATTACCTTTGAAACTTTAGCAAAATCTACCTTTTTTAAATTAGCTAATCTCCAAACCAAATAAAAAATTTTTTATTTTGATTCACAATATTTTATTAAAAATTTTAAGAAAAATGTGACCTTATGCATATTATAAATTTACTTTTATTTTATGCAGGTATGTTCAAGAGGTTAACTTGTTTAGAAACGCAAAAGATACTTTAAAACTTAAAAAAAAACTTCCATGCTTAAATGCTAATTTTTTTCTTTAACTTTTTTGGTACCGTCGAAACAAAATTAACCTCTGAAAAATACCTGAGACCAATGCCAAGACTGGACTCCAAAGGAAATTTTTTAATTCCCTATTTGCGGCAGCAGAGAAGCAAGGCTTGCATTTTGAGGAGCCAAACTTTCCCAAAGAATATGAATGCATCTCCAACTGTCTACACGAAAGAGTTCTGTTGATAAGAAAATTATTTATTTAAAAACCTCAAGGAACAACAAATGTGTTAAATTACTTACTTTTTAAATCATCTCTATGAATTGCTTCTGAATGTCCTAAAAAATCCAATTTCAAATTTCTTTATTATATTATTTTATATAAATTCTGAAATATTTTTTACATTGACAACCAAATAAATATAAAAAAAAACAGTAAGAAATAATTTAGAAGACGATACCTAATTTAAAATCATCTGTTTGATTTAGTTAGTAAAACTTTGTTTTTTCTGTTCATACAAAAAAATTAACTACCGAAGCTTAGTCAATTTAGCCTCTATTATTTTTTTGTGTGTATAAAAAAGTAAATTACGTATACTTCTAGATGTACTGAGTAAATGAGCTGATAGACTATAACATATTTATTTTCACATTTTTAACCAAATAGCACTATGCCAATATCAAAATTACATTTGATAAGCACTATAATTTTTTAAGCGTTATATTCCAAAAGCATTAAAATTCTTTAAAATTTTTTTTCTAAAATTTGGGATTTTGTGAAAAGTCTGCCTTAATATTTGTATTACATTTCGGGAAGTAACATATTATATCATAGAAGTAGCTAGCAATAAATGAAAAGAGATTGAGAATAACAGAACAAAGGGCTGTATGTGGATTTATTTCGGTGTAAGCAGTGTAAAAATATATTCAGCAATATAATTCTACCTAAAATTTGTTAAAAAGGACAAATAAAGATAAAAATTACAGTAGTATCAGATAAAAAGAGTGATGATGAGAAATTGTAGCTGATTTTAAAAATGTATTACACTCGGCTAGTATTGCAATTACTTGGTTTTTAATAGAAAATTCAATTCTTATTTAAAACAATTTTACCCATGGACTTAAAGCCAAATAATTATAAATTACTAAAAATGAAATTTTATCGCATTAAGGTTTCATTAAGCATGTCAAAAAATATAAATTAATTATGTTTAATTTTATTCAATGCCATTTTCATGGATTTTTTTTTAAATGGCTTAAAATTTATACATATATCTTAAATGAATAACTAAAAAGAAGGAAGATATACAAAAAATCCAGGTAATATTTTAATACAACTTTTTAAAAACGTATGAAAATACTTTAATGAGAATAACCAACAAATAGAATTTAATATCATATAATAGTTGTACGTTAGGCCAACTATTTTTCAAATTTTTTTTTTTAAAGTAAGCTCTAGTTAGTTTTTATACCCACAACATATACGTGGGAAGGGCTTAATGCATATGTGCGGATGTAAATAATGCCCATCTTATGGTACACCCTTTGACTCAGAAGCACTTCGGTCTGTCCATATGTCTAGCTGTTTGCCCATGTGTTCTTTTAGGCACGCTACAAGTCGCAATTGGAAAGATATTAAAAGAAAAATTTTTGCTTTTTATTCTGGCTAAAATTCATTGCTAATTTCTTTTTATTTAAAGAAATTATTATTTTCCATTAATGCTACGAGTAGAAACTTTTACTTGAAAAGCAAGTTATGTCTACAGAAATTAGCAGAAGAATGATTCTTTGAAAGCAGCTTCGCAATTTCATCGTCAATATCATTTCTAAAAGTTAAAATAAAGTAATATCAAAACCTATTTTTCGAAAGCCAATATAAGAAAAAATTTTGAAAATAAATATAAGATTTTAAACTAATCTTATTTTTCAAAAGCCTACAAAGTTTACAATAGGGAGAGAAATTGCTTAAAAGAACAATAATAACAGATGTATAAAACTAACATGGTTTTGAGGTATAAAAATGATTTAATTTATTTCCACCTTGTAAAATATTTGCAGTATTAAATAAACTTCCAAAAAGATAAAAGGAATTTCCATATCACATTTTAACAAATACCATTGAATTACCAAAAAGGGTCTTTAACTAGATTTATATTGTTAGAGAATTTAACATTTTAGTTTTTTGCTTGCGAAAAAAACTATGAATAATTTTTAAATAAAAAAAATTGTTTTCTCTTAAGATTTTATTTTGCGTAAGAAAAAAAAAAAAATAGCAAACACGCATTAAAAACTAATTTATTGCAAATTTAACATTCACACCAAAACAGCTCAATATTTTAGCAGAGTGAAAAAGTTTGTATTAAAACGTTTATATATTCTTAACGCAATGATGTATTTACTAGACGTCTGCATGACTGTATTCATTTGATTGCCTATACACAACAAAAACAATATTCATTCAAACATTTTTCATTCTATGGGAGATAAATAAAGTTAAGCCAGTAACAACACAAGAAAGAATGTATTTTGTGTTACACTCAATGATAGAAGAAGAACACATTCATTTTACAGTTTTCGTTTTGAATGTGTATAAAACTCACTTGAAAATACAAAAATATAGCAAAGTCTCATTACAGTTAGAGTTTTTATAAAAACATTCAGGTGTTTTTTCGAGTGAATGAATGTTTAACAACAACAATAACGACAAATTTGCAAACACAAATAAATGCGCTGAATAATAATTTTTTACACCAATCATACAGCCATATTCACACATTCTATTCAGTATTTATTTGTATGAATGTATGGGTAATATTTTGTTTTCGGTTGGAGTGGTTTTTAATTTGCTTTCGCTTGTGGGTTCATTCGTTTAATTTGTTTAACATTGAATGAAAAACACTATGTGGTTGAAAAACAAACGAATGTATTTAAACGGCATTTATGTGTAGTCACGCAGACCTCTAGTATTTACTTAGAAAAGTAAATGAAATTCTCGTGAGATGAGAATTTATAAAACTTGATGCAGAAGGGGTATTTGCGTTAACTAATGCAGAATAAAGTGGAAATTTATTAGATGTTATTCACTTTTGGCATTAAAATATTCTTAATTTTTACTAAAATCTAAAATTTTTATTTTTTTGAAAGTTAATAAAAGAAGTAAAAAGTTCTAATTTTTGTAACAAAATCGTATAACAACATAAAATCCAAACATAAAAAGATTAGTTTAATGAAAATCAATCTATAAATGGTGATTTAATTTACAATAAACTGAAGATACCTGTTTTACTTTTAAATTTTAAAACGTATTAAATTAAACCCCCCCTTTCTGATAACATAACGAAAAAATTGCTCATAGTTGCTTTAAGCCGATAAAATTAATATAAGGAAAAAATATATCCTTATATTGCAAGCCTTTAATTTTTTTTAATTTTAAACTACGATTGGCAGCCCTTTAGCTTGGAATTAAATCCCAAATCCGTATAAAACTTTCTTAGAATTTTTTTCAATTAAAATCTTAAAATCTTATAAGTCTCAGTTGAAAGAAATTGCTTAATATCTCTTTTTTAAAATTTTGAGAGCCACAGGGTTGCCACTCTAGGTTAAAAATATAAAAAATTTTGGAAAACAACTAACTTAATAAAGATTTTATTTTAATACGTATTAAGTGTTAAACCATTAACAGGTATCTTTAGTTTTTTGTGAATTAAATCACCTATGCATTTGCTTTCAATAAAATACGTTTCTGCTATTTGAAATTAATGTTGTAAAGTAGTTGGACATGTGAAACAGGCATCTGCCGAAATGGTGAATGAATGAAGTGCACTCTTCTTGAGTACATATTTTCGGTCCCTTTGTATGCCTGGGAAATAAAAGGTAGAAAGAAAAAAAGACAATAAATTATATAAGATATGCTTGAGTTAGAGCACTTAGAAAGAAATAGAGAACTAAAGTATATGGCTGGCAGTATTTGCTCCGTAGTAGCCCTTGTCCTCGAAGCAACCGCTATCTCTGACAAATGATGACTGACTTGCTAAGACAATGTTGAAAACATCTTACAGGTTATCCAGTATGTCTGACCAAAGGACCTTATCAGCATGTCATCCAGTGCCGGAAAGTAGAACAAGAGGTAATGTGTGCTCTCAACTTTTTCGTACCCTGACAGCTTCCAAAATAGTCGTTGAAACGCTAACCTAATCTGCCGTTGTAGGTACCAAATCGACAGTGGCTGGTAACTGTGGCTACATTGGAACGTTTTGGACCTACACTCGGCCAGGTTATTCGAGTGGTTCTATATCTAATCTTGTTCTATATCTATACTTGTTATACTATCACGCAAAGCTTACGGGAATAGAGGAAAATTCCACAGAAGTGGTCGATTTCCCCACCATCCAATTTTGCACCATTTCCAGCAAGTGCTTCGGAAACACAGGGTGTATTCCTTAACGCAGCTTGCTTTGCATCACGAAATTTCAAATTCTTTCTGACAGCAAAGCTTAAGGTTTTGATAACATCTTCTGTTCCCAAATTAGTGTTTAATGTCATGTTAATGCCTCGGATGCACAGAAAATGGTTAAAACGGTAAGTTGTGTAAAATGGAAGAAGTTAAAATTTCGTGATGCAAAGCAAACTGCGTTTAGGCCATAGTATAAAATTAAAAATTTTTGATATTAATAATTTCATTTAATAATATAAAAGTTACGATTTCTTTAGTTAACTAAAATTGGCCTAAATAAAAATATACTTTTCTGTTTCAACTTAGCACATAAATACTTAGTACGGCCGTAAATGAATATTGTAAAAATGACGAATAAAATATTGCAATACAGGGGAGCATTTTGTAATGAACAGCCAATTTCAACAGTTTCAATTCAGTTCAAATTGGTAATGTTTCTTGCAAAACTAACCAACTTGACCATAGTTTATCGGTGATGAAAGGTTAGAGAAGATAAGACTATCGGGAGCCATTGAATCCGCTAGCTAGCAGCCGGGTGGGGTGGTTCTTTTCCTAATCATCTCTGGGTCCGATAATAACTGTCACGACATAAATATTATTATAGACTCCCTTAGTTAATTAATGGAAATGGACTATGGTGTTGATAAACGATCAAAAGATGTTATATTATTCCCCATATCGTATCAACAGGCAAATGGAAACAATGGTTCAATAAACTTTTTGGTAACAAATTATAATAAGAATTCCTAAGATGTTGTTAGGAATAACGCCTCTAAACCCACCCTACCTATGATCCTAGGGCGTGCAAAATTAAACTAGGATCCCTTAACGTAACTTACTTTGAACCAATCACATACAGTAAGAAATATTTAGACTATTACAGATCCATGATGTAATTCAAATCTTTATTCAAAATTTACAAAAAAACTATATATTACCTTTAAATTGCGAAATTTTACAATTATTTTCACTTATTAATCTTAATTTAATTAACATGGCTAACAATCACTAACGTTACATACTATATGTAGGAATTGTTATTTCAGCTATAGGGTACAATAAGTTTCAACTTTTATTCAATAAGAAATTTAAGCAACAAAATAACCAAAACAAATTAGAGATTACTCTTAGAAGATTATGAATGAAAAATATTGTTTACTAAAAATTGGATGATAGTAATATTTTTTGTAAATGCAGAGAACTTTATTTTTATGATAATGCAGTTATGTACTCTTATTTAAAAATAATTCTAAAGAGAAATGTGGTACGTATGTACATTCATATATACATATATCACAACTGTGGATAATATCATCAATGAGTGCAATAAAAGAAATATAGAAATAGATCAATGAATATTTATGTATGTACCATTATTCAGATACAAGAAAAAAATACGTGAATGAATAAAAAAAAACACAGGTGTATAATTTATGATTTCTTATGTTACAGATATCCCTCTAATATCGAGGCAAGAGTAAAATTTAATATTCTTGCTCTTATATTTTTTTTTATATAATATACATTTTTATATAATATTACGATCTTAAACCATTATTACTTGGAAAACATTATACAAATATTGAATTAAAAATTATGACTCACCGAATATTTTCCATCGAAACTGCAACCGAAGAATGAGGAGGCCTCGTCAATCTGCTTTTTGGCTGCTTATTATTAATTTGACGGGGGAGTATATATATGTATGTATATGTGCTTTCCAAAAAAAGTAGTATATCTTAAAAATCTAAATTTTAATTTTTTTTTTAGTTTTAAAGTTTAAACACAAAAAATTACTTTACACTGAGTTACATAATTGTGCAAAATTTTATCTATGACTAACCTTATACATTAACACATTTGACAAATGGCCAAATTAAAAATGATTTTACTGGGTAAAACTAGATTAATTTGTTATAACACTTTTTAATTTTGTACACTTTAAAGACAACAAATTTGAGAACTACAATAACAATTTTGTATATTTTAACAAGCTTAGTATTTCTTTGTCTTATTTAGTTTTTAATTAAGACTTTCTTTTCTGAATTTTGCACAATAATGAGGAAAAAAAATAACATATAATTGACAGACCAATAATTTTTGTAAGAAAATTCCTGTCTTTTCCCCTAGTAGTTGATAGTCTTCGACTTTAGCTCCAATTGGATTACCCCTGGTGATCTGGAAATCGGTCCCTGGGATAGAAATTTCCGCACTAGATTACTGGCAACAGACCAAAGCTAGATTTTGTGCGGCTATAAAGTAACCTTCCCGTTGTTGTCCAGGTATTTTCGGCTTAGCACTGAGGTTTAATTTTTACTTTACCATGCGGTAGTTATACTTTTTCTTGTTTCGTTCGTTGTTCTCCAATGTACGCTTTAGTTTGTTTCAAAGCTAATGAGTTTGCTTGCAGTTATGATAATCAAAGTAAGGCAAAAATGATAACAGTGGTGGCCAACGGAATAAGTCTCCCACGTTTTTTGTTAAAGTTTTATGGTTTTTTTAAAAATAACTTTACCAAATGTTTTGATCGGTAGGGATTTCAATAGTTTTCTCCGAATCAAGTCGCCAGCAACACGTTGTGGTTATATTGGCCAGATAATTAAAGCCTTATTGACCGTGTTAAATTTAAAAGCACTATTATTTGCCAAGGGCACAAAGTCCCTAAAACTTTGCAAATTTCCTAATATTCTTACTTGTATGATGGAAGTCTTGTGGAAGTAACTATAATTAATAATTATTTATCTTCCTGCTAATAAATAATTAATTTTTTTTTTCTTCTCTGGAGAACTTCTTTACTGCTGTAAGGTTTGACGGAAAAAGACTTTTTTTACGCCATCATTAACCTCACAAAGGCCGAAACATGCGTTTTTGTTTTTCGTTAAAATTTTTAACGAAGTAGAAGAAATTTGACAAAACTAGCCTTAAGCTGTTTTGCGGTAGAGGGCGTTGCAAACATTTTGCTCGTTACATTCAAATATTTTCCAAAAGTAATTCTTTAATTCGAAAACAATGTTATTTGTAAAAATATTTATAAAAATTTTATAAAAGGAACAAAATTCCAGATTTGCACCTTACAATTTTTGCGTTTAATCATTTACTTGTTTAACTGTTTTACACCTGCTAAAAAACCTATAATACCTTTTTTTATTTTAAAGGAAGTATAAGGAGAAAAAAACGACGGATAAATGAAAAAGCTTGCCATATACCCCACTTCATATAGTCGACTCGTTAAAGAAACGTTTTGAAATATTTTATTTTCATTGTTCAAAAGGGACTTTAACTGTTAAAGTCAAAGCCTTTTCCCTTGTTTACCAGCAATCAACTAGTAGTATCTTAATTATAAACTGTTTCAACTCCTTGTTTGTCAATGGCAAATAAATCTAATAAGAGTTCAGTTTATAAAGCAATCATCTTGAAGATTTATAACTTAACACACCGATACAGACACAAGTTTAGTAAAACTTTACACAAACTCTTAATATCAACATACACACACAAATTGTTATTTGTATACCAAACACACGTACTTTAATCTCTGCTAGTAGATGAAACAATGCAATGATGGATACAACTCTATTCACAGTGGCTTTAAATGGAAATATTTGACTTACCCTTATTGAAGTAGAAAACTTTTTTATTAGTTTAGAATAAAATTATGGACGCTTTAACACATGTGGTATATATCAGGGTATATATTAGTTTGTCATTCCATTTGTAATTTCTTTATTGTCCATTTGTGGTCCCATAAACTATATATATTCTTAGCCCTTATAGGTAGGGAAGTCGATTTAGTCATGTCTGTCTGCCCGTCTGTCCACCTGTGTGTCTCTTGAAATCAAGTTTCCGGGGTCAACTTAGGTACTAAGGCCGGGGTAATAGTGTGAAACTATCAGAAATAGCCCTAAAATTATCGACTTTTTAAATTGGTTCATTACGGACCTCGATAAGGGCAACATATTGTGATTGCCCCAGTTTTCCCAGTTTTTTTTAAGACAAATATCTTACAAAAAGTGTAACAAATGTAACCAGCTGGTAACGCTGTTGGGCGTATCAAAATTTGCACGTTTGTATGTGTTATTGATTTCGGCTCACATTTGACGACTTAAACGCAAAAAAAGTAGAGATTGTTTTTATGAAAGGAGTTGGACAGTTATAGCTTACTATCACTAATAACACGCTTGCAAAGAAAATATTTTTAAATAGTATTATATGCTAGGTACAAACTTCGCAGCATGTTCATGCAATCAGTTATGCTTTATTTTTGGTTGCATAGTTTTAAGTTATGTTCACTGTGTCATTTCATGTTACATTTGAGGCTTTAACAATATTTCTGTTAAACTTAAAAGAAGGCTGTAGAAACCAAAACTTTAAAGGTCACATTGGTTTTTACTTAAATTATATTAAACTTTTAAACAACATTTAATTAGTGCCTTTAAATAATACAGATCACTGTGCATCTGGCTACAGAATCATGCAGTATTTGTTTGCATGCGTAAGCAATCTTCATCCGAATTGAAATTATAAAGTGTGGTTTAACACAAAATGTTGCTGTTAGAGTTTCAAAATTACCAAACACCTGAACGCTTACAACTACTACTACAGGGTGTCTGGTGGCAGATTCATGTTTTATAACTTAAATAAAACACGTAGTAATTCACACAAAATTTATCAAGAGCATTGAACGATAAAATTAAAACGCGGATTAAAATTTTTAAAGAGTACGTTATCCAGATGGGTTCCATTGAGTTGAACATATTGTTTAAAGCGGGGCCTTGTATTCTGCTTTACACACTTTAGAAAATTTGGTACAATTGAGCTGTTTTTCTGACAAATATTTTCCTATAAGGCCACAAAAAATTGGAGATTATTAGCACCCTCTTTATGGTACCTCTCATAAAAAATCCATGGAGGTTAATTTGGGTGACCGCGGTGGTCATGGAAGGTCCCCAAAGCGACTGATAATTTTTTGGAGACAATTTTGCGAAGAAAATTCATCAAAACTCTGACTGTGTGTGCGGTTGCCCGATCCTGTAAGCCACGTCGGTAAAGACTGTCTAAACGAATTCCGTAATCATCAGTCACTTATTTTCACCATGGACATTCGTCGCCTGGAATAAAGAATTTTAGAACAAAATGGTTCAATTATCTTATGTATGGAGAAGGCACTTAAAGAAATTACCCTGGGACAGCACATTTGATTTAGATGTTTCAATTGAGTGTTCCAGGTTCTTGGAGACCATTTATGGCAGATTTGCTTGCTGACATGGCCTCGTCTCTCCCAAAAATTGGATTTGCAGTGCAAAAATGCTCTAACATCATAACACAAAAATGTAAAACGTAAATCAAAGTCACTTTCTTTCAATTCTTGAACGATTTGAATTTAAAAAAAATGTCAAAAATAATCGCTTTTGGAAGTCCAAATTAAAGTCGCGGCTTTTTATGTAAGCTGATTTCAACCAGCTTAGTGTCCTTAAAGAAAAAAGTTCGTGTTGGACGGTTGTGTTTAAATTTGGCTCCCAATAAATGTTAAATTCTTTAGGACCGCTAGAATTAAAAATATTCTTTAAAACTGTAAGCTTTAATATAACACAAGTGTTAAAATTTTAAGCTATTTAAAAACATAAATTGAAAAATACAAACAATAACTAAATAAATTAATATAAAACACTTTGTTAAAACAAACATTCAATGTATAAATCTAAACTGAGAAATCATAACAAAAACACCAATAAGAAAAAAATAAACAAACAAGAAAAACAAAAAACAGCGCCAAACATGTCTATACCAACAATTTCCACACAAAAACGTATAAGAGATGTCATGCAAACTTCTTTTATTGAAAGCTCACCTAAAACTCCACAGTTTTTAAATTATAAATCTCTTAGTACAACAAACACAAACTCTCCCTTAAAGTTTATTCAAATAATGGACAAAAGATTTGAAAAGTTGACCGAAAAAATACAAGCTTCCATACAAACAATGTTTCGTGAGTGTGAAGATCGTCTCTTAAGTGAGATAGATAAAAGACTTAACATAACTAAGAGTGAACTTAATAATGTAATTAAAAGAGTATCCACTATCGAATCAGTTGTACAAGAAATAAAAAATACAGTTTCAAACAAAATTGTAGCACTAACTGATGAAACTGATGAATTAAAAAAAGAAATTATGCTATTAAAAAACCAAGCAAAAAAACAAGAAAACTCAATTGTTGCATGTGATATCCGTATAAATGGTGTTCCTTTTAACAAAAATGAAAATATTTTTGATATGTACTTACGAATCTGTGAAATCGTAACCATTGATCCTCCAAATGTAAAAGCTATGTTTCGTGTTAATAAGAATCGCCATCGAAGAAATATGATTAATCACAAACAAACTAATAATGAAGATCCTGATCCCGCTATTATTATTAAATTTAAATGCCCCTACGACAGAAACTTCGTGCTAAAATCTATAACTAGCTACATAAAGTCTACTAGGGATGTTCTACGTTTAAATCTAATTGGATTTGAAAGTAATGTTCCTTTTTATATCAACGAAAATCTCACCCCAGAAAATCACCGAATATTTTTGCATGCCCATCGTTTAAAAAAAGATAAAAAAATTTCAACAGCCTTTACTAATAGAGGCATTGTCTATATTAAAAAAATTGAAAATGATAATCCCATATGCATTCCTGACCTTAAAGTTTTGCACCAGATGTTTCGTTCACAAAATACTAATGATGAAGCAGGGCCGAGCCGTAATGATGATACTTTTTTTCATGTTTAAGCGAATGCCTCTGTTAAGCTTTATTTTTAAAATAAAATATCTGTTTTCTCAGCTCTTTTGTATTTTAAATCTTAGTTCGACCCATTCAATTACTTTTTTAATAAACAGTAAAATCCCAATTATTGTTTCTGCTTGTGCTTGCATTGCTTATAATATATTTGTTTTCAACTATGGTCCTGGAAAATAATAATGATAGTGAAGTTGGTTCTAGGGAAAACCTCTGCAATATGATTAGAATTCTATGTAGAAGAACTTCTGGTTTAAACGTATGTCACATAAATGCACAGAGTCTAAACAAGAAAATTGACGAATTTCGTTTTATCTTTGAGGAGTCTAGTATTGACGTTATATGTGTTTCAGAAACTTGGTTTCGTACAGATGTTACGGATAACAACTACAACTTGGAAGGATATCGTCTGTTTCGATGTGACAGGTCATCTAACGCTGGAGGAGTAGCTATCTATGTAAAACTGTCAATTTCATGAAAAGTCAAATGCATAACATTGAGCGAAGAAGAAGCTAATTTCGGGTGTACTCATGAGGAAATAAGTGCTTTAACAAGTGTTAACGATGTCCAACCTGCCTTTAATACCCAAAAGCTTGAATACTTGTTTATTGAAGTTTTTAATGACAGACAAAAACTTCTACTGGGAACGATTTACAGGCCAAATAAAAGAGTTCCGATCGAGCCTTTATTGAATATTCTATCCACCCTTACTCTTGGTTACACAGATGTCATTTTAACAGGTGATTTTAACGCCAATATTTTAATAGACCAATTATTAATGGAGGAAATGAAAGCCATCGGCTTGATTTTAGTAAATAGTTCAATACCGACACACTTTACGTCCACCGCAAGTACTCTACTTGATCTTTGCTTTATAGACAATCCTTCGCGAATGCTTTTATTTGACCAACTTTCCGCCTCTGTTTTCTCCAAGCATGACCTTATTTTCATGGCTTATAACTATGAAACAAAAACTCAAAACCAAACATATAGAGATTTTAATAATATAGATTTTCAATCACTGGAAAAGACGTTAGCAACAATACCATGGAACCAAATATACCAGATACCGTCTGTGGATGAACAAGTTTTTTTCTTACATAACAACATCCAATTTTTATATGAAAAATATGTGGTGATTAAAACTAAACGCATAAAGAATGGGAAGCCGTGGTTTACTTCCGAAATTAAAACTTTAATAACTGAGAGGAATATTGCATACGCGAGATGGAAAAGGTTTAAAACCACTGAACTCCATAATGTTTTTAAAACATGCAGAAGGAATGTTAATTCTAAAATTAAAGCTGCCAAAGTAAGGTTTTATGAAGAGAAGTTCGAATCCGCCGTCTGCTCAAAAAAGAAATGGAAAGAAATTCACTCGATGGGTATCATTAACAATTGTAAGAGGACAGTAAACACAATCGATGTTAACCAATTGAACTTGGAATTTGCCAATATACCAATGCCAGATGCTAATCTTAACTTTTACAATTGTACAGATGCATTTTCTAATATTAACAGTGCTGATCGGCAACATGCGCTATGTTTTAATTTTATACACGTTACCAAAGAAGACGTCCTTAAATCTTTACTAAGCATTCAATCTGGTTCTGTCGGACACGATGGTGTCCACCCAAAGTTTATGAAACTTATTATAACATATATCCTTTCACAGATAACACACTTGATTAACACAATAATAACAACGTCAACATTTCCAACATTGTGGAAATGTGCCAAAATAACTCCTATCCATAAATCTTCCATTTCTGTCAAAGGTTATCGAAAGAGTAATCCACACACAGATGACGCATTACCTGTACAGCAATGCACTACTATCTGACAGACAATCTGGATTTAGACCAAAACACAGTTGTATATCTACACTCGTCGATGTATGTGAGGAACTAAGGTCAAATATGGATGAAAATTTAGTATCAATATTAGTTTTACTTGATCACTCCAAGGCATTTGACACTGTCGATCATACCATACTCTGTCAGAAACTTAAGTACATGTGCCATTTTTCGAACACTGCCGTTAAACTACTTTCTTCGTACCTATGTGATAGAAGTCAAGTTGTATATTCTGGTTTAAGTGTATTAAACAGCTGTTCCATAACAAGAGGTGTACCACAAGGCTCCATATTGGGTCCGCTATTATATACTATCTACTCCAATGACTTGCCATCCAGACTACGCTACTGTGGTGTGCAGATGTATGCAGATGATGTACAACTTTTTATTACCTGTTCACCATCTTGTATCACAGAGTGTATAGATAAGTTAAACTGTGATCTTGAAAATATATTTAAGTGGGCATCAACTAATGGTCTATGTCTAAATGCGAAAAAATCGAAAGCAATGGTGATAAGAAAAACAAAGTATTTTCAATTAAGTCTACCACCTATACTTATTGGTGGTTCCAAAATTGAACTTGTTGAGAGTGCCAAAAACCTAGGAGTTATTTTTAATAATAGCCTTTCTTGGTCAAATCACATTAACGTTGTGTGTGGTAAAACTTACACAATGTTAAGAAACTTATGGCTTACTCAGTATTGCACACCATCTCACATTCGGATGTTACTGGCCAAGACATATATAATACCAACTTTAATATATGGATGTGAATTATTTTCAAGTTGTGATGCAATAAGCAAGAATAAGTTAAAAATTGCCTACAACAATGTTGCAAGATATATTTTTGGACGTTCGAGATATAGTAGAATATCTCAGTTTTCACATCAAATTTATAATGTTTCCTTCGAAAATCTGATGAAATGTCGTACACTGCTATTCTTACATAAAATCATCTATACCAAACAACCAGCTTATCTATACAAAAGGTTAAAATTTTCGAGATCAAATAGAGGTTTTAGAATTAACTGCATTCGTTATCGGAAATTAATATCTGAGAAACATTTCTATGTAAATGCCATCCGTCTCTGGAACGAACTTCCACCTAGTATACAGATATTAAGCAATGCAAAGCACTTTAGAAGCGCAATATTTACACGCCTAGGTTGACATAAATAATGATCATATCAATACATTTTATTGTTTTATGTTGTATATTTTAATAACTTTTGTTCATGTTACATGTATTTTTTTTTATTTTGGCTTAACGTTTAAAATATATTTCAAATCATTGTACTATATCATGTTTGCCTATACCTCCCCAGTACTATTAAATAAGATTAATTCTTGTTGTGCTGTATTTTACAATAAATAAATAAATAAATAAATAAATAAAAAAAAAAAATAAAGATCAACTGGGCCCTAGCCATGCGACATTCAAGCAGTTGCGCGAAATCTCTCCACCCGCAAACAATTTAAACTGGCCGTCGGTCTATCACATATTAGCCGAATACCGAGCTCTACACAAAATGGTTGACGCACAATTAAATAAGAATCATTATTATTAAGAAATGTCTTCTCAGCAAACGCGAGATGATAACTCGACCACTGTAGGATCGTGACTGATAAATCCGCACAATCGATAATTCTAACGACACATCTCTTTTTCCGAACCGTTTATTAATTTTTAAAATTATCGTAATAAAAACATAAGTTTGCCACTAGGCACCCTGTATAAGGGGCCGCACTACTATCACTTTTATAAAAGTTACATAAAGGTAGAAAGCATGTACGTGTCGGTTGTGAGTATATTTTATTAATCTTGTTCTTTGTATTTTATAGTTGAATTAAAGCAAATTCCTAAAAATGTGTTGCTAAATATAATTTAACAGACTTCGTACAATTGTTTGAACTTTTGTTTGATTTTCAAAGTTTGCTGATTATTTATTTGTTGAATTCAATACGTTCTTACATACAAATGTTTATTGTAGTCGTATTTGACTGAACACATTAGATACACAAGCAGACCATCTAGTACAAGGCAAATTCAAATATTAGCAACTTAATATATTTGAAGAAAAAATGGCATTAAACGAACATATTCATATAAATGAATGGTTAAATTAAGCTGTCAAAGACTTTTACGCACGTTTTGACCTATAAACGTGTACCGAAATACATCATTGGATTATTCAGCAATGGCAAAAATTAAAAGTGTTTTAGAAATCAAAATGAGGAACAAAACTATTTCAAGATAAAAGAGCCAAGATAGTTGCTCTTTGTCTTTCTGTCTTTCCAATGAGGAAATTCTGACGATACTTAGTTCGTTATTGAAAACGAATTCTTTTTTGATTCAATCAGTCTCTTATTGATACTATGCCTACAGATTCTCTTGCAAAAACTGATTTTAAAATGTGTAAAGAATTTGAAACTTTCCCTTTAAGCTTACAAATCCTAAATTTTCTTCAAGTTTCTTATTTAAATTTACTACTTTAGTGTAAACACATTGTTGGGTTGGTAAACAAGTAACTGAATGCTCAGTTTAAGAAGTTGTTGAAAGTTTTGAAGTCTTAAATTAAATCACAACCATACGTTAGGGAAACACCTTGATGCTGGTTAACCTCTAGCATTGCAATTAATAATAATATCTAATGCATAAAGCTGGAGATAATAAGGAGTTTAAAAAGGTAAATATAACACTTTAGACATTTTAGAGTAAGTTCTTCAACTTTCAAAAAATTAAATTTTTTTAAAATTTCGTTTATTTTATCTTCGCTTTTTGTGAGTTAACAATAAGTATTCGATTATGCCAGCTAGTGCAAAATTAAAATTTATCTTCTCAAATCAAATAAAATAACAATACTTGTGGCTTCATCTGAGGAAAACAGCATATCTTTTCTCCAAACAAGTGTGTCCCCAATATTATTAGACTTTTAGAGCGGGATAATTTGGATTTGTTTTTAGCTTGTTTGAATACTTGTCCACATAGTTTGAGATCTTGCTTTAATTAATTGAACTTGTAGATCATTTTGGATGTTGCAGTTTTTAATATACCAAGAAGTACCAATTATCATTTTTATACCCTTCACATAGTGATAAGGGTATATATCAGTTTGTCATTCCGTTTGTAATTTCTTTATTATCCAATTGCAACCCCATAAAGTATATATATTCTGGATCCTTATAGATAGGGAAGTTGATATAGTCATGTCCGTCTGTCCGTCTGTTGAAATCAAGTTTCCGGAGTCAAATAAAAAGATACAGACTAGTTATTGGTGTCAAACTATTAAGAATATCTTGGAGACTATTGCTATTTAAAATCAGCAAAATCGGTTCACTATTGACCAAGATATAAGCAAAAACCCAGAGTAACATATTTTTTTTTGGGACAAAATCCGTGCATATATCTCTATATATATCAGTAAATATAGTCACTCTTGCCACAAAACTTGGCACGGATACTTTTAAGTAGGGACCTAAATAATAAAAAAAGTTTTTTCAGATAGGAAAAGGGGAAGTGGTATTTAACAAGGGGTAGCTCCCACACAAATTAACAATTTTTATCAAACATTTGACACGCCACATCTGGGAAATTATAACAGCTATCGACACCGAACGCTCTACAAAAAGTAATTCGACAACGCTTTGCAGAGAAAATTTTTTGGATGTGGTGTGGAGATGGGGTAGCTCGAATACAAATTAACAATTTTTATGAAATATTCGATAAGCTATATCTCGGAAACTATAACATATATTAAAATCAAATGTTCTACAAAAAGTAATTGTACGTCAAGATTTATATTTAAAAAAAAAGGTTTTGGGGTTGGGGGTGAGCAAAGGAAAGCTCCCATACAAATTGACCATTTTTATGATATTTTCGATAAGCTATATCTCGGAAACTATAAGAGATATCGACATCAAATGCTTAAAAAAAGTAATTCGACGACAAAACCTACGCTTTGAAGAAATTTTTTTTTTTTTGGGTGGGCGGGGGGTTTGAAGAAAGGGGAGCTCCCATACAAATTAAAAGTTTTTATGAAATTTTCGATATGCTGAATTTAGGAAACTATAACAGACTTCAAATGTTCTGCAAAAAGTAAAAGGATAATAAGACTAACATTCAAAAAACAAAATTTGGGCAGGGGCAGGGGCAGGGGCAGGGGCAGGGGAAGGGGTATCTCTAATACAAACTTTCAATTTTTATGAAATTTTCGATACGCCACGTCCATAACAACTATCGACTTCGAATATTCCACAAAAAGTAATAGTCAAATAATTCATACATTTTGGAAAAAAAGTTGGAGAGGAGCAGGGGGACTAGAACATCCAATAAAAATTAACACCTTTTACTTACGTTATAATATAAATAATGTCAAAAACGTTTACTCCTGTCGACCTCAAACGTTCCTCATCTATTTCTATTATCCATACGAACGTTAAAACTCACACAAGGTATTTTTAATATATTTTTTGCAGTACAAGATAATTCTGCTGGGTATATTAAAATACCAATGTGAAAGGTATAAAAGATTCGGCACAGCCAAATATAGCGCTCTTACTTGTTTTATATGTATTGGCATGCGATTTCAGTCTGCTCATTTTGTTTTATTATAACGTTAAGAAATTTTTTTATTTGGATTAAGAGACTTTTTAAACATAAGTCCATATACTAGGTGAGACTAGCATAAAATCAAATCTATGCATATATGCAGGTTCTGTTATATTAGTATACGACTACTTTGGTAAAAATTAACTTCGGATTAAAAAATTTTTTTTCAATGAATTGTTTAGATTAAACAATATGGTAAAAATGGAGTTTTAGACGGACACTTTTTCTTTAAAGCTAAGATAGATTTTTTTGGGAAATGATATAATGCTACTATTATTTTTTTTACCGTTTTTCCTTAAAACAGATACCTGCTCGAAGATTCAATTATTATTAACTGCTTATATTTTTATTCTTATCGTTCGGTGTTGTCGGTTTTACTGTACATTCAGCGGCAGTATAATTCTTTGTTTTAATTGTTTTTTGCCGTAAGCAAACCTACTCATATTATCGATGACACTGTTGGTACTTTTGTTTTTATTTTTGTTACTACTTCTGTTGTGTTGACAGTATTATTGATGTGATTTTGCTAACAGATATCATGCCCATTGAAAATGATTCTGCAATGCATGTTCGGTGTCTGGTCTTATGTTCTGTTAATTTGAAATAAAATATCCATAAAAAAGGATACACATTTTGCAGGGAATAAAAAATTAAGTCATTAAGAACGATATTTAAACAATAGTGAATAATGTATCAAAAATTAATTTTTTTTAATAAATAAACAATTTCTATGTAACAAAAAAATAATATAAATAATATATTTTAATTAATATATTATAAATTCTGCATGTGAAAAATTGTCACTTATAATTGAAAATACATGAGTATTTAAAATTGTTAATATTAGTACCAGCCTTTCAAACTGTTGTATGTTTAAAAGTTGGTAAAGGTCTGTTTTGGTCAAATTAATAAATTTGAGAATCTCACCATTAAAAAAAGATGTTTTATTAAAATCTAAACCGAAATTTTTTAAGTTTAAAATCACCTCTTGCTATCTTTAGCTTTTTTTGTTTTAGGAGGACTTGTCACATTCCAGAAACCAATATCAATTAGGGCATTTATTTATTCATTTATTGCTTTCCGCCACTGTTTTTTTTTTTAGTTTGATTTTGAGAGCTTCTTTTAGAGTTTCTGGTTGTTCTTTTGTGTATTCAATATTGCCCTCTGACAACTTTATAACTTGTTAGTTGATACTGGTTTTAAAAGATGATATTTTATGACATTCAGACTCGAACTTTTAAGGGATCTACTATTTAAAAAATTACCAAAAAAATATACTATCTTTTTTTTTGATTCATTTTTCAAAATAACATTTTCATTTTCAACAATTTTCGAATAATTTCAATCTCTAGTGGAAGTTCACAAAACACAATTAACTTATTTTAAAATATTTCGAAAACTGGCTCCTTTTTTTTAATAAAAAACAAACACTTTTTTTGTAGCCATCAAAAAATATCAGATTAATTTACTGCCTAATAAATTTCTGTGGCTCTCCTCCCTGTTTCCTAAGTCGTAGTTAGGATAGCTTACCTTTCAAACAGGTTTTTTTATAGAGTCAAATTTCCCTTCTGTTACTTAGCGGGAATTTATAAATTTTAAAACTTCGTTAACAATATGTAAATGTCATAATAAAGATTTTATTAAAAAACTTAAATTTAAAAGAAAAATTTTGTTTAAAAACCTATTATGTTATTTTCAACAACTTTCGACACTGGAAATTAGTTAATAAACAAAACTACTTTCATAGAAATTTTTTACTTTTGTTTACAAAGTCGACTATTTGAAAATCGCCAAGACCTTTGGGTTTAATTTTAGAGTTTTTTACTCTTAAATTTGATTTTCATAGTTGCCTTTTAAATGTGTTGGTTTTTAACACATTTGAGAGAAATTTGTTCAAACCCATCTCTAAAATTTTTAAATATGGTCTGTTATTAACTTTTCTTAAATCAAGTCTAGTCTTGAAAAAGTTCAAGGAATATATTTAAACTTTTTAGAAATCAATTGTCTTGAGGGCCGAGATAGTATCGCACTAGTGTTGCACTCTTAAGGTTTCAGGTTCCATTCTCAGTAGTGAAAAGTATTGAAAAAACATTTTTTATTTATATAAAATACTAGCTTACCCGTCCCGGCGTTGCGCGGGAATAATATTAAAAGGTAAAGTTTGAAAGCAATCGCCTTACTTAAAAAAGTGCATATAAAACTCGGGGAAAATTACGGCATTCGATTCAACTCGAAATTTTGATCGTTTTGATGAGCTGCTTATGCTTTTGGTATGCAAATTTTTACACGAAATACCCTTTAGTGTTGTTAATAAAACTTTTACATAAACATTAAACCCATAAACAATATTGTGTGAAATTATGCAAACAAAACCTAACAAAACAAATCTGGATTATTAAGTTTTAAATTACTATACAAATATTAATAGTTAAGTTTGTATCTTATAAAAAAAATGACGGGTCGTTAGGTACTTCATAAAACGCTATTTTACACTCTGTTTGGAGATTTTCCATTTAGTGCAAAAATCTGTAAATTTTATCAACTTAGTACCCTAGTACCCCTAGGGGGGGGGGGGGGGGGGGATTTCCAAGTGCAAGCCAGAAAATCCAGCAAACCAGAAACCTGGGATTATTTAATTGTTAAAGCAAAGGCTAGTTTGTTTGAAAACTGCCAGCATTAAGAATTGGAAGGCAAACCTTTTGGATTACTTAGTATATGGAGCTTAAAAATATCTTCCCCTTAGAACTACCCTGTTGGTATTGTTGCTCCAATAATATTGCCATACACAGGGTGTCCGCCGGAAAGGTGGTTTATATGCACAAACCTTGCTGCTCAGATATCCCCACAAAAAGAAGTCTGGAGCAGTCGAATCAGGCCAATCATCATCACCATTTCTTGAAATAACTTATTGGGGAAAGAGATCTCGGAGAAGTTCCATTGTTATCCTAGCTGTATGCGATATCGCTTCCCATTACGCCGTTTTCCGTTTTAAAAAAGCAAGCTCCAATGATTCCTCCTGACCAAATTGCACACCAGACTTCCACTTCTAATGGATGCAAAAGTGACTGATGGATAATTTGAGGGGGTTCTATTACCCAGAACCGACTATTCTGGCTATCGACATATCCACTCAAATGAAAATATGCCTCGGCACTCATTATTATTTTTTCATGAAAAACGGGGTTGTCATGTTTTATTGATTAAAACACGTTGGGTAACTGAATATTTTTTCATAATAAATTTGCCATGTCTCTACTTCATGACTGAAAAATTCGGGCTGTCGAGATTAACGTTTACCAAAATGGCGGTAAAATAAATTTGTATACCTTGTCGGCGGAGACCCTGTTTATATCTGTCGTTCTTAATTTATATTATAATTACATTTCAATTGTTTTTCAAAAGGAGTTTAAAGTTCTCTTATATTGTTATACCCAAATTTTATTATGTTTTTGTAAAAAATTTTGGTACCTTACAAAAGCAAAGGTCTCAGACCTGCCTCTAATTATACCGATTGCCACATAATCACTTCCTGAGTCTATTAAAACATGTCAGTCCGTCAGTCCGGCTGGGAGTTAATGTATTCTTGTGAACAATGTAGAGACCGCATTTTTGCAGATATTTCAATGAAATTTGGAACAGATACGTATTTTGGCATGACAAAAAAGCATGTTGTTTATGGTGATAATCAGTTAATTTTTTGACCTAGCTCCCATACAAAAGTCTTCCCGGATTTAGCGTTTTAGGCCACAACTGGCTCAAATATTGCTCTATCTTCAAATACTTTTGCACGTTTGTCCATCTTTGTGCCACTAATTATTGTACCGAAAAAAATAAAAATTATAGGTCAATTTTTGAGCTTCATAAATATCGCAGCAATAGAAGAACCAGTATGAAGACTGTAATTTTTGTGGGCACGGCAACCCCTAGTTCTTGTCCTTTAGAATTTTAGAATTAGAGGCCTTTTATATGTGCGCCAAGTTTGAAAAAAAAATCGGTGCAATAAAAGTACCAGCAAAAAAAGTTTAATTTTTGTGGGCGTGGCACCGCCCACTTTTTTACCTCCAAAATTTTAACTTGGAAGCCGTTTATATGCGAACTAATTTGAAAAAAATCGGTCTGCAATAAGTGCCTCTCATATAATTTTTGTTTTAGGGGGCGTGGCCCCGCCTCCTTTTTTGCCTTAAAATTTTTTTCCGTTAGTGGCCTTATAAATGTGTACAAAATTTTGAAAAAATCGGTCCAACATATGCACCAGTATTAAAAGTTATTTTTTTACAGTAGAAGTACAGTTAGATTTGAAGTGCTGTGGGCGTGGCACCTCCCCTTTTTCCAAAAACGTATAGCCTATCGCACACCCAAGGCTTTAAGGTACTTACATTCCAAATTTCATGAAAATCGGTTTAGCCGTTTAGGCGTGATTGCGTGACAAACAAACAAACAAACAAACAAACAAACTTACACCTTGATTTTATAATATATATAGGGATTTATAAAATAACAATAATATATAAAGTTCTTTTTCTGTAATTAAGCTTTAAAAAAAATAAATTTTAGTTTTTTAATACATCCCTTTTAAACCTAAAACAGTCTTTAAAAGCTTAAGTCAAGTGCGGGCTTGGATTAAAATTAATCTTTTTTTGGCTTAAATAAAAATACAAGTAAGAGGTTTTTAATAGACAAGTCATACTTGCTTGAAATAAATCCGTTTTTTTTTGAAAAAATCCATACTCACCGTGTTTTCGAAAACATAATGGATTGACTAAAGTATAGATAACTTGATTAACTTCTTGTTTGTAGCATTACCATGTCTTAAATTTTAAACTTAAATTTTTTTTTGTACGTCAATAATGCCAGGTCTCTTCAATTTGTCTTAACATTTTGAATTAGCTTAAACTTTATTTCATCACCAGTAACTTGTTTGCTGCAATTTGTATTTCAATTATCAGCGGCTACCACTTTTCGGGCAGTCCTGCAAGCAACATTTATCCCATCCATTGTTCATCAATTTTCAAACAAGCATCTCTGAGCTGATGTACAGTTATCAAAATTTCTTCTGAGCGTATTGTTCAACTTTTTGCAGTTATAATTCAGTTTAGTTAAACATTACTCTTAATCTAAGTTAACACTTCTCATAAAACTACTTTCTTCAAACTTTTTTGCGCAATGTACATCAAATTTTTGCATCCTCAAAACTGTGTATATATGCATCTGTCAGCTTTTTATAAAATACCTGGCTTTGTCTTGACTTAATTGCATAGTCATCCTCAGGACTGTTAAACAAATTTCATAAATAGCTTGTTTGAAAATAGGTTTCGATAAAATATTTCCAGCCTTCAAGATCTTCACATCCACGAAGATTTTTACTTTTCGAATTTAATGCCATTTTTAACTAATTAAAATATAAACCAAAATTATTTTATTACTATCTGTTGGATTTTTGAAAGCATAACAAAGGATAAATATTGCACAGAAAGAAAACTCGATTTCTAAAATTGAGAATTTTATTCTTGATTTAATCCAAAATCTTTCTTGAAATTTTTAAGTACGATCCTTACTTACATTTTCTTAAATAAAACCTATTCGGATTGCTTCAACAAATCAAGCAGAAAAAAGCTTGTTGTTTTAATTTATTATTTTACATTTGAAAACAAAGTGTCTCAGTGGCCTAGAGGTAACGGTAGATAGGTGTTCACTTTTATTTTTTAAAATTAATATTATGTCAGTTTTATCAGAAAAGACAACAGCATTATTTATTTAAAATGAGGAACAATGAATCATAAATTAATTTATTTTAACTAAATATTTTTTGGCTTAAATTTTTTTTATACAACAACAAGTGAGTTGGCTCGGTTAAATTGCAAATAAATCGTTTCTATAACCTTCTTGTGGGTAATATATTGTATAAGCCCCATGAAAAATTTAATATTAAAAATAATTTACATGAAAAATATAATAAATGATGTACAGTTTTTAAATTGTTTAATGCATGTTGTGCAAGAAGCGTTTGAGTTGTAACAAATTAAATAAATCAGGCAAAATATTAAGTATACGCAACAGGGCATAACCACATACTATATGTAAAAAATATATTATAGTAGGTGTCAAAGTATGCTTTTAAAGCGGGGGCGTCAAAATATGCTTGTTTGTGTTACAATTATAATTGTGAACTACTTTGTTGCATGTTGTAGGTTTTACAAATTTTTTAATGGAAATCGAAAAGTTTTTGACCCGAACTTAGAGACTTTTTTACTTCATATTAAAATTTTTAATTTTCAAATTAAAATTATTTTTTAGATAATAAAAATCTAACTTCTAATTTTTTATGTATAATTATCAACAATAATGGATTTGCATTTTTTTTTGCTTTGCCATTACAAAACCAGACACTTTCATTTAACTGGACATTAATTTTTTCAACTCCTTAAAGACATCACACTCAGATGCCATAAAATATTATTGTGAAAATGCAAAGAAATCTTTTTTTTTCAGCTTTCAGTATAAGTGTGTGTTGTTATGTGTGTAACTGGGTGAATAAAAATTGCATTTTGACCCAATAAACGAACATATCGATATACTTACATACATTAACACAGATATTAAACTATTAATATTATCAAACACTCAATGGACAGCATAACAAACGACCAGACCACACTGATCTTACGAACATATTAAGGTTTTTACTGTCGTCAAAAATAAAAAAAGTCGCACATGAATGTTTATGAAATATATAAAATGAAAGAATTAAAAGTTAAGAAAACTGTTTATTTCCAATGTTTTTCATAAAATAATGATGTTTTTTTATATTCTTGTCTTAAGACAGTGTTTTAGTTAAAAGAATCACATATATAATAATCTTTAAAAGTAATATAATGTAAGGTTTAAATACTGACTGTATTAAAAAAGTGTGTAAAATTATTAAATAAAATAAAAGCCGAAATTTATTGGACAAAACAGAAGCAACACCTTTGAACGTTAAGTTTATTTAATGTTGTCTACTATAATGCTAAAAAAGATATAAAAGATCTAGTTTTAAAAACAAACCCTATACATATGGTTTTAGAAATTATATTTAAATGAATTTAGTCTTTAAGTTTTTTACTAACCTTCTGTATTAGTTTTTGTTCTTAGCAGACAATAACAAAATATGCTCTTCATACTATTTTTTAAGTTTTTAAGTTTTTTAACATAGAACACAAACTAGGGGTTTTCTTCCAATGAGTCTTGTAGATCTAAATAATTTGTAACAATTGTGGAGAAAATAAAGAGAAAAAGTGTGTAGCACGACCTTTTAATTTTAATTTATTATGAAAAAAAGGAAAACGAGATAAAAATGTGTGTAATTTGCTGCAGAAAACTATAAAAAGAGTTTTCGAATTAGCACAACCAACAGAGATTTATTTTAAAAATTATTCGAAAAACAAGACAAGATTTTTAAAAATTGTAGAAGTCTATTGAGAAATTAAAAAAATACATTTAAGTTCAACTGGCACAACGCACATTGTTGAGTGTTGCTCCTGTAGCTAGCGGAAATTAAAAAATCAAGTTAAACTTACTCACGAAGGCGATGGTATTTTACATAATGTAAATTGTAGGGTATATATGGTCGAGCTTGATAAACTGAAACATTTTTTCTTGTGTTTTTTTAAGTTGCCCCGACATTTATTAAAAAAATAAATATCAATTTATTTACTTGTTAATAAATAATAACTAATTAACTGAAATAAAAAAAAATAAGATTTTTAAAACAAAAACACTCTATACTATTTAATAAAATTTTAGCATATATGCCCACAGATCTAAATTTAAAGTTCATTTTTCTACTGTAAAGACTTATATACCTTGTAAACTATAAAATGATTGGAGCTTATTCCTCATATTCTAAAAGATTTTACTGGGTTGGCCTGGCAAGAAGGTTACACCACCGTTGTCTATAAATGATTTTTTTTTACTTTTATGCAAATTTCTCCAGGGCAAAAAAAAAAGTATGTTCATTTCCTTATCTCATCTTTATCCTTTTTGTTTGTTTTTTCGTTAAAAAAAAACAATAAAATCAACTACATTACTTTAAGCCCAAAATCTTTCAGCTCTTTGTAAAGCAGGGGATTTTAATTTTTTGATGGCTCCCCTCGATGCAATAGAAAGCTTTTACTACACTTTCTTTAAATAATCTTTTTTTTTGTATGTTTTTATTTATTTTATATTGCTGCAAAAGATTTTAATGCCTTTAAATTTTTCCTTTATTAAAAACAAATATTTAGATTTTTGTTAATAATAAATGAAGCATAAGTTGAGGCAAACAATAATTTTTTAATATGATTTTTACAGCAAATATTAACATGATAAACAAACAAATAATAAATAATAAAATTCCACAAGACTGAACCGGAATTTGACGAACCGAAAAAAAACAGGCAAATTAAATTTCAATAATCAGCATTCATATATTTATAAATATTTATTTGATTTTAAAGATAAGTTGTTGAATTAAACAGCTCTAGGTTGAAAGGCTTTAAATGGAGGAAAATCTTTTTGTTATTTTTTTAAGCGAACAGTTTTCTTCTTAGTAAAACAGATAAGTATTTTAGAACATTAAATAATTCTTTTTACTCTTTAAAAAATCTTTTAACTCAAATTTGTAAAGCCGCAATTGTTGTAGTCTTTTAGGAACTATTGTAAGAATAATCCGCGTTGGGTTTGTGTCAGCTTGTGAAAGGTTGGACTAATACCTTTCTTGTGGATGAAAAGTAAAAAATATTTTATAGCAAAAAGTATTTGAAGATTAAAACTACCTTTGTTGACAATGCGATATCGGCATCGACTTTTTGTTTAGATGCAATCCGCTTTATAAAATTAAGGTCTTTGCAAAGCATGAATTATCCTTTTCTATTTCAAATTTGCACATTAATTTTTATTAACGACAGGCTTAACCCTTATCCTGTATTCATGGTTAAAATTTTCCTAAACGGTTTTTAATGCTCAATATTTTCTTACTCACGGGATGGTTTTTTACGAAGATTTTGTACATTTATTTATTTATTGTACTGTGCTTAAATATGAAATTTAAAGTTTCTACTTCTTTTCGCAAAAAACTTAAAACTAAACTAAAAGAATATAAAAATCACTAGAAAAACTCTCTGAAGGTATAAAGAAGGGAATTTGTTGGAAAAAATTAGAAGGTCTGAATTCGACCATTAGGATTTTTTGTTGCGATCAGGTAGATGTCTTAGAAAACCAGTTATCGCAAAACTATCATGTTGTAGCCTAAGAGGACCGTTGGTACGAAAAAAAGGTACCTGCTGAATGGTAATTTCAAAAAACTTGTTTACTCCCAAATCCAGTACTGTCATCAGTAATTTAGTGCCTTTTTTTAAGAACATAATTTAAACTCTTAAAAAGCACGTGGCTTTGATAAAATGAGCAACAACATCCTTTAAGGGCTTCTTTGCACAGCAAAGAGATAAATTTTAAAATTTAAAAGGCCACATTGCCGATTGATTTTAGCTTTTTGGTTGATTTTTGTAGTCAAACTTGCGAGTCAGGCTTTTTGAATAACACATTATTGATTCTTAAATCTGATTCACAATTTTAATAAATTACATTTTTTGAATTTGTTGGGGGGCCTTTCTACGTCAATGCCATAACCTGATGTTTAAGTTTTATGTTATACATAAAATAATTTCACAAAAGATTTTTAAAATGAATAGTGATTTTGTGTCTTTTTATTAGAACAACAAAGTATTAAGACAAAAGATGCAGTGAAAAGTTATGTTGTTACAAGAACAAGTTCGTACTTGAGTTAAGTTGGTTTTAGTTCTTTCAAAAACACTTTGGTGTTAATACAAAAATTTCTTTTCATTTTAGGTGGTAAACAGGAAAAGGGTTTGGAGACTCTTAAGCCATAAACAAAAGATTCAATTGTTTTGTTTTCTGAGTTTTACTTAACTTAACTACTGTTTACAAAACAATACATTAAGAAATGTTTATGTTTTGGTTTTCTTTAGAAAAATACTTTATTTTGTGAAAACAAAATAGATGCATCTCTCTACTATTACATAAGCATAAATGTTTTGTAACAAGAATATAAAATGATACGAGAGACTTCCAAGTTATAGAAGTAAACAAGGGCAGTTACTGATAAGATTTTCCTGCTTAAAAATTTATTTTTTATACAAATTTGTCTTAATTTTTTTGATTTTAAACAACATTAAAATTTTACTGACAACCCTCGTATATGAAAATCTCTTTTTAATACAAGAGTACTATTTTATACAAAGTAACACTTCTATTGAAAATCAGTTGGTTTAAAAGATAAACAAATTTTTGCAACATTTAGCTTTGAAATAAAGTTTAAAATAACAAAAAACTTATCAACATTTTATAATGGTTTTTTTTGCAATTTTGTTAAAGAATATTTATTTATTAAAAACTTATTTAAGTTAAAGTTTAAACTTTTTTTATTTTAGTTCTTGCTTATTACCACTTACACCAGATACTAACGTATAAATTTTTATTATTTGGAAAGTATTTTAAAGTATTTAAAATTCATCTCTCTGATCATAATGTTTGAAAAGGGGTATTAAAAGATTTTAGTTTTCCAGTTATTTTTCTCAGTTCATTGACGGCGAAAATTAAAAAGAAGTCAAATTCGTATAAGTACAACAAGTTGCATTTATTGTTAAAAATCAATAAAATTTAACAACTTTGCATATGACCCACTCTTGTCTTTTAAACTAGACAGCGAAAATTAACAGACAATAAACTCTATCATCAACAGCCGCATCATTTAACAGTGACATATTTTTCCTTCTTCATTGATTTTGATGACTTTAACATAAAGAAAAATCAGTTGTTTTGCTAGAACCCTCTTAACAATTGGAAGCTAATTTTTCGATAAAGGTATCCAATAAGTCCAATAAGTAGTTGTAAAACTAATTCTTTATGATATACCACAGAGTAGCTTTAAAACCAACCCAATGTAATGCCCTAGAACATCATAATGTGAAAGGGACTATGTTTTTTGTGTCTTTGGGATACTTTTGAAGTATTCCTCTTTCTTTATGGATTGGTCCATACACGCGTGAATTAATTAGACGTGTTATCAGGAGGATTTTTGATGTTTAGTTAACGAAAAAAATAGCATACATATGCTTGACTTTTAAATTGAGATCGATAAATTTTTGTTTAAAATAAGAAATACACTGGACAACAGTGAAAAAGTCCATGGTGTGGAAAGTATAGGTTTGAAACTTCTAACAAAGGGTATTAAATCCCTTAAATCAGTTTGGAGAGTTTGGTGTCATCAGTTTGCTTAAAAAATTTAAATTTATTTAATGTATTTACATATAACGGCAAACATTCAATTTTTTTAAACTTTTTTATTTCAAAATATAGTCAAATCTTGTATTTTTTGCATTTTTTTTATTTTTAAAATTTTTGAAGGAATATAAAATTTTATTTTTACTAACAATTAAGATAAACAACTTGTATTTGCACATCTATTACCTAGCAAAAACTTAACTTAAAAAATAAGTAGAAAATTTAGTAGAATTATCGTTAAGCACTACTTACAATTCAACTGTAAAAAGTACTTATTATTGTTCGCGATGTCCTAAAACGAATCCGATATTATTTTGGTAGTCATACCCAAAAAAATTAATACTTTTATTTTTGATGATTTAATTTAAAAACAAATAGTCGCAAATAGTTTCAAATAAGAAAAAGAATTTTTTTAAAATTTTTTTTTTACTTTATAGATATTTATAATTTTTAATTTAAAATTGCATTTTTTGTACGTACCGTAAATGAGATTCGAACCAGGGACTTTCTGCACTCAAGCATCATCGCGCTACCTCTAGGCCACCGAAACACTTTGTTTTTAAATGTAAAATATTATATTAAAACGACAAGTTTTTTTCTGCGCTATTTGTTGCAGTAATCCAAATAGAATTAATTTAAAATAATAATTATCGAGTTCAAATCAGGAATGGTTTGTTGCACAAGCTTACTTCTTAGTTGTCAGACTTCAATAAAATACATTTTTATGTAGGGTGACTATTAATTTGTTGCTCGAAATCTTATTTTATTTAAAATATTATTTTAAAAATATGGTCTTTTGGTTTTTTTTGTCTATGAACCACCTTCAACTTAAGGGATAAGTTATTTACAAAGTCGATAAAATCATGTCCGTCTGTCGCTGCTCCTAAGTATTATTGTAATCAAAGTACAGGTAGAAGATACTTGATTTTGTAAAAAATAATTTCATTTGGTACAATAAATAATAAAACAGTTAAGTTTTTTTATCCAAGGATTAGACACCGATATTCAATCACTCCAATCGTTTACAAGTTTTTGAGAAACCATATAAAATGGTTTAGTTTTTTTTTCACTGACTTAAGCACTTAATTTTGTTTCCCATAAATGGACTTTTGTGAAGTTTTACTGTCAAAGGAACCAATTTCTTATATATTTGACTATAAGGATATTTAGTTTTCTTTTTCAAATTTAAGACAAAAATAAAAAATTGTAAAAGGAACCAGGTTTTTTAAAATTATACCTTAAATTGGTAGCACTAACAACATTTTTTAAAAACATCGTTTAGCAACTCAAGAAAATTTGTTTATTCTTGTCCACCAATGACTGAACTAAAAACTTATTAAAAATAAGGCAAAATAATTTTTTTTGCAAACACTTTGTAAATATAACACAAAAGTAGGTAGAATATGCAAATGAATACTTATTCGTCCAACATAAGAAGATTAAAGTACGAGTGTTAATAAAAAGCAACCCTTTAAGAGTAAATTTAATGTCAAAAATTTGGTTTAAAAGGTTATAATACGATCAGAGCCCAATCGGAATCTTCCAATGATTGCAAAAAACACATATACAATAATTTACTTGTTAAGTAATCGCCAATATAGGTCATTATTTGTAAGAGCTAAATTTTATTAAAACAATTGTCGAGCAAATAAAAAATCAGTCATAAAATAATCGTTGTTGTGCAGCAGACTGCTGGGTTATTTCATGTGTAAGTGCTGCACTGACAAAGAATCTAACCTTGTGTATTTTAGCAAATTTTTTTAGGAAAACATATGACAAATTATTTTAAAAAATCAGTACAACCAGTACTGTTTTTTAAATTCAGTCCATTTTAGTATATACATTTTTATTCCTTACACCAAATGAAAAATCAGTACATGTACTGATGACTTTAGTACGACTGGTCACCCTATATATATGTTTTATTAGTTTTATTAATACTTATTATACCCACACCACATACGTGGTAGGATTGTTATTCCTTTGTGTACATATTTATACCAAAAACAGTGATGGTCTAAGACCAACATGCAAGTATACCAATCGACTCAGAACTACTTTCTGAGTCGAACTATTTATGCCCGTCCGTCTGTCCATCAATCTGGCTGGATGTCTCCGTATTATTATACACACGCTACAGGTAGCACTTTTAGAGATATTTTGATTAAGTTTGGCACAGAATAGTTTTTTGTCTGGACACAAAGCCTTTTGTTTATGGTGATGATTGGACCATTTCGTTGAAAAAGCCCCAATATAAATGTCTTCTCGGAGAAAGCATTTTGGGTTATAAAATGCTAGAACCTAACTTCAACGTTTCAAACTTAAGCCACCAACTGTAGATTCCTTTAAAATAATCTCCCAGGGTTTTTAAATTAATATCCAGTTATTTTAAATTGATTTCCAGTTGATGCCACATAAATAATTTTTTGAGGGTAAGTATTTTTTTTTTTAAATTAAGTGTAAATAGTCGTAAGTGACAAAAAAAAATTAACTATTTTACAAAATTTTTCAGTTATTTTATTAAAATTATGTTGTCCTTGGAGCACACAAAAAATGCTTGTAATGTACGAAAGAACAACCAAACAAATATATTCTGCAAGTTGTTTTTTTAATATTTACATTTAAATAACATGCTGAAAAACTTAAAAAATTTTGATTTAAGTAGTTCCTAATGAAAATAGTGGCAAGTAAAATGGCCGGCTGGGCAATAAATTTTGTTTCCAATTTCAGTTTTTAGTTTATTTACTTGTTGAAAAAGTCGAACAATTTGTATTGCAAATCAAATATTTTTGACTTCTTATTTTGTAATCAACAAGGAAATTTTTCGTTTAAGAAAAAATAAAACGAAAAAGTTTGTAATATAGAACTTATAAAGCTGCAAAATTTGTTATGTAGAAAGTAAATAAGAGTCCTCTTGTTCTGAAATGTCAACTTAATATTTTTTTGATAAAACTTTATTTCAGCAACTACTTCTACTATTTATAAATGAAATGGGCATCTCTTAGAAAATCAAATCAAATAAAATTAGGAGAATCAAATAAACAAAAATTAAGATAAAGAAAAAACTTAAAGGAAAAATTAATAAATAGGTTTCTACTTCTCTTTTATAACCATAAAGTGGCAAAGAAATGCAAAAATAGAGAGAAAAATAACTCAAGAGTTGTTTGACTTTATTTTATGGTACTTTTGTCTGGTTCCGATTTGAAATTGAAGTTGTTGAATGCTTTTTTCCTTCTTTGCTAATATTTTATTTGATATTTTTTTCAAGTAAGGTATTTTTTTGTAAATGTAAATTTCATCAGTTTCCTTAGAACTTCATAAAGCGATGCTTATGATTTATACTTTAAAAACGAAGCAAAAAACCAAGGTATGGAAAAGGTACAAAACAACAAAACTTAACAAAATACCAATATATACGTGTTAGGAGTGTTGTGTCTTAATAATGCCCAAAGATAGCACTCTAAGACCTACCTTTAACTGAACCGATAAACTAAGAGGAAAATTTTGATATAATGAAGTCCGTCCGGCAAGGTTCTAGGCATAGTTATTATCGAAAGGCAGGTCGCATTTTTTTTAAATAAATCTAAAAAATTTTTTTAGCAAGGGGTCAAGGCTTCCAAAGCTAATGGCGGTCTGTTTTTTTACAAAGCCCTTACAGAATACATAGTTAGAGTCCTGGTCATAAAACTTTTATAAGTTTGTTTTATTTAGATCGTTTTAAAATTTTTGCTTCTCCTATTTGAATCCAACTCTCCTTCAAAAGCAGTACGTCATACTCCTTAATATGGCACACAAGCTACGAATGTGAGTTACTAGTACTACAACAAACCGCAAAACTTGCCATAAGTATAAAAACCAAAAGTTTTGGTTTGATTCATGTACATAGCATAACAATATTGTGTGATACTGGTGGCGTTGTCTCATTTGCCAGCTTTATATTTTAAATCGTAAGTCGATGTTAAGCCCTGCAGAAAAATAAAAGGCCGCTAGCCCACATTTGCACGTCGAGCTAACAGCCGACTAAGAGGTAAAGAACCAGTATTTGGTAGGGTCGAAAAACGATGGTGTCGGAAAGATACAGGGGGTCTGTTGGCAGATTTTTTTTTTAATTAAATGAACAACGTTATAATTGACACGAAGTTTTATTAAGAGCATTAAACATAAAGATGTCATAACGATGTCTTCCGTCGAGTTGAACAAATTGTTTAAATCAAAGCCTTATGTTCTGTGCCACACTGCAGTTATACTGGTTCAATTGATCTGATTTCTCGAAGAATATTTTCTTTCAAAGCCACAAGAGATTGGAGATTGCCACTTTAAACCCTCTCTTTGAGGTAGCTTCACCAAAAAATCTGTTAAAGCTAGATCGGGCGACCTTAGTGGAAGACATTTTCCCGAAGAAAATTCTACAAAGAACACGATGGATGAGCACGTAAGCTTGGCAAGAAGAATTCCGTAATAATGCGTCAATTCTCGACCGTTGACGTTCGTCGCCTGGCCCGAGAAATTTCAAAAAAAAATGGTCCAACTATCCCATGCGGAGAAAAGGGCACATGGTTTTTGATGTTTAATTCGAGAGTTGCGACTTCTTGGAGACCAGGAACGGCAGTTTTGCTTGCTGGCGTGGCCGCTTAAGTGAAAATGATCCTCGTCGCTCCACAAAATTGGATTCGCAGTGCGAAACCGCTCAAACATCGTTTTCAAAAAAACTAATAATTTTTTTTAATACAAAAGCGACTTCTTCATACAAACTATTATATCTTTTTTTGGATCTCATTTTCGATGAGCTCAAATTTTATCACTTTCAATTTGCATGTTTTAAGTAGCAAAAGCTCTAAAATTAATAGCTTGTGGACTTTTGTATGTTTCTGGTTCTTACATTTTTTCAGTATCCTTCTCATTGGTTGTTCTTTTTACCCACCAGCATAAATCATCTAACATAGAATAAAGATTCTTTCTTCTTAACCTAGTTTAAGGCTGAACTACATGGTAAAAACGTTCACTAGGATAATACGTTTTAGGATGATAAAAATAATTAAGCATTCTTTTATAAAATGTTTCATTGATCTTTTCTTAATAGACTGTGTTCCGAAGTCATCAACTTCAATTGCGTGTAAAAAAATCTCGTACTGAACTAAAAACTCTTAAGGTTTTGATAAGGATAATGTAATTTTTCTTTTGCAATTCGTTTCTTTCCATTTCCCTTTTGACTGTTGCACTATGACATTTACTCAACTCACAAAGGCTCATTCTACATAATTTTTTTTACTGATAATGTATGGATAGATTTAACCACGAAACTGTTCAGCTTGATTGTTAAAATTACAGGCATCCAGCCAGGCAAAGGAATAAAAATACACCAGAGGACATCCTTTGGACGACTCATAAATTGATTTTGCTTTGACCGGTAAAACTAAGTTAGATTTTGAACTTTTTTGTTGAAAAAATAAGCAAAATATGTTACAATCCCGATATAGAGTTCACAGGAAATTGGCACGTTAAAAGATTCTGTGGCTCCTGCAAGTTAAATTCATTTTAACATACAACTATGAAACACTGTTTGCAAGGTTAGAGACACACCAACACCTCCGGATCAATACTTAAAATTGCAAATCTTTACATACAACCCTAATATATTATTTACTCAACATCTGAAAAAATTTTGCTAAAAACCTTGTAATATTTAGCAAGTGATATGTCTACAAAAAAATATTGTCTACCTTCCATACAGCGAATCTTTACAATTTTTTTCATTGTCATCGCTTAATTTAGAGTCCTTTCCTTAACCGCAAACAAACGTGCTTTAAAACAAACGTAAAGAAATTTCACATTTTTTTTTAGCAAAAACATTAAAGAAAAAAGTGACACAGAAAACTTTTTTTAGACTTTTTTTTATTAACTACAGAGAATTCTTAACATACAAGCGGCTTAATTTTTTTATTTTTGTATAAAAAGCTCATGTTGTTGCCAAAAGCAAATGGTTAAAGAATATGACGCAAGAAACAAACAAATTTTATATTTACGACTCACTTTCTTATGTATTTAGTCTCACGTATCTCTTATTTTGCTTAGTGCCTTTTATTTACACAATAGTTGCTGCTAAAAAATAAAACTTTAATGTGATCTTCCACTTCATTGTGTAAATCCTTTTATACGAATTAAGTTTTATATAGTTTTTTTTTGTCTGAAAAGAGTCTAACCAAATTGCCAGCAGCAGCATTTAAGCAAAACAACCGTGTACGACCACATTAAATTTGATGAAAAATCATAATGAAATACATATGTCTCACTAGAGAGCAACTTGCTTTTACGCATTGTTTGACTCTATATATTTAGGTTTTTGTAAATTGTTGCTTAAAGAAAGGGTAAGACAATGTTTTAAAACATATTTTAGTAACTACTTTTTTTCCTTAGGTATCCTTAGGGAATTAAATTTAAAAAAAATGCTTCACATGAATTTTTCGTTAGCTTTATAACTAAGTGAACTAAATCAAAATCGTTGAAAATTAAAAAATAAAGGCAACTGATGTACTCTATTAAGAATCCCTTATGAATCAAGAAGCTTAAATCTAGCGTCGCATTGCTGCTGAATATGAAACAAATTTTCTCCATTTGGCAAGCAACTCGTCCCTTGCTTTTTAGCGTAGTCTTTAAATTAAATTTAAAACAAAGATGTAAATGAAGATGACCACGATAAAGTATTTTTTAAATGAAAAATTTATATGAATCATTGACTTAAGGCCCACGACTAAATTTTTATCTGGCAGGACATTTTTAACTTTATGGAGATTTCGTTTCTCCAATAAAATGTTGTTTTTTTCAAGTGCCATATTCAAAAAAGAACCCATTTTGTATAAAAAGGGAACGCACAGCTTAAGACAGCCATGATGACAATTTTAACCACTTTTTTTATTTTGCAAGTTGAAGCTCTTAAAAAGACCGTTTTTTCTTTATTGCAAAAATTTATAAAAAGTAAAACTATCAGTTGTTTTGAAGGGCGCTTACAACGCTGTAAGCTTAAGGCTGCCAAAAATGCAATAATTGTCGCTTTTGTCAATGGTCCAAGGATATGCTGCGCTAGACATTACATTGGCGAGGGGTACCACATACAGGGCTAAATATCATCCCGTATCTTATTTCCATTTAAAAGTTTGTGGCTTGAAGGATGCCAAGGGGCTTGTTTAGGTTTAGTAAGCTTGCACGCTTAGAACAGGGCCATTGGGACACGCCGTCATTCTAAAAAGGGACGGGGATAATCTACTCCTGCTGAAGTCGGGTTTGACTGACTATGATCGCGAAACTTGAATTTTGGATCTTACCTCAGCTAAAGTTTCCGAATAGAAATGGATGGAAGTGATACAAACAAATGTTCAAGGGGCGTGCCGTGTTAACTAGTGGATTGAAAGTAGAGGTGGGCTTCAGGGCTGGTGCTAACATAATGAGTACGGGGATGCCAAAAAGATTTTTGGACAAGTGAGCATTTTCCCCTCTGAGATTCTTGCGGTAACCAAGGCCAAGAAAAAGAAAAAGGGACTAGAAATTCCTCGTCAATAGTCAGGCTTTTTTTAAGGCTCTAGAGGGTCATTATGCCACGTCAAAACTTGAAGACAACTGTAAACGTTCTCTGGAAGCGATCTTAGTGGAACGCAAAGTTAAGCTTTGTTAGGTGGCGGATCATTGTTATGTCGGTAAAGAGCCGCTACATGAGCAATGAGAGGTTAAGCACGGCATATTGAGCTTTGCTGAGAGCCAGTAATGCTACCAACTGGTTTCTTTTATGAATTGTTAGAATCTTGGCTAGTGGACAAAGTGGGCCAAATCTGGAAAGTCAGAGGTGACACCGGGATCTCTTGGCTTCTGTGGCCCATACTGGACATGAGATGCACCTACCTGCTGCTCAAGGAGAGCAGGGCACTTTCCATTATATAATTCGGAAAAGGACTTTTGCGGACTGCTACAGATTATGAAGAGATGAGAAAGAGACATAGATTGTGTAACACCTTTCTTGCAACTGTTCTATGCTGCAGATGTTTTGCCAGAAGTGGCTGGGATGGTGCTTCTTAGATGAACTTGGTTAGGTCTCTGGCTGTGGGCTGAGGGATATCAAAGAATACATCAAACGGGTTAAATCGCTTGGTAACAAATTGGTTAATGTACCTGTGTGAGATTGATGAACACTGACTTTTTGAATTTGGCTGACAGGATTCTTGGCTTTCTTTTTTATTCTTGTATTGTTTTTTCTAAAAATTTAGTTTTCTTGCTTATTTCTCTTTTCATCTTTTGCGGGATTTTCAACAATTATAAAGGCTTCTGAATGGAGGTGGCGAGTTGCATTTGTCAGTTCCGTTTGTTACCTAACATGACCAAATCTAGCTTAACCTAACATTACCACTGTCCTGGCTCTTGAATATAAAGTTGCTATTCTGAAAAAATATCAGGTAAATTATTTTTAACACCATTCGTTTCTACGTCCGCACGTTATTGTTTTTCGTTTTTTCTTTTTAAGCAAAGCACTTTATTTTATTTTTCTCTTCTTTCGGCTCTCTATAACTATACACCTCACAGAAATAGAATAAACAGTAGCTTTGTGGCCTTAATTCTCTGGCCTCGTAACAGCTTTACAATAACTCTGATATCATGCGGGCTAGGTTACACAATATTAATCTCAATGGTTTAATTACATCTGACTTAAGATGATAAAAAAATCACTTGAAGGCGGAACCGATCCTTAGAAGAGGCTTAAAAATAGTTGAGGGAAATAGCTTACCCAGGTTAGCTTTCTCCGTGTATTAATTAGTCTATTTCTAACAATTTAAAGTTTTAAACAAACGTTAAACGTGTTTGTTAAGTTTTATTTCTTTTATAGTTATTTATTTCAGTTTTTTTATATATTTTAACAATTTATATTTATTCGGCCTAAAGTTTATAATTAAAATTGTAATAACTAAAAACGTTAGATTACAATTTAAAAATTTCCAATACAAGCGGAACATAATGTGATTTCGAAATCAACTACAATTTCTTGTCAGCACTTTTCCTACAAAGTGCTACCGAAAAATTATTAACTTTTATCTGAATATTAAAAATATTTCCCTTTAAGTATTTCATCCAAAATTTTTTCAGCTTAAAGTTATGCTTAAAGGCAAACCGCTGTTACCATTAAGTTAACCAAGTGGAACAATTGCCTGTCTGTACAAAATATTTAATATATAATATTATATAATATTATAATATTTTTAATACCCTTAATTTCACTTAATAAAAAATAAATTCTTTTCAAAGGAAATTACAAAGAGTAAACTTATTTGAAACAAATAATTTCTTCAGAAGCTAAATCAATAAAATCTTTTATTTCTTGAGGTAATTTAAAAAAAAAACTCTAACAACATTTTTTGATTGCAACTGTTAACCTTTTTCTCCTTTTCTTAAAACTTATTCCTTTCAGGTGTATCCTTTAATTTAATTTTTCATTTCCGAAAAAGTTTTTTTTCCTGAAATACAATCAAAGGTTGTAGCAAAGAAAGAACAAAAGGAGAACAGTTAGAAAACCATTTATATTGATACAATTATTTATACAAAAAGGAAACAACTTTGCTTTAGAGTGTACTCAAATATAAAAAGCCGATTTTGAACTACAATTCTGTTTATGATTTTGAGATGAAAAAATTAACTAAACAGGATATTTAAAATTTATTTAATTTTGTGTTTTTTTAATGCTTTAGCCGTATTGAAAAAGCCTTGTCAGTAACTGTTGCATTAAATCAAAAAATTTGAATAAAGGAAGGCAGCATTTGTTCGTATATAAGACCATCTAAAAAAAATGGAGCTCGCGGTACACCATCAAATTCAAAGCTCTTTTAAGAGATTCAAAAGAATTTGTTTATGTTTTTATGCTTAAAATAAGGGTCGCCGTTTAAACTTGTTTTCTTCGTCATCTACTGTCGGATATTTCAGTGCCAAAAATCAACGGTTTTCTCAAAGGAACGTTCAGAAATTTATTGAAAACAGAAAGAAATTTCGGTTTTTTTTCACGTGGTCGAAAAAATATTAAGTGTATCGTAATATTTTAACTAATATGACTCCACCAGGAATTTTATTTTCCATTAATTGCTTTAATAAATTGCAATTGTAATTGCTGAACAAAATTGCATTGAGGCTGAAATTTTTTATAGTAGGCCACGAAAAATATCAGCACATTGAACTCTTCTTGTTTCGCTTAAATACATTTTTCTATAAATTTACCACAAAGCTATTGATGTAGCACTCTTTCTTTTAAAGTTTCAACACGAGCAAACCGTAGAGAATTGTATCTTTACCCAAGTAAAAATGACCTTAAGCACGAAAAATCATAAACAGACCAGATTTTCACGCAGCGACAAATTATGCAAAACCCATTGACAACGCAAATTGATTCACACAATATTTTAGGGATAACAAAACCTTTGGCAGTCGGACTTGAGGAAAACTAGTCAAAGCCATAATGCAAAATCCATCTTAAGAATCTAATCTGGCCTTCTGACTTGAACCTTTACAAGGGCCTTCCAACAGGGGAATACCTTGTCATGCCTTTTTTTAATAAAAGTAAAAAAAGTCTTTAGAATAACAGCAGTTAAGAAGACGCCCACTAAACTCGGGCAGAAAATAAAACTTGAAAGTTATAACTTTAAAAGAGTTAAAAATTTTTTATACCTTGGTACTAAAACTACCTCCTGACAGACTAAAATCCCTTTAGACAAGGCACTGAAACTACCCGAGATTCTTAAAGGCTCTAAAGCGTGGGTACTTTTGAAAATAGACGAGGCAGTGCTTAGAGTTGTCAAGAAGAAATTTTTTAGGAAATCTAGGTATTAAAAATAAACCAAGGAATATTCTCTTAAATCAAGCTTTAGGGGCATCGTAAATATGGTACGCACAGGCTTTACTAAATAAAGCAGAGATTTTCTTAAACCAAATATAATTTGTCTAGGAAAAATTTATTACTTTTACCCACATTTAAGCGAAAAAAGAACTGATTAAAATTGTTGATGTAAGATTAAAAATATTTTTTTGGTGTAAAGGAGGTTAATCCTAAATTAAAAACTTTTTTTAGGTTAATGGATCCTTATTAAAAAAAAAGAGTTAAATTCAAATTTTTTTTTTGTTTTTAATAATAACCAGCACTCAGGCGATGGCCCCCAAACATGCATTGCATTGTGCTGGTATCAGAAAAATAGGTTATGGGAAGGAGGATAAAGGGAGTAGTGTTTGTGGACATTTGATTTAAATTTCTCGATATTTACTGTGACAGGAAAGACATCAATAGGAAGTTTATTCCACATACGAACTGTGTGACCGAAGTAGGAATTCTCCCTGTAATGAGTTGTGCGATTCACTGGCCAGTCTACCACGTAAAAAATTCCGGGTTTCGGGAACAAGTTTCCTGATTTCCTCAGAGCACATTCCATTATAGTATCGATAGAACAGCAAAACACACCCCACATCACGATGGCGTTCGAGGGAATCAAGGCGATTTGATAACACAACGTCGCCAATGAATATCTTTGCTCGTTCCTGTACGCGGTCAAGCAGCCCCAAAATAGATTTTGGGGCACCAGCCCATACATGTGAGTTGTATTCTATTTTCGGTCGGATATAGGTGGTATAAATTTTGACAAGATCAGATGGTGTAAAGTAATTCCTACAACGTTTAAGGAAAACAAGAAACTTCGATGCTTCCTTCGACACAAGAAAGATGTGTTCCATCCAGTGGGCATCGCACTGGATTTTCATGCCCAGAACAACAAGAGTCTCTTTCTTTTTAACACTTATACCATCCATTAATACATACGAGGCAGCATCATCTATTGGGCTTTATGTGTCAAAAGACAACATTGGGTTTTACGGGAATTAAAATCGACCCTATTCGTACTGCCCCAATTGGAGATTACCACCAGATCGCTATTAATCGAAACATCCATCGTCTGTCTCTTAGCTTCAATCTCCAAAGAGTACGAATGGCATATGCTGCCGTCGCCTGGAAAGGAATAAATAGGATTCGAAATTTGACATAGAAGGTCATTCAGAAAGATTAGAAATAAAGTGGGAGAGAAGACGGAGCCTTGCGGTACCCCTGAATTGATTTTGAACTCATTAGAAGAGATCCCATCTATAACAACACGAATAGTGCGATCTCTGAAAAAACTCGATATGAATCGAGAGAATTTTTTACCGACACCAAAAACAACAAGTTAAGATAGAAGCGCATAGTGCCAGACCCTATCAAACCCCTTAGATATGGGAATATTTGAGTAACGCTACGAGCACGCTACCATCTAGGCCATCAAAACAATTTACTATAAATGAAAAAATATATATAAAACAAAAAGTTTTTCTGTTAATTTTTTCAAGATAAATTGGAACAGGCAAAATCAAATTATCAGGTGTTAGGTTTTTCGAAAAACTTTGCAAAGCCTGGGATCGCAGGTTGCGTAACAAAGTGTTCCGACTTCAAATGAGCTATGAGCTGAATAAGACTTACCACAATTAAAATGTAGGGTCATATTGAAAGAATTAATGCAGTTGCTTCGGCTGAATGGCAGTTAAAAGGGAGTAGAGGAGTTTGCCCAAAACACTTCAGATGGCGATTTCAACTTAGGGCAGCGTACAAAGGACTAAAACGCAAAGAACAAATTTTGTTGGTGGGTCAAGACCAATGACCAAATTTTGCATTTAATAAATAATTTATTACAGCATTAGCTAAATTGAATATTTTGGCTATCAGTGCTTACTTAATAACGGGCCTCATACAAGACGCATATAAACCAATATCAAGATGTAAAATCACATGAAGAAATCATTGTTGACCCTACCTCCCATAGTAAACTGGGAATAATGCTGAATATCACAGTATTAAATGCATATCAAAAAGAAAACCAAACCTTGTCCATACCATTACCAAATATATTAGAAATTATGTATTTAAACTTATAAAAACATTTTTTAAGCCCCTTTTTTAAAAACTGTATTTCTTATATTATTAGTGCATATCTTATTGAGTGCGATTCGTGTCTATTAATAAATAAATTATTTATTTTAATTTAAAAGCTTTGAACATCTGCTTACCACCTTGCTAAGAACTTAAATCGTTGTCACAAATACTCGTACATATACAAGTAGATGGGACAATCAGTTATTTAAGTGCAACAAAGACAGAAAGGATTTACTCCAATATAAAATGCCATCAATGAATTGCTACTTATAGTGACACAACACTGCACTGTGGGTATCAATTGCTTAAATATACTAAAAAATCTTTTCTTTTTAAAAATATTATAAGAGGACCTGATATTTCGGTCTTGAAGCACAAAACTATAAAGAATTTAAAACACATATCTCAAATATTAAGCGACATTTAAAACAATTCGTTAGTCTTAAAAAATAGACACTTTAAAATAAAAATTGCTTCGAGAAGAAGTCTTATGGATTAAGAAAAAAACCATCTAATAAAACTATAAACTTGTTAAAACAATTATATTTATTAGAAAATAACTTTCAGTAAATATTATGGAATTTTTGCCAATTTGTTTCCACTGTCCAACATTAAAAAAATTTAACAAACATTTTAAATTGAATACAATTCTTTATCACTCTTCCAACCAGTTTGCTAAACGACAGTAGTTGTAACCACAGCTCGACCAGCACTTGCATTAGGAATTGTAAGTAAAAGCATTTGTGTTTAAGTGAAAAGGTGTGATTGAGATGAAATATTCCCATTATTTATTTGGAAATACTTTACTTACTTGTGTCTTTTTTCTGGGAAGATTTGTCTTATCTTTAGAATGTGTGTGTGTGTTTTTTTGTAAATTCGTTTTTAATACTCTTTATCATTATCTCTATACTGGCACTTTTGGACGCTGAAAGATTTTTTTTAAACCATTTGATGTATAAAATGCACTTAAGCAGCAGCTAAAGAAATAGAAGAAGATAATGAAGGAGATGAATGTGAAAATATTAAATTGCAAAATGTGCACACACCACAAGCAAAATAGCTTTGTATAAAAACTCTGTGATAAAGGTATCAAACCTGTTTAATATTTTATTAAAAAGTTAAAAAAATGTGTTCTTGTTTTTCAGTTTTATATTTTATAGTTAACTGTAATCTTGCCGGGTGGAGCATGACCTTGGTGATGTTAAATTGAAAAAAAATTTGACACGTCCAACATTTGATTTAAAATAAATTATGCACCGTAGGGTTGTAGTTGAAACGTCACATAAGCAATCTGGGCCCGTACAGTGCTTGAACTGCAAAGAATATTGCAACACTAAAACTGGTTATAAGTTGCCTAATGCTTGTGTTGTGTTTGGAGATCTGCATGTTACAACTAAGAGCGGCAAACCAGAAGATAATCCTAATTGTAGAGGTTGTCCTGTCTTTGATCTAGTTTGGCGCTCATCCTAGCCGAAAATAAAAGGTAGGCCAAATGAAATCACCTTATTGGAAGCTGCTCTTATATTTGCAAATATTTGCTAGACAAATGCAGAATACATGTAAACAAGCCATTAAACGATACACTTTACAAGAATGTGGAATATTCGTTTCTATTTTTTGCGTTATAATTCGTCTGTGGTGTTAGCGCAGCGAGATTTCTGCCGCCGATTCTTCGGTCGTCCAGCACCGACTGCGAACAAACTGCGCCATTTGGCAACCAATATTGAAGAGTATGGGACCACACAAGACCCTGCCAAGAGTTGTCGGTCCCGGGGCGCCTGTTCTGCCAAGAATATCGCCGCTTTTGGCGAGTATGTCGAGCTGTCGCCAGAAACATCTACCAGACGCTGTGCCTCGCAAACAGCCATCAATCGGTCGTCCCTTAGGCGAATTTTGGTGAAAAACCTGCGCGACGGCACACACTGCGGGAGTTGATACTTATATTCTGAAGGTGGCGTTCCCGGGTCGCTTTATCATCTTCTCGGCTCGATCAATAAAATTTTTAGGTGGGTATTATTTTTATTAGTTCACTTCAGTTATGTACTTGTTAATGACATACATGTATGTATATAGTTAAGGTAAGAGAGGTAGAAATTACAGGTAAGTATTATTTAGATATTAAATTGTAAGTTAAGATTAAATATTCTAAGCAATACTTATGTATAAGTTACTTTTAGGTTAAATATTAGTTTTAGAATTTAGGATTTGACGGTAAGCATCACTGGAGGTAAGTATAAGTAAGTAAAAATCACTGTCGCAGCTGCAAGAATAGGGAAAAGGAAGACTCGGTTTTCCATTTTCTCTGCGAATGCCCTGATCTGGCTGTGCCGAGGCACAAGTTCCGGGGCCATCATATACAGGACAGCCTAGAAGACGTATCTGCGATTTTGCTGAACCACCTGTCGAGATACATCAATGCGACAGGGTGGGTCTAGTACTCCATTTTCTCTTGAACCATGGTTTAAGGGGAGCTGTCACCTATCGCGTGGTGTGGTGTTGTTAAAACGGAGTCATTTAGACAGCTTGCGTGTAGCGAACTACCACGAAAACTAACCATAAATTCATTTTATGGATAATTTGGAATTTTTCTTGATATATTTACTTGAACTTTATCAGCCCTTTTCGTTTAATTTTTCGGTGGCTCGGTTGATTTTAAACAAATGTTTTGGCAGGTTAAATGGTTGTAGCTTTTGTTCTTTGTGAGCATTGCTGACATCTGGGATGGAACGTCATACCCTTTTGTTCAACCTGGGGAACACAAATTAAGTACTATTTTTAGACCTCACTAAATCGCAAATAGTGATAAATTTTTGTCTTTAAGATAATATATATGGTTAAAATAAAAAAAATGTATCAGCAACGACTGCACGCAAAACCAACCATTTAAAACTGCCGAAGACATCGATATCTTAATGAGAACATCAAAAACGTCTTTAAACATGTTTTTTCTACCTATTGTCATACTAAATACAACGGAATTTTTAATGCCGATGTGGGGACGATTTTATTTCAAAAGATCGGAAAAACATCCAATTCCGCTCGCTCAAAACATCTTGAATCATAGCGGAAAAACTCGTCTGAAAAGAAGGGGTACACTGCGCTAAGATAAAATCATTGAAATTAAATATCTTTATTATGAGATTTTAAATTTAAGTCTGGTATTGGCTGGACTTATAAAAAATATATTTAGTTTTAAGAATTGGAAACTTGTTTTTAGTTCGCAAAAGAGAAGATTCAATAATAAAAAACGTAAAAAAACAAATAAAAAATATTGAACTAAAACCATGCAGAACCATAAATATATGTACAACATCGATACCCAAGAAAGAAAACGTTTTTTCCATGTCCTTCAGTCTTTTTTTTGGAATGGATTTTATGTTTATTACACAGTGCAACACAAAAAAAAATAACCATATTCGAACATCACTACGTGAAAGAAGACCAAAAAAGAAAAGACCCGTGTCTCCCAGTTTTGCCCAAAGTCATGCACTTTTTTTGTTATGGGCCCCCAAAGATTTGGGGCCTTTTTGCCATTTTTGCAAAAAGTGATAATTTTCTCAGGCTCATATCTTGCAAACCGTTCGGAATTTTAATTTACTCTTTGAAGCAAAGTTGTAGCCCTTTTTAAAAGGAACAAAAGTAATAAACATAAAAAATTAAAAAATAAATAACTTTAAATCAAAATCGCAAAAAACTTTAAAAAATTCAAATTTTTTTTACCTTTTTTCCCCTGTTCAGGTCCATAGGTAGCAAACCGTTCAAAATTCAAGGAAACAGTCAACTACAAAAATTTACCTAACATCCCAATAAACAACTTTTAAGAACATATAAACTTCCTAGGAATGATTCTTAACACCGTTTAGGTAGCGCCTAGGTAGCCGCAAAAGTTAAAAATTTTACGAAAATTTTTGAATTTCATTTGTTTTTTATTTTTTTCAACATTGAGATACTGTGCTGTCTATTACAAAAAAATAATAAAAAAAATATTCGTTGATGTCTCTGTACTTGCAAATCGCGCTATCTTAAATTGAGGATCCAAATCGTCGTCCAAATCTGACGCTGATTCAGAACTTATGGTGTCCACAGGCACGTTGCTTTCAAACTGCTTTCCATCATTAGCTTTTTCTTTTTCACATACCTAATTAACATCATAAAGGGTTATCTTGTGACTCCACCAACATACCTAAAATGAATTAGAAAAGAAATCAAAAATAATGCAAAACCATGCAACAATAAAATTGATATTACCTCTGCAAGCAATGCGTCGAATTTTTTGCCTTTGTACCGTTTTTCCATGGGCATTGTGGTTTGGTGGAACCGTTCTCCTCGCTCATCGGATTCGGTAGGGATTCTTTTAATAAAGTCTTCAGAATAAAAATAAAGAAAATGCAGCTTTAACGTCATCGATATGCCGATTTTCTCAAAATAATACAGCATTTCTTTCACCCATTCTCTTGCTTGCGGTTCCGCGTCTCGATCCCCACCACGCTAAAGGTTAATCCATGCCATTGAATGATTTTCATCAATCGATGAATTAAATTTGCTCTTGAATAGCTTCTAATGTCAGGGCCATTAAGTACGCCTATTAAATGAAGACAATTATAAGGGCAGAAAAGAAAACATTAACATCGTGTAAATAGCTATAGTACAACGAGGTGAACAAAAAATCGTTCTAAGTTTACTGCAATAGCTTTTTTAATTTTGTCATCGCTTGAACAATTTACAACGGCTACTTCAATGAATTTTTTAACAATTCCTAATTTTATATGGAGCAAATGCAGCAAAATGTCTTGAGTATTGTCAATTAAAGGTGCATTCTTAAGTCTATGTTGTTTCATTTGTTCCTGCACACTTCCTCCTTGGGCCCATGAATTACATTGGAATTGATTTACAGGTGAACGCAAATCCCAATTACAAAGAAAACATCGATGATTCCTTGCAAAATATTGATGACCTTAAAATCACAGCAAATCTTCCATTTATTTTCGTAGAATTTGATTTTTTATTAGTTATTAGTTTTGGTCCATCTCTTTCCTGTTGGGGCTCATATTCGGTATCAAATCGATCTTGATTAGTAACACCACTTGCTGTAGTCATTTCTGTAAATTCTGTCCTACGATCTGGAGTTTGCGGCCTTGGGGAAAAAAAATTTTCAGGTGCAAGTACTGGAAGTGTGGCTGCTACAGTTGCTTTATAAATTTTGTTCTTCTCATCATGTCTTTTTAGGCAAGATGTGTAATTTACGCATGCATAGGAACTGGTTGCATCATGATCACCTGGGCGATTAATCCAGTTTACCGGCATACAATATTTCATACTATGTTTGCCTCCATTCAACCATGCTATGAGACTATTATAACATTGGCGACACACTGCGTTAGGTGTGTTATTTTCACCGGTCAAATCTATTTCGTCCAAAAATAACTTATATGCTCTTTTAAATTCACCTGTTAAAAGATTCTTTTCCTTTTGAAATCTTGTAGAATAATTTTTTCTGATTTGATGACCGCAAATGTAGCAAAAGAAATATATATTTTTACACTGCATATTGAAATTGTCAGTTGCTGTAGAACTTTCTCTATAACTTTCACCGCTGAGGTCTTGTTGATGTCGCGCTGTGTAATGCCTCGATGTGGGAGTCGCGTCGCTTTTATATTGTGATCTGCGTTCCTTGATGCGTGTGCGGTCGGTGCGTGATCGCGTAAGCTGTTTACTGAAATCTTAGGTAAATTTTTGTAGTTGATTTCTTGATAAGTTTGGGTGCAATAATTTCTTCTTTTTAAATTTATCCAATTGCTATTTCATTTTGGATTGTCCTCGCTTATTAAAAAAATTGGTAGTAGGTACATATGTAGGTATTTTTATTGTTGGTATAAACAATAGTTATTAAAAAGTAATAACAAAGAAAAAAAAAGGTATGTACATAATTTAATTAAAGGCCGTTAACGATCATTATTGCGATTTGTGTATGATGTATTTTGTTGTTTAGGGTTTCCTGCAATTTTAAAGTTTGCCTACCTGTTTAGGTTGCAAGACTTTTGGCGGCTATCTCACATGCATATACACATATTTATATGCACAAGAGTTCTCTATTACACTAAAGACAGATACAATATATGCAATTAAGGCAATTTGATTAAACGTAAGGAAGAGATAACTTCATAACTACATGTATGTACATACATTTTGGGGAAATTTTTAACTTTTGCGGCTACCTAAGCGCTACCTAAAAGGTGTTAAGAATCATTCCTAGGAAGTTTATATGTTCTTAAAAGTTGTTTATTGGGATGTTAGGTAAATTTTTGTAGTTGACTGTTTCCCTTGAATTTTGAACGGTTTGCTACCTATGGACCTGAACAGGGGATAAAAGGTAAAAAAAATTTGAATTTTTTAAAGTTTCTTGCGATTTTGATTTGAAATTATTTATTTTTTAATTTTTATGTTCATTACTTTTGTTTCTTTTAAAAAGGGCTACAACTTTGCTTCAAAGAGTAAATTAAAATTCCGAACGGTTTGCAAGATATGAGCCTGAGAAAATTATCACTTTTTGCAAAAATGGCACCAAGGCCCCAAATATTTGGGGGCCCATAATAAAAAAAGTGCATGACTTTGGGCAAAACTGGGAGACACGGGTCTTTTCTTTTTTGGTCTTCTTTCACGTAGTGATGTCCGAATATGGTTATTTTTCCATGACTTAAAAAATTACACACAGTGTTATTGACGCTTTACATTTGTAAACTAACACTGACACAACACTCAAATCTTAAAATTTAAAACTGTGATAGCCATGCACCTAAAGCCCACCACAATTAATTATAATATTTAGGGTTCGAACACAGCTTGCTTGGGTAAGCAAAAAGAACAATGTGAAGGGTATTTAAGATTTGGCATAGCTCTTACTTGTTTTTGTACAACATGATTAACTTAAGCGTATTTACTGAGCGGAAAATTTTTAAATTTTTCAAGCTTAGTGAAGCAAATATTTCTTATTAATAAAGATATAACAAAAAAACCAATTTGTCCTTGTGTATACAAAGTAGTAAAGGAATAAATGTATATTCATGTTACTACCCTATCTTATTCATATTTATGTTTGCTTTTTGTGAAATATATTTTGTCAATAAATATGAACTTGAACTTGACCCGTCTGTTGTTTCGACTGTCAGCAGTTTGTTTTACAGCTCTTACTTTTATTCATGCACGCGTTCACGTTTTCTATATTCTCTACATCAATTTAATAAATTATTTTCTTAAATAATATTTAGCTTTTAATCCATGTCGGAGTAATAACAATTGAAGCAAGTAACAGTAAGTGTGTTAGCATTTGACTCATGTATTCAAATCGCCTGGGTGTTTCGTCCATTAAAAGTAATAAACTTAAATTTTGACACGAAGTTTTACGTAAACACATTTATTATTCCCTATTGTTAAGTAGTATTGCTGGCAGTATTTGTTTAAAACTGTGTTATTGTGTTTTTTTATAATAATAATCATTTTTATAATTTTTTTTATGAAAATAGATGTTATCCATTTGACATTTTCATGTATTTGTATGCGTCAGGATTTTGAGTTGTGAAATATTTTAAGTATATTTTTTTTTTGTTTGCTTTTCTTCTATTTTTAAAATTAACAGCTATTACAACGGTAAATAATCCTCTAGTTAATGAACGACTTACAAATGTTTTTTTTAAGATATACAAGGTGTATATTTAAAAATTGCATATTATAAAGAGTAATGCAAAAATTATTTGGAAATCTATTTAAAATAACTGGATATTCATTTAAAAACCCTCCGACAAGATATTGATTAAAATTAACAAAATATTTCATTTTATTTCAGACATCAAAATATTAGTTTACAAATTCGGTTAAAATTCACTATATTTTCTGTCATTTACAGCAAAAAATATTATCAGAAGAAAAAATAACTCTAAATTTACTTAAAAAAATAACTGACAAAATTAACTTGAAGTGAAAATCAGCATTTTTTTAGTTGAGGCTTTGAATAACCCTTAAAATTAGTTTAAAAAATATAGTTTTAAAATTTAGCTGTGTTTTTTAAGAATTTTACGGGATACTTCCTGAATAACTTACAATCAGTTACTGTAACAATTTGTTGAGTGTATGTTGCTTTACTGCCAACCGAAAACTTTTAGCCGTTAATTATTATTTTGTTTTCCGTTTTAAGTATATATTTACGATATTAACCTAAAAAAATTAATGAGTATATTTGCTGTAATACATTATTCCGCCAGTAAAGTACTTAAATTAATGTTATCAAGAACGTAAAATATTACTTTTTCTAACAGAAAATTATTTTGTTTTTCCAAAAATATTATAAATTTGTAGTTACTTTCTTGCCTATTTACTTAAATAAAGATGGGTGAGTCCAAAATATGGTGATACGAGGAAAAATTAATAAAAAAAAGTTTTGTCATCAGAAAATGAACTGGCAGTCCGTAGGTTTCATTCTAACCGAAGAACTAGAATTGTTAAAATAAAATTTTTATATGAATACAAAACATATTTCTGTATCCTAATGTAAAAAATAAGACCAACTTAACTGACTGACAAAACTCGTAGAGCTAGAAACTTGAAATTTAGACTGTGGGTACAAACCAATATATATGAATCTACTGACATGGGATTTTGGGAAATTCCGGCCCGAAGGGGGTTAAAAGGGGCCAAATATGGAAATATGTGAAAGTTGTGATATCCTTAACAATAAATGATAGAAACAAAATTTTAAAAGTATCGAATTTTCCTTAAAAAAAAGCGACACGTCTGCCCCTTTTTAATATTTTGAACCCTAAGGCTCAAAAAAAAAAAAGAATACGCTTTTAAAACTTCTTTTTAAATTTAAACACTAAGGGGTAAAAATATGGTTCAGAAAAGGGTAAAAATTCTATATTGGTACTTTTGGTAACTTCAAAACCAATAGAGATAGAAACATGATTCAAATTCGACAGGTCACGAAAAGATAAAAGAACCTGTTTCGAAGTATTGGACCCTGAGAGGCAAGAGAGGGTAAAAACTATATTTTGAAACGGCTTATGCCCATTTTCTAAATTCTGTATCAATTAAAACCGAAACGTACTTTAAGTTGCGTTTGAAAGGTCTCAAAAAATATGAATATGCTTTTCGTACTTTTTTACAATATGAACTTTACGAAGCAAGACATGGTAAAAATTTGTTTTGATACGGCTTAGGCCCATTTTCTAATTTCTGTACCCATAAAGAGAGAAACGTACTTCAAATTGCGTATATTTTTCGAACAATTTTGAAGTATTGTAGTGGGCTTAAGACGTGTATATACCCTTATATCCTAGAAAACTGAAACCTATATACGTAAATTTAGCCGGAAACATATGAACTTAGCTGAAAGTGTTTATGCCAGCAAACACTTCTTTCTAATTAATGTAATATATATTGTAATAGTTTAAGAAATAAAGCCACAAAACATCACCTTCACTTAACAAATTTCTAAAACTTCGATTACGAAGTAGCGGGCTATGTGCTAATTTCAAATAAAATTTTAGTAAAATAAAATATATTTACTACCAACGCTCAGTACCTAACAAAGAGTGCTGATGAAGAGTTTTAGCGGGATTCAAAAATCTATTGCACTCGGCTGTTGTCATGAAAATAAACCATTTCAAGATAATTATTCAATAAAAATCTTTTCACAGTAAAATTGAACCAATTGGCCTGATAAACTATAAAAAAAATTTAAATTAGTTCTGTCTATAAATTAAACATTGTCATAATGTAAATAAAATAAAACTAATAGATTATAAATAAAATAATATAAATTATTATTATTATTTTTTTTTTTTCGTTTTATTTATTAGTTGAACTTTTTGTTTTAAGACAATTTTTATTTTCTTTATCAGGCTCAAGTTCAATACTATACTAAATTCTCATTTATTTTCAAATGAAGAAATTAATATTTTTACTTTTTACTACTTTATTAGCGTTAGTTAAGAAATGAAAATTTTTATTGAAAAAACAAGATTTTTACCGATACTAGCCGAGTAGAATGCATTTTCAAAAAACAGCTACGATTTTCATCATCAGTACTCTTTGTTCGGTTGTTAGTTAGATAGAGATGGCGTTAGTAATAAGAAATGGAAAAAAGAAAAAGCTTTGGTTTAGTTGGTTTAAGTGGAAAAAACTTCGTGCCGACTCACCTCGCCACATGGATCAGTGGGTAAAATGGCTGATGTTTTACAACCAAATTAATAACTAACAACCGAACAAAGAGTAGCTGTTTTTCGAAAATGCATTCTACTCGGCTAGTATCGGTAAAAATCTTGTTTTTTCAATAAAAATTTTCCTTTCTTAACTTACGCTAATAAAGTAGTAAAAAGTAAAAATATTATTATTATTATTATTATTATTATTGTTATTATTATTATTATTATTATTATTATTATTATTATTATTATTATTATTAATTTTACTAACACTTTGGTTATATCAATTCAAAAGGTTAATTGAAATTCTTGTTTGAAGACTGAGACTCAATAAAAATTTAATTAGAACTAAAAATTTTATATATTTCTGTGCAACAACTTTGAGACAGACTATTGTGTAAATAGGGCCAGATAGTGACTTATTATCTTATATATTTTTTTGTAAAAACCTTCAACTAAAAATTGATTTTGAATATTTTTTTAAATAATTTGTGCTTGTAAAGACCATTATTTCTTTAAAATAAAATTTTAAGGAGATACGTGAGTTTAACGTAATAAACTTCATTGATGTTATTTAAAATTAAGACTTTTTCCAATGAATTTAAATTTATTAATTTTTTAGTTTTACTGATCAGTCAAACATAATATGTTTTAAATTCTTATTGTGCAATTTTTAAAAAATCTTTTAACATATTTCGGTTTTAATTGTATTTCTAAGAGCTCTTAAGTATTTTTTGCAATTGCTTTTTAATCTTTTTGTATACAATTTTTTTAAATTGGACAAAATTTAGGTCAACAAAACCCTTAAGTTGTGGTTAGGTAATTTTGAAAGCACTCACACATGCATATACATATTAGTATTTAGAAACTTTTAAATATGCAAAGCCGTAAGGATAAGTATGTACATATAAGAAAGAACATATGTATATTTATACATAAGAATAATTTATATTTCAGTAGCATTAAATAAAATAAATCTCCTTTGAAAACGTGCACTTTCTTTAATAACATGTACTTACATATGTATATGCAGTTAAACTAAAAATAATAGCACTGGCGTTTTAAACTCATACACCTTAAAAAAATTTTTAACAAAACAGAAATTACCTTACAGATCAGCTTAATTAAATAATGTTATTTGTTTCAAACTAACAAAAAATATTTAAGTTTAACATCCTTTCACCCCCGCCAAAAAACAGAAAAAGATCCCACAGCAGACTTTATTATTCTAACTAGTAAGGTCCTACCAGCCAACAATACAAACAACACAAAATCCTTAAAAATATATATTTTTAAGTAGTTGTACAGCCTATATTTAAATCATGATTATGATAACAACCATGATGCAAGAAATGCAAAAAATGCCGTTGCCTTAACAAACATATGGGTGAAGCCGTTGACCATACTCCTTCCACCTACCGCAGAATTGGTCTGCCAACAAAAGAGCCCGACGAGAAGGAAGAAACCGCAGGTTGCTCAAGCTAAAAACCTCAGCTCAAAAATTATTTAAAAGCAACTAGAACAGCATTAGTTTAGGAATACTTGTTAGGTGTTGACCCGAAGAACTAGAAGAATTATTCTCTATGACAATTGGCTAAAGGTTAAGAATACCTGTTGTCACAAAAATCACTTGGTTGTAGCTTAGGAGTATGTAGGGTATGTAATGACAAAAAAAACCTGATGTTTTAGCGATCCATTAAAGAAACATTTTCGTTCCTTTAAATATGAACATCGATGATTGTATTACCGACTGTTGTTGCTACTTAGACAGCCTGTAGAAACACGATATCAATTTATTGATGCTTTAGAGGCCATCAACAACTTGAATTCTAAAGGAGCTCCTACATTTGATTAAATCGGTAATAAACTGCTTCAAGAGCAAAACATTATTTAAAACAAAAAATTAAAAAAAACTTTATAACGGATTGAATACTTCCCACCAATATGGAAAGTGCTTTAGTAAAGATAATTTCTAAGCCTGGAAAGGAACCTTAAAAGGCGAAGTTATACAGGCCTGTAAGTCTGTTTCAAACGATGCCCAACCTGTTTAAGAAATTATTTGAAAATAAGCTCACATTGATTTAAAATGATAACAACTGCATCCCAGTCACAAATTTTGATTTCGGCAGGTTATAAGGAAAGACCATGGAGAAAAAAATGTAGTATGTACTATTTATAGACGTCTTTTTAGCTTTCGGCATGGCATGATGGTTAACAGATGTCAAAGCTGAATTTGCTTGCACAAGTGCTAGTACCAGCCTTTTGGAAAAGTACATCACCTTCCGACAGCTTACGATTGAAACGTGGGACCACATAGCTGTCCAAAACCAAGAGAAATTCACTATATTAAAGAAGAATTTTAGAATCAATTCTGTACATATTTCACATGGCAGACATGCACACCGACAACCAAATACACACATCGATATTTGCTAATGATATTTGCGTTCATCGGTACACAGGAGGATCTAGAACAGGGCTCCTACCAACTACGGCAACATGTTGCTCAAATAAAAAAAAGGGCACCTTCACTTTACTCAAGGAAACGTGCTCTCTAATCGTCGCGTCATTTGAAAGTCACATGTACAACCAAAAGCCTGAATATATTGAAGGATACTCTGCGCTTTGCCTTGATTGAAAGCTTCTGCTGTTTTACTTGGTTTTAAAACCAAGTTGGTGCTACGGTTTACAATTATGATATACTGCCACCGCCTCCAACATAATGAATATTCAACGTAGTCAGATAAAAATCTTAAGAACGGTAGGCGGCACTTTTTGGTATATTAAATGTTAATCTACAGCAACATCCACAAGGTCCTAAAAGTTCCATTGAATTATTGCGAGATCTCTTACTTGTGCACAAGAATTTTAATAATATAGAAACACATTAAAATTTGCTAGCCAGGCACACCTTACATTATTGTGGACAGAACTGTTTGAAGAAAAGAGATAAAATTGCCCTAAAATGAAACCATTAGGATTGATAAACTTTATTTAACACTATAATTTTTAAAATTTAAGGAATTTATTATGAGTGCATAGAAATTAAGGAGGCTTCAATAGCAATATTTTCAATCAACAATAAATATTAAAGAACCTAAGAAAAATTGAAATATAAAAATTTAAACATTTGATATAAACATTATTTTTCTTGTTTCAACAAAAGCTTCATTATATCTCTCAATGCTATTCATTTAAGCAGCATTGTTTATATGTGTGTAAAATGTACATTGTGAAAATATTGGAAAATATCCTTTGCGCGCTGGGAATACTTAAGCAATATTAGACCATTGTGTTCTTGGTTTATTTTCAGCTTTATGTACTAGTTTGACTGCCTGTCTTACTTTGTAAGTACTTGTCGATAGGTTTGACTGACTGTCATGTCCTAAAATCATGTATTATTGCAATAAACGAACCGTAAACCTCTATAAGTGGTATCAGAAGTCATATAAACTTGTACACACAAACACACAGACAAACTTGATAGTCTAAGGGCAGAACTTAAGTGCTAGGCAGTTACTACCAGAAAAAAATAAAACATTGAAAAATAGCAATTAAGAAACACTCAAGAAAAACTTTAAAAATTACAAAAATTTTAGAATTAATACAAATTTAAGAATTACTTTATCAATACTTTAAACATTTATTTTACTTATTATTAATTATATAAAAAGACCATGCTAAACCCAAAATTAATATTAAACGCTACAAAAACGTTAAAAAAGTTTAAAAAAAACGCTTTTAAAGTTAAACGGCGGGATTATGTACCTATTTTAGGATTTTATTAAGAGCATTGGAATTGCGGAATTTAATTTTTTGAAGAATATGCCATCCAGATGTCTTCCGTCGAGTTGAACACACTGTTTAAACTGGAGCCTTGTGTTTTGCATCAAACGCTCCAGTAAACTGGGTTTAATTGAGCTGATTTCTCGCCGAATATTTTTCTTTAAAGCCACAAGAGATTGGGGGCTATCAACATAAATCCTCTCTTTGAAGTGGACCCAACAAAGTCAATGGGAGTTAGATTGGGCGACCTTGGTGGCAACACGATATCCCCAAAGCGACTGATCTGATTTTGCCTCATCCTGCTGAAACCACGTGTTTGAAGAGAACAATAAATGAGCTCGGAGGTTTAGCACAAAGAACTCCGAAATTATTTGTCAAACTTTTAACCGTTGACATTCGTCACCTGGCCTAAACAATTTTCAAAAGGAATAATCCAATATCTCATGCGCAAAATAAGCACCATCAAACAGTTACACTGGGAAACGAAATTGTCTTTAATGTTTCATTTAAGGGTTACGGATTTTCAGAGACGAGTTACAGCAGTTTTGCTTGTTGTCGCCGCCGTTTAAGTGAAAATGAGCCTCGTCGCTTCAAGAAATTGGACTTATAGTGCGAAAACGCCACAAACTCATATTAAAAAAAAAGTCGCGGATTTTCTCGTAAACTGCTCAATGTTTTTGAGAGTCCCTAAAGATCAACTGAGCCCTGGCCACGGAATGTTCATAGCCGAAGCAGTGACGTGAGATCTCTTGCACCCACAAACGAACTAAATTTACACTCGGTCAATCACGGTCTACACACTTATATATAAACTGTATCCTAATGCTTCTTAATATAGGTTTCGCTTACCGCTCATCTACTTGACTTGAGCTACTCACCTCGTTAAATTTTTAACAAAAACTTTTCACACAATCATTGTCATGTTTTACTTTTATGTTAAGTTGTTATTTTTGAATTTTTTAAAGAGAATTCAGGTTAAATTTTTTACAAAATAACAAAATTTATTTAATTCTAAATTATGATGTTTTGGTTTTTGTTTTTTTATTTTCTACTTTGAAATAATTCGCAGTGAAAAACTTTGCCTTTTGCAAATATAAATATTTGCGTACTTTAATGCTTCAATAAACTTTAAATGATTTTACATAAAAGACAATTTGCATTTACACTAAATTTAACATTAAATAATAAAAATTCAGTATGATTTCAAAAATCATTGACTAAAAAATAATATAATAGAATATATGCTCACTTTTTTATGTTATTAGAAATTTTCAAATACTTTAAATTGTTTTAAAATAATTAACAAAAATAACATTTAATATATTCTCTTTTTTATTTATTTATACTTTTCCAATTAGTAAAGAAAATCATATTTTTTTTAAACTTAAAACAAAGTTTTTAGAAAACAAATAATAAATGTTTTGAAAAACTTAACTAATTGAAGTGTTTGTTGTTTGTTTATTAAAAAAGTCTTGCAACTTAATTAGAAAAACTTTTATCAATTGTAACTATAGGGGTTTATCTTTGAAGCCTGATTTTTTAAGAAAAAACTTTATTTTAAAACTTTAATTTTCAAAAAGTTTGTCTAAAAGTGTAAGTGCTTTAGAATAAGAAAATTGTTTGTGTCAATAACAAATTACGCAGATTTAGGCACCCATATTTATATAAAAATAACTTAAAATGAGAAACTGAAAAGTTTTTAAATTAAACGTTTATATCGATCAAAAACCCCAAACAAAAATTGTAAAATCAGATACATAAAATTGTGTAGATTTCTGAAAAAATGTATTTGAAAAAAATGCCTACTTTTTCAGTAAAAAAATTATTGCTATTGAGCAAAACTATTTTTTGATTTTTAGTTTATTTAAAAAAAAAATGGTATTCAACACATGGCATATGCAATTTATATTAGAATTATATTTTTCAGTTTAGTCCTACAAAATCCTAAAAAAAAATTTGTGAGTCGTTTGCCGCAGAAATTCATGAATGCGACAGAGCATCGTTTATTTTTTCAAAAGTTTTTCACAAAAAATAACACAGTACGTATACTTAATAAAAAAACCACAAGAAATATATTAGTCATACGCTCCACTATGCAAAAATACCAAAAACAAAACTCACACGGCATTACTACTTGATACATACATGCTGCAATTTAAAAAATATACAAAAAAAAAATGTTTAGTGTCTAATTTAAGACAATGTTTTAACAACAAACTAATTTTTTGCTCTAAATACTTTCTGCCATTTAAAATGTCGGCTACTCTTGCTAATTTTGGCCCAATTCCCTAGCACGTACAAGTACATTTATTTTATCAGTAAGCAGTAGTTCTATAATTCTTATCAACAATCTAATTTGATGAATTTATTCCAAAGCTATTTCATTTTTTTAAAAGTATTAATGAATTTTACGTGTTTTTGTCATATGACTTTAATTTACTATTCAAAATTAGATAATACACCAGCCCCCCTGTTCTGTAACTTGCGAGAAGTTTTCGCAGCGAGAAAATTTTTTTTATTATCATAGTCTTCCGATTATTAACAGTGTGACTTAGATAATACATAAACTCTCATTATACAACGTTAAAAGTTAAAATAATTACGTTTATCGTGTTCATCTTGTCTTTTACAAGGCGACTATAAACTTTTCGATGCGTTCTCACTAAAGTTACAGAACACAGGCACAGGATCATATTAAAAGTTTAAATGTGTTTTTAAAATTCCTAATCTGTTTACTTAAATAATTAATGTTTTTATTTTAAATATGACATTCATGTTTTTTTTTTTTTTTTTTTTTTTTTTTTTTGTTCATATATTTTATTATTGAATCTTCGCTTAAGCGAACTAACAATAAGTATTCAAATCTTAAAACTAAGTAGTTAATACTAGTACAGTCAGTACCAGACTAAAATTTAAGTTCTCACAATAAAATTAACTAATTTTAAAAGTTTCATCTAAGAGCAATAGTATCCCTTCTTTATAGGCGGGTGTGCCCACTATGTTGCAGGATGCTTCGAGCGAGCGGATTTGGATGTGATTCCAGCTTATTTAAATACTTGTCCACATATTTCAGGGTTTCGCATATAACTAGTGAAACTTCTAGATCCTTGTGGATGTTGCTGTTTTGATATACCAAGGAGCACCAGTTATCATTCTTAGAATTTTGTTTTGATGGCGTTGGATTTTTTTCGATGTTAGAGGCGGAAGCAGTACCCCATAATTGTATACCGTAGCACCAAATTGGTTTTAAAATCGAGTTGTAGAGTAGAAGCTTACAATCAAGACGTAGCACAGAGTTTCTACCAATTAGCCAGTGGATTTGAGCAGCTTTAAGTTTCATTTGCGTCAGCTTAGCATCTATATGAGGCTTCCATGTAAGGCGGCGATCTAGGTGAATACCAAGATATTTTGTCTCAGATCGTTGAGGCACATTATGGTTGTTGATAGTGATTGGAGGGCACGTTTCTTTGCGTAAAGTAAAAGTTACGTGGGTATATTTTTGTTCATTTATCTTTAGTCCCCATAACTTTGCCCATTTCTCAACTTGGGTTACGTGTTGCTGCAGCTGGTTCGAAGCCTCTTTAGGGTCTTTGTGAATACTAAGAAAAGCAGTGTCGTCAGCAAATGTCGACGTGTGTGTGAAACTATTGGTTGGCATATCTGCCGTGTAAAGCAAGTACAAAATTGGACCTAGTATACTTCCTTGAGGGACACCAGCCTCTATTGGTTGGGGACAACTTATTTGGTTTCCCTCTTTGATCATAAATTGTCGGCCTGTTATGTATTTTTCTAAAAGGTTGAAAATATTAGCTGGAAGGTTGAGCTTTAGTTTGTTTAGAAGGCCTTCATGCCATACTTTGTCGAAAGCTTGTGAGACATCGATAAAAAGCCCGGAGCAGTACTTCTTTTCCTCAAAGGCTTTTCTTATAACCTGTACCAACCTGTGAGTTTGTTCGATGGTACTATGTTGACTTCTAAAGCCGAATTGGTGATTTGGAATGCAGTTGTTGTCATTCAGGATCGGATTTAGCTTGTTTTTTAACAGTTTTTCGAACAATTTTGACATTGTGGGTAACAAACTTATGGGCCTATAAGATTCTACCTTCGAGGGATCTTTGCCAGGCTTAGGAATCATCTTTACTAAGGCAACTTTCCATATAGGCGGAAAATGTTCAAGCCGAATTATCGCATTAAAAATAAAAAGAATGATTCTTTTAGCAGTAAGAGGCAGCTCTATGAGCATTTTGTTGCTTATTTTGTCAACGCCAGGAGCTTTTTTACCATTAAGGTTAGCGATAGCCTCTACAACATCAGCAAATCGGAAACGTATTTCTAAAGGACGTCTAGTAACAACAGGCGGTAATTCCCTCACGTCAGTGCATGTATTGGGAGTGAATACGTTTTCGAAGTGATTTGCGAACAGATCGCATTTTTCTTCGTCATTTCTAGCCCAGAATCCTCTCAGATTGCGCAGTGGTGGTTTTGCGATAACAGGTCTTTTAAGACGTCTGGCTGAACGCCATAAGGAATAATTTGTCTGAGGAGTCGCCTCTAGACCTTCCAGGTACTCTTTCAGTGATGCCATTCTGTGAGCCTCCAACAAGCTTTTTAGTTGGGATGTACATTCTTTCAGCTTAGTTTTAAGTTGGGGCGATCTATGTTTTTGCCATTCCCTGCGGGCTTTTCTCTTTTCAGATACGAGCTTTTCCACATCTTCAGAGAAAATTTTGTTGTACCTAGCCTGGCGGTAGGTAGAAGACGCATGTTTAACGGCTTTGTTAATGTTTTCATTAAGGACGCTCAAACAATCATCTATGTCTCCGGGAGTTTTTAGCGGTTGGTTCTCCGCGCAGTGGGTACTAATATATTTTTTATATTTCAACCAATTAATTCTTTTAGATAAGAAAAACTCACTATCTGCTATTTGGTGAGGACTGCAGATAGTGATTATTGTGGGTGAGTGGTCAGAAGATAAATCCAAGGAGGCTTGAGCCTCAATGAGCTCCGAGGATATAGCTTTTGCTACGCCAAAATCAATTACGTCTGGAATTTTATTGTGGTCTGTTGGCCAGTAGGTTGGTTGTCCAGTTGAAATAACATAAAGTCCCATTTCAGACACGGCATCATACAAGACACGACCTCTGGGACAAATTAGGCGGGAGCCCCAGTATGTGTGCTTAGCGTTATAGTCTCCAGCAGCTATGAAGCGGGGACCTAATGATTTGTAGAAACTGTTGTACTGATCCTTCGTTATGGAGAATCTGGGTGGACAGTAAACTGATGAAATAACAAGGTTATGAAAAAATTCATCAATGCAGACGTTCGTAGCTTGGATATAACATTCCGAGAGGCCACCCAACCATTGGTGTTTAATTCTTGATTTGATTAGAATAGCCGAGCCACCACATGATCTATCCCTAGGATCCTTTGAATCGTAAAAAGAATAACCACTTATTTTAAAAGTGCTTCTAGATGTCACATGAGTCTCAGAAATACACATAACATCGATTTTTTGGTTCATCAAGAAATATTCGAGCTCGTTTTTGTGTTGGCGGATGCCGTTTGCGTTCCAGAAACAAACCCTGAGGCAGTTCATGGTCTTTTAAGCATAGCCTGCAGAAAAGCAGACTGCATTTTTTGCATTTCTTTCATCATTTTTAAGCAACATATGGTGTTAAGTCATGGTAAGTCTAGTGGTACTTAAACTGAACATATGTATATATATATGCTCTACAAAGCAACAGCAAGTTAATGGCTGTTGCTTAAAATTTCTAAAGTTTTTAGAACTTTTTTAAATTAATTTTTATTCCTGGTTTTTTTTACAAAAGTTGTTTAGCTCTTTTGTTTTAAAATTAAGATTCGTTTGTTATTTATTTATAGTTAAACTATTTATTTTAAAATATTTTCATTTTCTTTATTAAGGTTTAAGTTCAATACTTACTTTATTCTTATTCTTTGTGAATGAAGAATTTAATATTTTTAGTTTTTACTCTATTAGCTTTAGTGAAGAAAGGAATATTTGTATTGAAAAAACAAGGTTTTACCGAAACTAGCCAAGTAGAATGCATTTTCTAAAAATAGCTACGACCTTCATCATAAGTACTCTTTGTTCGGTTTTAAGTTTTAATTTTGGTTGTAAACATCAGCCTTTTAATCCACTGGTCTATGTGCTGTGGTGAGTTGAAATGAAGTTTGTTGTTTTAAAACTAACTTAACCAAAACTTTTTCTTCTTTATTTACTAACGCCATCTAGTAGTGTAGTGCTTAACCATCTATCAGATTGGTATTGAGTATAAGGGAAAACATTTGTCTTAAAAGAATAAGTTATTTTACAGATTAGGTTGCTTTTGAAAATTTGAATAACGTTAGGTTTATTTTTTCACTACTATTATCTTACGCATATTGCCATTATTGCTTCCGCGTTTTTGCAAATAAGGGCGCCTATTAATGGTTCTTAAAAAAAATCGTGCAATCAAATGGCTAATCTATTACTTTTTTGCAAATTTAATTTAACCTTGTTATTTGGTTACAAAATTTTCAAAAATTAATGAAAGTGGAAACAGGGAGCTTTTGAATTCTACAACCTTTTTGCCGAGTTGTTTCTTTTCTGCCCCCAGCTTCAGTATTGACTTTTTGTTTTTCCGCCCTAAAAAAGCAGTGCAGCCGACATTGCAAAATAAGTACTTTTAGACCGCCTCGTTGGCCTTTGACCACAGTCTGGGTTAAAAGTCCTCAATTGTATGCTGTCTAACTCTTAGTTTTTGAATCTGTAGGAAAAAAATCTGGTTTTGTCCTTATGTCGCTATCTTTATTTGACTTGAAGTAAAAAAAAATAATTACTCATTCCAAATCCAAATTCAAAAAAGGTAAAAAACGTCTTTAGTTTAATTGTTAGTTGTCGAAAGAAACTAAATTTTGTTCATCTTCTTATTGTTTTAGGGGCTATAAAGGATATAAGGATATAATTTTTAGCCCCCTTTTTGTCCATTATATTGCTTCATTTTCAGAAAGTGCCAAAAATATAATAAAATATTTTGAAACCGGTCAAACGGAATTTGAGCTTATTTTTCTTACCTTGTTTGTTAAGAAGATATAATATATGACTTTTTAAATATTTCTCTATCGTGGAGGGTTTAAGCTATTATTACATCATCTGAGTTCTTATCTAAGTTGGGTGTCAAAAAAAAATTTGATTTTCTTATTTTATTATTACATTTCGTCTGAGGAATAAGTGTTAGTCCGCTAATTATAAAAGTTTTTAAACTGGTATTCAAACGTTAAATAGTTTGAAAATAGAATACGTTCTATTTTCAATTGAGACTAGACAAAAAAATAAACAAATAAAAACAGTCATGTTATTGTACTATAAAATTGAGTCTTAATGTTAAAAATCAGGAAATAGCTTTAGGACATAGAACTTTTCCATATTTGGGCCATGTTCCCACCCTAAGATGTCAAATTTTCTGAAGTCCAGCCTTAGTGGACAAATTCAAAGCAACGACCTTTACGCAATTGAGCTGATATTAAAAAGACAGTCAGGCACTCAGTAGCAATATTCCTTTATTTATTTACACAAAATTAATAACGACAAACTATTGGTCATATTAACAGCCAAATTGTAAATAAAATCTTTTTTTTGTTGAATTTGCACTAACAACTAAAATTATAAATAATTATATATAACTCACACATGGCACGGTGCAAAATGATCTTTAATAATTTCTGTCCATTTGTCGTTGACAAAAAAAAAATTAAAAAAATGATTTACAAGCATAAAAAAAAGCGTTTCATTCCATCTGAGAGATGGATGATGATCAATTGTTAGTCAAGTGTTGCCGAAGAGACTTTTAATAGAAAAACTGCATAGTGTATATGAAAAGTAAGCTTCGTTCTAACTTACAAAGTAAAAATGAAAGAAAACAGTCATGCCGTTTCCCTTTCTCTGTTACGTGTAAATTAAATAGGTGATGTTTACAACCAAAAAGACACTACTACCGTTCAAAGAGTACTGATGATGAAATTGCGTAGCTGCTTTCGAAAATGGATTCTACTCGGCTAGTATCGGTAGAAAAATCACCTTTTTTTAAAATTAAAGTTTCTTTCAACATTAACGGAAAATAATAATTTCTTCTAATAAATAAAGAAATCGTATGAACTTAAGCCAAACTTAAAATCAAAAATTTGTACAAAATAATATTCTTTGTTTCAGCAGTAGTAAATTAATTTTAAAAATTCTAGAAAGCTATGAAGGAGTTAAAAAGTTCACTTAAGTACAACTGGCCTAACGAAAAAAATTCTTTTAAATTTAAGTTATAGTCAATTAATTTTTTGTAATTACTTAATAACTTTTTCGGTTTTGTTTTGTATATATAGAGGTGAGGCAATTTGAAGCTATTTATAACAAAAAACGTTTAACAATACTTAAAAAAGGATTTTTTTGTACCCTGCTAATGCGGCAATCAAACAAATAATGGACTGAAAAAAGTGGTTGTTAAACAAATATATTACAACGATTAATATATTTGAATAAAAATCATTTTACTACTTGGGTTTTTAACTTTATTATTTTAAAAATCTTTTATTAAACTGTGCACCAAATGAAGACGATTCGAAAAACACAAAACTAGATTGTCTACCATAGAGTAGTGAACCCTTATTCTTAGTTTGGCAAGATTGATGTCCGTTTTTTTCCTTAAAATTTTCAGATAATTAAGAGACCCCTCAGTAGGTGGTGTCATCAGTCTTTTATCAAAATCTTATTCAGATTTCGTCATAATGTCCTGTTCGATTCGCCAAGATTTTAACTAAAATTTTATTTAATATTTTTTTTTACATTTTACCAAAAATCAAATTTTTCCTGGATTTGTATTTTCAAATATATATATCTATGCTTTGTTTTTATTTTTACCTTTTTTTTTGAAATGACTTGTAGAAAACCTAAAGTTTGTGCTAACAATGTTGTGCAAATTTTAAGCCTTTACAATATGAACATCCTTTATTTACACATCAATAAAATTTGAATCTATTTTGACACTCCAAATGACCATAAGGTCCAAAACAATGTGCTCGTTTACGAGACTTTACCCAAGTAACTGCATATCAAGTTAAACTTCTTTGCCAAGTTCATTGACTTGAAAGTATTGCTTCAATTTTAAAATCGAAAGGTAGTAAAACTCAAATTAAATTTAATGCATCACCAAAAGGAAAGACTGTTAATTTCCTAACGACAAAACAAACTATATTTTAAAGCAATTGGGTTAAGAAAACATGATAGAATTACTTTACATGTGTGTATTTAAATCAATATCTATCTACACCTTGCTTGCATGGTGGAGACAAGTTGTTAAAAAGTGCAATTTAAATCTTCTTTAAAGTCCAACGTTACTTTTTTCTCGAAAGAAATCAGGTAAAGCCATCCTAATAAGATTATTATCAATTAAGCTTTTAATATCCAGTCGTAAAATTTTCTGTAAAAATGCCCACAGACGACAAAGGAATGAACAGTGGAATGTTATAAATAATATTAAAACAACATATTTTGCAGGTTCTTGGTCATTTAATTGTCTGACTATATATATATATCAAGTAAACGGCAAGACATATTATAGATTTTGAAAGCTCCGATATCAAAAAAATTTTTTGTTACGAATATAGTTTAAGGGTCAAGGAAAAAATGGGATCGAGACTACTTCTTGTAACGCTAAGGCAGGCGTTTAACTTTTGTCTTCTAGACAACAGCATAGTTCTCAAAAAAGAAGAAACAATCAAACCACAGGAAGTTGATTTAGAAACTAAAGTTATCTAAAAAACTTAGGGTATTTGACGGAGAAAGTTCAAAGTCTTTTGTTGCGACTAAGGTCAAGTTAAAAAAGTGGATAAAAACTGAATACACAATATTTTGAAACAATGAACTATTGAAAAAATTTAAATAATCCTAAAGTGTTTCCGTTTCGATACTTAGTTATTTCACAGACCTGTTATATGTGTACATCTGGTGTTATACAAAATGTTTTTCACTTAAAGGGTGTGAAACCGAAAGTATTATGGAAATTATTTTTTCTATTGCAAAAAAATAACAACATACAATTCCCAGAAATTAGGTTTGTACTGCAGGGTTAAAGGCTTTTACTTTTATGGTTTCATTTTCTCCTTCCTCCTTCCAACCTACTTACTTGCCTGCTGTAGCAAAGTGCCCAAAAATGATAGTTAGTTTTGATTTTTATTCTTAAATTGCAAATTTCAATTTCTTTAATTTTTTTTCTGATTTTTACATAAATTATTTAAAAAATATAATTTTTGAATTCCGTTGTATAGAAAATGGCAGTTTTATTTTAAACTTTTTCCAATCCAGCTTAATCACTTTAAACTAAAACACACAAATAAATTTGATTTAGTTTTTCATCAATTGCTAAACAATTTACTTAAAGATCTTAATCTATAAATCAATCAAACCGTTATGCAATTTCCTACGGTTAAAAAGGAAAATGAAAAAAAACTCTATAATTTATTTAAGTTTTTACATTTCCTAAAACACATCGAAACAAGAAGAAAAAGGATGTTGACCTAAAGGTATAATAAAGAAAAAACTCTATTATTTTTTTAAACTCAAAAACATTAGAAAATGAGACGATTTTTTTTCTATGAAAAAGTAACCTTTTTTTAAGGGAAAGGATAAAAGGACTGGAACAAGTTACAGAAAAATATTATCTTTTACAACAAATCTATTTCTTGCAACAAAATTACAAGAAAATTTTCCACTTAGATGGGATTTTGTATATAAAAATTAAATCCTTTTATCCAAATAATTTGAACATTTATAAAATAATTTATTTACATATTTTATTGATCATTTTCCTTTAAACTCAAAACATATTTTTACTTAATTCCATAGCACCAGGCAAAAAGATTAGTTTTATGGCAACAAAAAGATTTATGTATGTCATTTCTGTGTATAAATATTTATTGCCGATTCTGTTTTTTATTCGATGTTTTTGTTTTACATTCGGTCAAATTCCGCAACCCCCGGAAAAAGGGTCAAAAAGCTGTATGGCGGCATTTTATCAAGCTGTTTATTCAGGAAAACTATACTTCTGTTAAATGGTAGGAATCTACATATTCTCTGTGCCACACAAAAAGAATAACTAAATTTACCAATACAAATGCATGAATACAAATAAATACCTTTTTTGAGATGGATTTGAATAAAAGCCTTTTGAAAAAAGGGAAACATTTGTTTGTGTTAAGCAACCAAAACGGACAAAAAATACATATCAAGTATATGTAGCCTTAATTTATTGGCTTAAAAAACATGTGATTGGAAAATAAAAATTATACCAAAGTTCCTGGTTTGTTTTCCTAAATAAAAAAAATATTTCAAAGGAATTTATTTACTTTTACATCAGATAGATTAAGACTAAATTTACTTAAATATTTATTTGACTTTGAAGATAAAAAATATTCTTAAAGTAAAGGCCAAAACACATGTAAACATATTAAATTAAAGTTAAGAGATCCTTTATTTATTTACCTTCAAAATTCAAATAAAAAACAAGTAAGAGCGCTATATTCGGCTGTGCCGAATCTTATATACCCTTCACATTGGTCTTTAAATATACCCAGCCGAGTAATTTTGTACTGCAAATAATATAATAAAAAACATTGTGCGAGTTTTAAAGAAAAAATAACAAAATTTTAACGTTCGTATGAATAATAGAAATAGATGAGGAAGATTTGAGGTCGAGAGTTTTAAAAGTTTTCGACATTATTCATATATGAAGGTTAATAAAACTTGTTAAATGTCTAGTCCCCCTGCTCTTCTCCAACTTTTTCTCCAAAATGTATGAATTATTTAATTATTACTTTTTGTAGAATATTCGAAGTCGATAGCTGTTATAGTTTCCGAGATATAGCGTATCGAATATTTTATAATAGTTGTCGATTTGTATGGGAGCTACCCCTTTTTTTGCCACCACTCAAAAAAATTTTTCTTTACAGCGTAGCCCTTATGGCCCAATTACTTTTTGTAGAACATTTCATTTCGATATCTGTTATAGTTTCCGAGATATAGCGTATCGAATATTTGATAATAATTGTCGATTTGTATGGGAGCTACCCCTTTTTTTGCCCCCACTCAAAAAATTTTTTCTTTAAAGCGTAGCCCTTATGGCCCAATTACTTTTTGTAGAACATTTCATTTCGATATCTGTTATAGTTTCCGAGATATAGCGTATAGAATATTTGATAATAATTGTCGATTTGTATGGGAGCTACCCCTTTTTTTGCCCCCACCCAAAAAATTTTTTCTTTAAAGCGTAGCCCTTATGGCCCAATTACTTTTTGTAGAACATTTCATTTCGATATCTGTTATAGTTTCCGAGATATAGCGTATCGAATATTTGATAATAATTGTCGATTTGTATGGGAGCTACCCCTTTTTTTGCCTCCACCCAAAAAATTTTTTCTTTAAAGCGTAGCCCTTTGCGTGCAATTACTTTTTGTAGAACATTTCATTTCGATATCTGTTATAGTTTCCGAGATATAGCGTATCGAATATTTGATAATAATTGTCGATTTGTATGGGAGCTACCCCTTTTTTTGCCCCCACCCAAAAAATTTTTTCTTTAAAGCGTAGCCCTTATGGCCCAATTACTTTTTGTAGAACATTTTATTTCGATATCTGTTATACTTTCCGAGATATAGCGTATCGAATATTTGATAATAATTGTCGATTTGTATGGGAGCTACCCCTTTTTTTGCCCCCACCCAAAAAATTTTTTCTTTAAAGCGTAGCCCTTATGGCCCAATTACTTTTTGTAGAACATTTTATTTCGATATCTGTTATAGTTTCCGAGATATAGCGTATCGAATATTTGATAATAATTGTCGATTTGTATGGGAGCTACCCCTTTTTTTGCCTTCACCCAAAAAATTTTTTCTTTAAAGCGTAGCCCTTTGCGTGCAATTACTTTTTGTAGAACATTTCATTTCGATATCTGTTATAGTTTCCGAGATATAGCGTATCGAATATTTGATAATAATTGTCGATTTGTATGGGAGCTACCCCTTTTTTTGCCCCCACCCAAAAAATTTTTTCTTTAAGGCGTAGCCCTTTGCGTGCAATTACTTTTTGTAGAACATTTCATTTCGATATCTGTTATAGTTTCCGAGATATAGCGTATCGAATATTTTATAATAGTTGTCGATTTGTATGGGAGCTACCCCTTTTTTTGCCCCCACTCAAAAAAATTTTCTTTAAAGCGTAGCCCTTATGGCCCAATTACTTTTTGTAGAACATTTCATTTCGATATCTGTTATAGTTTCCGAGATATAGCGTATCGAATATTTGATAATAATTGTCGATTTGTATGGGAGCTACCCCTTTTTTTGCCCCCACCCAAAAAATTTTTTCTTTAAAGCGTAGCCCTTTGCGTGCAATTACTTTTTGTAGAACATTTCATTTCGATATCTGTTATACTTTCCGAGATATAGCGTATCGAATATTTGATAATAATTGTCGATTTGTATGGGAGCTACCCCTTTTTTTGCCCCCACCCAAAAAATTTTTTCTTTAAGGCGTAGCCCTTTGCGTGCAATTACTTTTTGTAGAACATTTCATTTCGATATCTGTTATAGTTTCCGAGATATAGCGTATCGAATATTTGATAATAATTGTCGATTTGTATGGGAGCTACCCCTTTTTTTGCCCCCACCCAAAAAATTTTTTCTTTAACGCGTAGCTCATTTTAAGTCGATAGCTGTTATAGTTTACGAGATATAGCGCATAAAATATTTCACCAAATTTGTGCAATTGTAGAAAAAATACCCCTTTCCCTGGTCCTATCTGAAAAAATTTTTTCCATTATTTAGGTCCCTTCTTTAGGAGTATCCGTGCCAAGTTTTGTGGCAAGAGTGACTATACTTACTGAGATATATAGGGATATATGCACCGATTTTGTCCTAAAAAAAATGGGTTACTCTGGGTTTTCGCTTATATCTCGGTCAATTGTGAACCGATTTTGCTGATTTTAAATAGCGATTGTTAGCGGGATATTTGTGATCGTTTGACACCATTAGCTGGTCTGTATCTTTTTATTTGACTCCGGAAACTTGATTTCAACAGACGGACAGACGGACAGACGGACAGACGGACAGACGGACAGACGGACAACGCTAAATCGGCTTCCCTATCTATAAGGATCCAGAATATATATACTTTATGGGGTCGCAAATGAATAATAAAGAAATTACAAACGGAATGACAAAGTGATATATACCCTATCACTATGTGAAGGGTATAAAAATAAATGTGAAAATAGCAACAAATTTGCTTTAAGGGTGGAATATAAATTTCTAACAATTGTATCGTTATTATAACTGACCATTATTTAAATTATGTAAAGAACTTGTTCTTTTTCATTTTTTTTTTGTTTCCCGTAAAATATATATGGGGGATTTCATGTCAAGTGACCCAACTTTTAAAACCGATGTCTTTCGATTGGAAAGAAATTTGGACCAAAGTAAGTTCTTGCAGAGAGTAGCATAGACACAATTTTTTAACACGATCGGTCAAGAACTCTCTGAGCTAGAGGGGTTCAAAATTTGACGTTTTCGGCAAATAGGTGTTTTTTCTTATACATGTAGTTTGTTACCTTTTGCTTTTAACAAAATTCGTCCCAAATACTTTCGATAGCTTTTTTTTCAATCTTCCAGAAAAAAATATTTTTAAAATTAAAAAAATTTTTTTTTATTATTTTTTATAAAATAATTAGAAAAAAAATTTTTTTTTTCCAAATATGCCCATTTTTTTTTTTTTTTTGCTTAAAAGAAAGCTTAGGTCTTTTGCTTGAAGAACTTGGAGGTCGCTTAGTGGGATGCGAGTGGGATATCTATAAAAATAAATGTTTTGTAACTCAAGGCAGAGGTTTGCCAATTTTCGCGTATATTCTATTTTAATTTTTTTGCTATGTATGTAAAATTATCTCTTAAGCAAAAAAAAAATTATTTTATGCTAAGAAACAAAATAATTTAACCTTTCCGACGGTATTCATTGAAAATATTAACAAAATGTGTTCAGACATTGCCATATATTGCATTTTATTAGAACCAACAAAACTTTCGGGTGATTTTCAAAATGGAACCAATTGGTTAGCCTGCATATAGTAACTGTATAAAGTAAGTAAGTTAGTAAGTAAGTTTATACTCAAGTAGTACAAGGTAGGCCAAACGAAGTCATCCGATGTTGTTTTGATCTCATTTTTTTTTAATGAAAAATTTCGTATCTGTCTTTTGAATATGTTTATTTAAACCTTTAAAATTTTACTAGGCAAGATGATATCGTTTTTTACATCAGTGACATTTGATAGAGTCTTAGAAAAAAGTAGTAATACTTTATATATCCGAAATATTTTATAAAAATATATCATGCAGACTCCTCTAAATTGATCGAATCGACAATTAAATGTCGTTGGATTACTAGTAATTCTACGTTTTATATCGAAGGAACATATAATTGTGTTAATAAAATTTTTTCCAGACAGAAGGTGATTTTGTCGGTGTATTATCCACGTAGATTTTCAATTAAGAAAGATAAGTATGCCATTTAAAAATGTCTCAAGGTCCTCACTACAAAGTGACTAGAGACTATAAAGTTTAGTTTACGTGCTAAAAAAAGTTTCTGTTTAAGTCTAGGAAAAGAAAATATTAAAGTCGTTGTAGTTTAAAAAAAAAAATTATTTGGTTTATAAAAAATATATGTATATTTTTCAGCTTAATTACCTTAAAACATATTATAATTTATTGTTTAACTTATTTTTATTTGGATTTTCCCTACGGTAAACTAACAATTAATTCCTATAAAAATCTTTAAGCCAGGCAGTGCAGTCAGTGTTTAAAATGTTGTTTTTTAAATTTTGCTCCTTTTTGGCTGGCACGAACTAATAACTTTTACAAAAGTCCTGGTTGCAACTAATACCTAACTAAATCAAAACGTTACTAGATACAGCAATTACTGTAGGGTAACCATACCAGTAAGTGACGATTTGCTTCCGATGATAAGGGGAAGTTATGAAGTGACCAGCATGCCAGAGGAAATTGCGTCAGAGGTTTCAGATGATGCTTTGCTTAAAAATCCTCTGCAAGAGTTTCAAATTTTATCACACACATACATATATGTAAATCAAATTATTTAGATAAATAGATAAAACTTTAAACAATATAAAACTTGTTTTGATTTACCATTGGATTTGATTAAAAGCCAGAACGACAATTTTCAATTATTCTTTTAATTATTCAAACTAAACTTAAAACAAAAATTTAATTCCTAAAATTTAAGAACTAATTTTGGTTTCAGATCTCTGTATGGAACACAATCATAAGTTTGATCTTTATTCCCTTTCTGAGTCGATTTTAAAATGTCCGTCCGTCTGGCTTTGTGTTCATGTATTCTTGTAAAAATGCTGCAGTTTTGAAGACAATGAAATAAAATTTGGAAAAATTAAGTTTTTGCCACTGATACAAAGCTTATTGTTTTTGGAGGGGATTGGTCCATTTTTTGGCATAACCTCCATACAAATGTCCCCCCTGAATAAAAATTTTTTGGCTATAACCGGCTTGAATATAACTTTTGCACATTTGTTTTATTTAATGCCATTAGCAAGTGTACTAAAACATTTTGCAAATGTATATTAATTTTATGCAACTAACTGGTTTACTGAAAAACTTATGATCGGTCCCATAAAAATTTCTGTCCGGAAAGAGAATTTTACACTTTAGATGGTTCAAATATTACTCAAAATTGTTCACACATGTTTATTTTTTTGTCATCAACTATTATACTCATGGCATATATTCAATTATCTGTCAATTGTTTTATAAAGCCCCTATACAAATACAGTATAGGGTATAATATGGGCAGGCTTGACCGACTATAAATAATTTACTTGTTTTTGTTTTAATTTTGTATAGTAAAGCCGTTAATAATAAACCGATTTTCCTCTTCGCCTGGTTTTCCCTCCCAAAAATTTGAATTTACCCCAAAAATTTTATTATTAAGATCGTCAAAGCGCATTTAATTTTGTGTTTTATTGCTTGTTGTCTGTTAGCCTGCTATGAATTTTAATTAAAAAAATACTTTATGAAAAGTATACTAATGTGTGAAATATTTATATTTAAACATATGAATATATTGCTCATCATAATTATAATATTCAAGTAACATGCTCAAAACTTCAGTTTTAATAAAGTAGTATTAGTATTTCAAGCACTTCATTTTTCCAAAAAAAATTAACAACTGTTTGTACTATTTTTGATTTATGTAAAATTATTGAGGCAATAATTTTAATATTAAATTTATTTCGGAGTATATACAAAAGGCTTTCACAACTTTCGCTCTCTACGCAAAAATTTGGTGATGCCAAAAATAACGAAAGATTTTGTAAAATATACGAGCGGATCCGTTTATGCTCTGCATGAATTTTTTGAGTGCATAAAAATAAACGCATTTAAATCATCTAAAGGAAAGAATTTACTAAACAAATATCGCATTTTATTTTGCATTGAAATGCCGATTTGTTTAAATATTTTAAAACTTTTGTAACAGTCTGTTTAACAATTTGACATGTTGCCAGGGACTCAGTTTTTGTTTTTGTTTAAATTTTGTGACGTTTATGTTAGTTTTTCTTTTCCTTCCTTTTTATTGTATGTCAAATTGTGCAAATGCAAACTTTTGTAAAAAACAAAAAAACCTACGTTTTAATAAAGAGTTATTTACAGATATACAAACATCTGGTTATCCGAAAACATTATTTGCACAATAATAAACATTTATATGAATATAAATATGGTTCAGATATGCATGTAAGTGTGTGTAAATAAGTTTTTAAAAATGACTGTTTATTTGCACAAAATTAAATATACATTAGGCATGCAGATTTTTAAAATATATATTAAAAATATTAAATCTATTTAAAACTTTTTTTAAGTAAAACAAAGTTTATTGCAAAACTGATGAATAATATCAATTAAATTCAGAAAAACTGAGTATTGCGTTGGAAATTTTGGGGAGCAATTAAAATTTATGTAATTTATGTATGAAAAAAATTTAATCATTGTTTTAAACTAAAAAATAACTATGTGTTATTGTTGAATTATAAATATTTTTTTAATAAGTCCTTTGTAAAAAATATCCTTGTGCCTCAACGAATTGAGACGAAATATATTGACATTCACCTGGATCACCTTCTTTACATGGAAGCCTCATAAAGATTCGAAGCTGACTCAAATGAAACTTAAAGCTGCTCAAATCCACTGGCTAATGGGTAAAAACTCTGTGCTACGTCTGGATTGTAAACATCTACTCTACAACTCCATTTTAAAACCAATTTAGTGCTACGGTATACAATTATGGGGCACTGCTTCCGCCTCTTACATAGAAAAAATACAACGTCGTCAAAATAAAATCCTAAGAATGATAACTGGTGCTCCTTGGTATCTTAAAAACAGCAACATCCACAGCACATTCCACTAGTTAAATGCGAAATTTTTAATTATGTGGACAAGTATTTAAACAAGCTGGAAATACATCCTAATCCGCTCGCTCGAAACATTTTGCAACATAGTGGACACACTCGTCTGAAAAGAGGGGATACTATTGCACTAAGATGAAACTACTGAATTAATTAATTTTAAAATGAGAACTTGAATTTTAGTCTGGCACTGGCTGGTCTAATAAAAATTAAATAGTTTTAAGATTTGAATATTTATTGCTAGTTCGCCAAAGGCGAAGATTTAATAATAAAAATATGAAAACAAAAAAAAAAAAAAATAAAATTTTTGAAAATAATTAATTTGTTCACTTAGGACAGCAGATATTTTTAATTAAAAGACAAATCTTACGAACAATTAAAAGAGAAGCCTATAAGCTTACCAGCATCGGTAGATAATGCTAAAATCGTGATGAAGGTACTATTAAATTTTACAATTGATAACTTGGACCAAAAACCAAAATTAATGACTAAATACGTTGATGACTTGCCCTTTATACTCAAAAAAAATAAAGTAGATGAAACACTCAAAGCCCTCATGAGATCTCAAAAAAAAAATTCAATTCACCATGTAGCAATAAACAGTAGAAAAATTCCATATATGAACTCATTTGTTATACTGCGAAAAATTGAATCGCAGTGGACGGGCATCTAAAACCAACACCTTCAGGAAACATTATTAATTTTTATTCAAAGCATCTAAGATAAATACAATATACAAATGTGCACATGAGCAACATAAAATCTCATAAATTTTATATCAAGAGGATAAAAAAAAATATTTCAGAAAAATAATTTTAAGGACAATATGAATCAAATTTGACTGGCAATGCAAAAAAATGTCTCAGCAAGCCATCTCGAATAAGGAAATTTGTGCTAAAAACAAAAACTTTTAAGTTGATGACATACATCCCTGGTCTTTCTGTAAGAGTTAAACATTCAAATAATTAATAGCCAGCGAGTCAAAATCGCGCTTAAAAGGATTTAAAGATTACGACAATTTAGCAAGTGTTAAAACAATATTGGATAAAGTGACAAAACCGTAACCACATAAAATTTATATTAGTTTACATCTGCTGTTACTTAACGCAACAGTAAAAATAAAATTTTTTATTTACAAGAAATTAAATTTAGTTGACGTTTTTTCAAAACTTTTTTATGTGTAACATCCTTAAATTTTAACAGCCTTAACCACTTAAAGTTAATATATTTTTAATGACTGTAACTTTGGAAAAAACAAAAAAGAGGGGATGCTAACAAAATCAGTAACAGCAACACCAACAAAAACATCATCATCACTACAACATTCATTTTAAAAGATGTCAAATCAAAAAAAATTAAAAAAGGAGGGAGAGGTTATTACCTTATTGTAATTTCTAACTTTTGGAGGCTTCAGTGTTTATTCAAAATGAACATTGAAAAACTTAAAGTTCAGAAGTCTACCTCTGCACACATACACAATACAAACACAAATACCTGTGCTATACACAATTATACGAAAGTAATAAAGAGAAAGCAAACATACTTATATGTTATACGTAAATGGGTATCAAAACGCATTTCTATACCTTTCACAAAATGATAAGGGTATATATATAATTTTGTCATTCCGTTTGGAATTTCTTTAAAAACATAAAAAATATATTTTCCAGATCCCCATAGATAGGGAATTCGATTTAGCGATGTTCGTCTAACTGTCTGTCTGTCCGTTTAGTCATAGTATGGTTTAAATAAATTTTTTGAAGCCCCCGATTTTGCATAGACCCATAGGTATAAAAAAACTATCAAAAATATCGGCCAACAAATCGCTATTGAAATCCAGCGAAATAGCCTAATAACTAAACAAGATATTAGCCAATAACCAAGACTAACTCTGTATATTTTTCTAAAATTTTTACATAAGAACCTTAAAAACTGCCCTGGAGTTGCCTCGTATAATGTTCAATTTAAGACCGAATCCCATTTATTTTACCCCACCCCTTAACCGGGTTGCCATATAAAAGCTTAATATAACGCTTCTACTTGTTTAATTTCTTAAAACAAAAAGAAAAGTATCATTCTTATTTAAGAAATTTTAGTTATTTTTTTATCAATTGTTTTGTTTTTCCAAAAATTTAGACTTTTTTCTTTTGAGATAGAATGACTTCTTAAATGATTTCTTATAGCCTGCCTCAGTATTCACAGACGTTAAAGTATTGCCATGTATATATTTGGTTTAAGAAAAAATTTTAAAAAAACAAAAATAAATAACATTAAATTTACACTTTGGAATTATACAAAAAAATTTAAGAGCAATACCAACAACAATAACAGTAACAAATCCAATTTCCCATTTTTTACCAGCCATTTAAAGAGGATTTACTTTATACGTTTATTTATTTTGTAGGCTCTTGCAAATGTGCCATGTATATGAAAATTGTTGTTATATAGATTTGCATATAAAATAACAGTAACATATGTATACCATAAATGTAAATTGTTGGTAAATAAAAATGATAAACTTTAATAAAAAAAGTACAATAGTTACCTATAAGTTTTTATAGCTACATAACCTATGTGCAAGAGGTATAATGCATTTATGCAGATGTTTCTACGGTTAAATCAATCGGCTCCAAATCGCCTTATGAGTAGACTAACGCATAATTTTCCATACAGTCATGTATCCTTTATCAAGGCAGTTGTCTCATGTAAGTCCAACTCCCAGATATTTTATTTTACTTTATTTATTTTAAAGATAGAAAGCTCTTGAAATATACTGCCAAATTGTAAACTATTTTAAAACAAATCTTGTAAGGATTGGCTAGTAGTGTGCCGTTCTTCCAATTGTACGCGTTTACCAATGCATGCAGTGATTCTTAATATAAGAAATTATGGTGTGGGGTATAATGTGGTCATGCTTGACTGACTAAAATTTTCTTACTTGGTTCATGATTCAGCCAAGCACGCTATCTTTGTTAAAAAAAAACAGTTTCTTAAAACTTTACCGTTTGTATGGAAGCTTCCGAGCTCGAATGAAGCAACTTTTTTTTAAGAAATCTCAATCAAAAGTTCCTTAAAGCAGGAAGGCAAATAACGACATTCAATTTGAATCGAAATTCTGATCATTCAATTAAGTTTTTAATGCTTTCAATATGGGAATCATAACAAGAATTTTCGAACTTCGCCGCAAATTGCCCCCAAGTATTTTGCTCTTATACTTTCCGTAATAATTCGTATCGAAAATTTATTAAAATTTTTCGATTGTACTAAAACTTCTGTTACTTATAACTATTTATATAGTTTAAAGTCTATAGTAATAACTGTTTTGCAAATTATTTTGGTCTAAAAACTTTTAACAAACTGACAAGAGGTAACGGCTAAATCAACTTCCCTACCTAAAGGAATGCAGACATTTATACTTGATGGGGTCATCAATGGATATTGAAGAAATTAATGGAAAACTAATACAAGGATTTAGTTCTAAAAAATGTGCACTTTAATTTAAATAAAACCATAAACATTCCATAGAGCAGCAATAAACGTGTTTTTTTTCATTTTTAACCCGAGCCCAATCGCAAACCGAATACAAAACAAACTCGTAATTCTTAAATTAAATTAAGCTAATTGTTTATTCAATTTAAGCAATAAAATAGCAGTTTCAAATAAAAAAATTAAATGAACATGCCATATTTAAAAAAATTTAAGAATTACAAAAATATATACAAAAATATTCTCTGGAAAATACAATGAATACATTAGTGGCTAGTGAGGCTTTGATAATTTAATGAACAAAATAATTTCTTTGGATGAATTTAAAACTAAATTATTGTGCTTTAAAAATATTTTAGGGCATATTGGATACTTTTGTAGTTTCATGAAAAGTTCGGTCGGTTAAGTTTAGCAAAAATTTCTGGTTTCGGAATTTGGACCGAGCACCATTTTTACCAAAGTCCAAAGACGGGTGCTTGGTCGGGCTCTCCCATTTAATATAAAAACTCATTAAAATACTTTTGTTTTTTCAGATATTTAACATATTTAATTAGGACCAACGTATTGCCATATAAATCGATATTCCCAAATGTAACAAGATCTGTATGATAGGCATAGTTTGTCTAATTTTACACGAAGCATTTCTTGAAAGGAAACTGTTGTCAAGGCTTACAATTTTTTTATCTGCCCTCCTTTTTTTGATACAAATAGCACGCAATACTTCCAAAACATATGTTTCGTAATATTTAACAAAAACCATGTAGCTACTTTTAATACATTAAAGCAACGAAAAAGTTAAGCAGTTTCTTGGAGTGTTCTTACCAATCATAGTATTTTACAAAATATAAATTGTTAGGATAATCAATATAAAAATTAAATATTGATTCGGCAAATGATTAAAAATAATAAATCTATTAAAAAAGAAGAAAATAAATACTTTAATTCCAGATGCATCTCTGACTGACGAAAGCTTTTAAGATTCGGCAGAGCCAAATATAACTTTTTAACTGTTTAAAATATTTCTGTGGCATTTTGAATTATGTTTCTAATTTTTTTTGTAAAAAAAAGTAAAATGTTTCCAAAAATATTAAATGTATATTTTGCCCCCTTTTTTGTTCTCTTCTACCCTCTTAAGATTTAAATTGTAGAAAATATATCAAACACTGTTCAAATATCTTTTACTTTTTGAGTGTTTTTCATGTGTAGTAAGGAAATAATCAAAGAGCTATTTTTAGAGATTCTCCCTTTAGATGTTGAAATATTCTTATCTTTGAATTTCGACATACCTACCGTTATAAGCTTACTTTGGATATTTTATTTTTCCTTTGTTATATTTTTTTAATGTGACTGCTCGTACTTAGTATGTTGAACTATACAAGTGTAAATTTAATTCGTTCATGGGTGTAAAGATTCTGCGCAACTGTTTCGGCATGAATATTCCACGGCCAGCGCCCAGTCGATCTTCAAGGACTCCTGAAAATATTAAACTGGTTGAAAGCAGTTTCCGTGAAAAATACGACTTTCAATACTGAAAAAAGTGGTCCCACTAAGATTTTCAAGACTGGTTATTTATGAAATTATATAAAAAGCTCTTTTAACATTTAATTCGTTTAAGAACTAAATGAAAGTGACGATATTGGAGCGTTTTGGCATTGCAAGCCCCATTTTTTGAGCGACGAGGCTCATTTTCACTTAAACAGCCTCGTAAACACGCAAACTTGCCGCTACTGGTTTTCAGGAACTTGAAACCTTTGATTGAAATATCAAAAACCTTTGATTTTTCTAGGAAAACTGTTTGGTGTGACGTATCAATGCGTGAGATAATTGAGTCATTTTATCGGAAAATCTCGAGGCCAGGCGACAAATGTCAATGGTGAAAATTATTTACGCAAGATAACGGAACTCTTTCTGTCAAACCTACGAGCTCATTAATCGTGCTCTTCACACACGTGGTTTCAAAGAAATAGGGTGACCATACACACAGCCATGAATTCGCTTCAGTAAAACCTCCCCCAAAAGCAACTGATTGCTTAGGGAATATCGTATGGCTACCAATGTATCCCAATCTAACTCTAATGGATTTCTAGGCTTTATATGACAATCCCTAATACTTTGTGGTTTTAAAGGAAAAATATTTCTTGAGAAACCAGTTCGTTTTAAACAATATGTTTAACACGACATAGGACATCTACTCTTTCCGTTGTTACGTCAAATGCAGTCAATAAACCTTTGATTCATTAAGTACGTTTTTATTTAAGTTTCAAAATATAAATCTTCTACCAAACACCCTGTACAATCATTTTAACCACAGGAACATTTATAAATTTTATTCATTTAACTACTGTTACTACTTTGAATAAAAGGCTTTTGACACATTTCTTATAAATAAAATAAAACCGATAGCAAAAGTAACAATCAATTTAAATAAGAATAAAATTGTTACTTTAAAAAGTTTGTAATGTTTTTAAGGAAAATTTTTAAGAAAGCAACAAATGGATAGTAGTAAATATATCAATTTTTTCTTAGTTATTTGAGTATAATAATTCTGTTTTCATTCCTTTAAAAAAGTGTTGATGTTACGATGAAAGTATTTTGATTTGGAAAAAAATATAAAAACACAAACGAATGTCCAACAAGTTTATTCTTAAGCTCTTACCATTGTACATATTTTTTGTTTAGCCGTTTGCTATTCCTGGCTGGTAGATTAAGTGTATTTATTATAAAGAGTTTTTCTTTTTTGGAAAACATGATATTTTTTGTTATTGGTTTACCAGCAGGTGTTATTGACAGCCAATATGTAGTTGAAAATTGAGTTAAAATGCTACTTTATTATTCTTTTATTTACAGCTACCTTTTAAAAAAAAAGGCAATTTAAAAGATATTGGGTTACAAATTAAATTATCTTTGTTACAATATAAATTTTTTTTAGTAGTTTCAAGCATTTATAGAATTCTATTTTCTTTTTTGTGATATTGATTTTTCTTGTTTTATAACATGCAGAAGTATACATTACAAAAAGAGTAAAGCTAAATATTGTTAAAGTAAACTTAAATTTAAAATTTATTTAGGGATCATACTTATAGAAATCTTAGCCCCCTTGCAAAGAAAATAGCACTTTAAAATGGATTTAAGCATACGTTTCCATTTATATAAAAACTTTCTCCATTAATGCATATTTTCTGCTTATACGACTTTTTATTAAAAATTCTAATAGGTCGTAGTTAAAGTTTATTTGACTTGTCATTATGTTAAATACCTTAGCTGATTTTTATCTATATCTTTTAACTAAACTACTTTCAAAAATTTGACCATTGCCGTTAAGTTATTTACAAAAAATTTAAGCCTTTTATTCCCTAATCGATATTATTATTCGCTTTATTTACTGTACAGCTTTTGGGATCTCTCATATTTATTCCACCTGTTGTGTGATTCCCTGCAACCAATAGCCTGGGACCAATAATACCGTTATCCCCATCTTTAAGTTATTGAACTTTGTCTGAATCACAAAGGTTTTTGAATTTAGAGTACAAAATATCTTTGTTTTCGCCTGGATCGCCGCCTCACACGGAAGCCTTTTATAGATGCGAAGTTGATGCAAATCAAACTTAAAGTGCACAAATCCATTTGTTAATCGGTAGAAACTCAGTGCTTAGTTTTGATTGTAAGCTTCTACTCCACAAATCGATTTTGAAACCAATTTGGTGCTACGGTATACAATTATACGGGCACTGCTTTCGCATACAACATAGAAAAAATACAACGTCGTCAAAATAAAATCCTAAGAATGATAACTGGTGCTCCTTGGTACATTAAAAACAGCAACATCCACAAAGATCTACAAGTTCCACTAGTTAAATGCGAAATCCTGAACTATGTGGACAAGTATTTAAACAAGCTGGAAGCACATCCAAATCAGCTCGCTCGAAACATTTTGCAACATAGTGGACACACTCGTCTAAAAAGAAGGGATACTATTGCGCTTAGATGAAACCTTTGGAATTAATTAATTTTATTGTGAGAACTTAAATTTTGGTCTGATACTGACTGGACTGATATAATACTACTAAGTTTTAAGATTTGAATACTTATTGCTAGTTCGCATTAGCAAAGATTCAATAATAAATATATGAAAAAAAGTATATCTCAGCAGAAATTTTTGCGCAAGCTATAGGACCGCAAAAAATAATAATTGCATTTCACATTTCATCACAAACACTATTGATTAATATTGAATGTTAAAAAAGTTATTTGTTTCGTGCTCTTAATTTTTAGTGATAGTTAGAGAGAAGATATTGGTAACTGGTGAAAATCAAGCTGGTTAGGATAAAACAGTGAGAAGAAAATCTGAAAACAAATCAAATTCAAACGCAAACTTGAGATGAGTGAAAATAACTGTGTGTTAGAAAGTCAAATAGCGGCAGTGCATACATTTTGTTTAACTCCACAAACGTAAGCAATGAAAACATCAGAGACCCAATATATAACAGAAACTATTTAAGTGCAGAAGGGGCAAACTTAGCTCAAGCTCTGTTTAGAAATATAAAAAAATATTGATGTACATTCCTCATTTTTGGTCCTAAGTCAAATAATGAAGCTGCATCTACAAGAATCGAGAGTAAGAAACTTAAATTTGACAAAACACCTTTAAAATTTTGAAAGCCCATGAAAAGCAAAAAAAAAATGCCCCTATCACTGAGAAGAAATTGTGAAAATTACTTTGATATATTTGAGAAAAAAGATCTAAAGATTTCATGAAAATTTAAAGTCAGTGTAATTGGGGAAAATAGCTTTTACGTGTCTATATTTTAACTCGGCATCATCCCTGAGCCAAAAAATTATGTAAGTAAAAATTAAACTCACTCTCTTTGTCATTTTATTTTATTTTGTATCGTAGAATACAGCGCTTGAGTTGCCAAAAATACGGCGACACCAACACTTTGTGTATACTGTTTAAGTTTGTGTCTCTGGGGATTCGCGGCAAATTGAAAAGAAGATCCTACCACACTGTCAAATGTAGACGTTGCCTTGTTTTTGATCCAAATAAATGTTCCATCTATATTAATTTTAAAGTTCATCAAATGCATCAAGTGTTTTTATAATTTTTAAAAAAATTTCTATAAAGTTTAAATAAAACTCATTTTGAATCAAAATCAAATTGTATTTACGTGAACATATTGAAAAACTTTTGAAAAGTATTCTTTGCTTTAAGTTTTACTACTTCGATGATGAATGTACGAACTTATATTTCTTGTTAATAACATACCTCGTATACATTTTTCCTTTTCTTCAAATGTCATTACGATTCAGTTCAAAAGAAGAAACTTTTGTAAGGACAAACAAATTTTTCTTTAAAATTTCTTTGCATTGCATTAGATTTTTTTGAGTATTAAAAGAAGCTGTTTGTATCAAAACAAAGCATTTCAACTCCAGAACTAATTAAGGATAATGGTCAAAAAAAGAGTTCTAAAAAAATATTTTCTATTAAAAATATAAAAAAAAAAAATTTAAAAAACTATTTATAAAGCTTTTAACAAAGAAAAAGTTAGAAAAGCACATAAAATGCTTGTAACAGGGTATTCTTTAGTAAACTATTCATTCTTTCTTTTAAAATCTTGCAACAGAAATAAAAATTAGCCGTGAAGTAGTGAAAAATAAAAGAATTGCTTTTAGAATAATTTTACATATATCTGCGAATCAACAAAAAATGTTTTTAAAAGTCCACATTTTTCGTTAGCTTATGTTACAGTCATATTTGTTCATTCCTGTTTTTTAACACCAATAAAATTTACTTTAAACAGTTAAGCTTGCCAACTGCAAAGTCGCCCCAGTTGTTTTAGAAGTTTTACTACTGACAAAGAGACGCAAAAAATTAAAAAAATTAACCATTCACAATAGTTTTAGAAGTAAAAATAAAAGTATGAAAAGATAACATTCTTACACTCTCCAAATTAATATGAAATTAGTAAAAATATAAAGAGTTCTTAAAACTTCAAAGCCATAAGTTGTGACGGTATTCCTTAAAACTACTCAGAAAGAACTAAATACAAGGGCGGATCCGGCGGAAATTTAAAATGAAACACATAATTTAAAAACTAGCTTTTAGCGGCTTATTAAATTAAAAGCTCAATAATAATATAATTCATTTAAAATTATTATCATAACATAAAAGGCAAAAAACATTTATTAAATTAATAATTTATGGTTTCCTGTTGAAACGAATTTTTTAAGCCCGACATTTGCGTCAATTTTAATTTTATTATGTTTATGTTGCTAAGCCACTAGGCCTGTTCTTTGTCATGGTTAATCTCAGTCATGTTTGAATACGGCAAGCTGGGGTTAATATCTGGGTCACACCTATAACATCTCTTATATATTCTGGGCGGTCCTTATAAATTTTCCATTTTTGTGTCCAATGCAAAAATGCCAGCCTTTAGTTTCTATATAAGCAGTGTTTAAATCAATTTTTTCAAATTTTAATAAGTCTGAAAATCAATTATCATTCTGAGTGAATGTATTAATATTCTGAGGCAGAAGTTGAGGAATGTTAAACAAATAAAAATCGTCCGTTGGAAAACGTGAAAAAACTTTTGTTTGAATACAAATTTAGAAGGTTTTCTCTGTGTATTTTGCGTCATAAATATTTTTCAGTATAATTTCTTAAAAAAGATTTCGAAAACATTTAATTATTTAATTTTAAATTGTCTTCAAAATATGTGAAGCATCTAAAGGGCAAACTTGGAAATGGTTGCCTAAAATACTTTTACAGCAGAAGTGAAAGATAATTACCTTTTGAGCTTGTATTTTAAGAAGAAAGCAAAGGACCATCATTTCGATGCCAAAGGTGAAATATTTAATGCTTTCCGAGGATAATTACAATTTCTAAAATAGACAAAAAACTTTTTCAATTTTTAATATATCGTTGAAGCACAAATATTTGACGAAATTTTATTGTGTCTTCAAAAATATTTTTCCAAAATCAAGAGCATGTTTTATTATGCAATACATTTGTTCATTAAAATATATGAAACTTTTGTTTCGTGGCTACCAATATTTTAATTTATTAAATCAATTATGAAGTTTTAAACATTTAGTGTGGGGGATCATCCCTCTTTCCACCCCCTATATATAGACCTATAATTGCAACGGAGTTTGTTGCAATAAACTTATATTGGAGATAAGTTGCTGAAATTTGCAGTACTGATTAAAGAACTAGTAACGTGCCTACAAATAAGCTTAGCTTAATGTAAGTTTGTATACTTAAAAAATTATTTCATTATTACAGTAACTGTAAACTGTAAGTATTCCTTAAATTTGCTGATTTTCAGTTAAATCTATTTTTGTCAGTTATTTTGTTGTAATATTTAATTTGGTTTATGTCTTTTTTTAATGCTTTAAAAGATAGAAAATCTGGAAAATTTTGGAGGTTTATAAAAGTAATTATTAGATTGTCTGAAGATAAATGAAATATTATGTAAATTTTAATTAATATCTTGTTGGAGGGTTTTCAAGTGAATATCTAGTTATTCTAAGTGACATATTCAGTTACTTTTACATACTTATTTTTTTTGAGTCAAGGGACTGACTATCAGGTATTAAGCTCTACTATTTTGACAACAAATTTCCTACTGGTTTTAATATTTTTTTTAACTGTCCTTAGATGTGTTGGTATACCAATGAATTTATTTAATAGTAGAACTATTTCTGTCCGTTTGCTTAATAAGTTTAAGGTTTCTTAATTATGATGGTGTTAGGTTTGCAAAAGATGTCCGTCTAATTTTGTCTTACATCAGATTATTTAAATTTTTCGACGAAAAATTTCTCTGATTTATTACATTTTTGCAACAAAACAAATTCAAAAATTAATATCTTTTTCGCAATAAATAAATAAAATAAAAAATATTTTATTTCACAAGTTTTGAAAATTTTTATCTTGCTGCCTCACCGCCTTATTTCTTACAAAATTTTTTTCGTTTTTTTTGTTTGTGTTTGAGATTTTTGATAAATGCAAGTCAACTGTATTTACTTCTTAATTTACTCAATTTTTGTTTCATTACACGACAAATTTTTTGTGTTAATTTGATATTAAATTATACTTATGTCGGTATGTATCGAAAAGTGAGAAAGTTCGCAGAAAATAAATGGTCACATGCAGCAAGCAAACATACCATCAAAAGAGAATTTGTTTCATGCTAAAATATATAAATTAACCAAAGACACTAAGACAGAAAGAAGGAGAACAAAATTAACTTTAATTGAATTAACAAATAAAAAACTATCAAAAAAAGAAAAAAAATTTTTGCTGTTTTTGAAAATTTGGTTTAAAAATGAGAATAAAGTGAAATTAAGTACATTTTTATACCCCTCACACAAGTGATAAGGGTATATTAAGTTTGTCAATTCTTATTTCTTTAATAACAATTTTCAATTCCATTAAGTATATATATTTTGGATCCTAATAGATAGGGAAATAGATTAAGCCAATTACGTCTGTCCGTGTTACGGATGAAATTGATTTTCTGAAGCCCCCCAATGTCGCGTAAGCCCGTAAAAGGTACTTTACTATCAAAAATATCTGCGAAAAAATCGCAATCAAAATCCAGTAAAATCGGCCGAAATTTGACCGAGATGTAAGCCTAAAACCAATACCATATCTGTTTATTTCTATAAAATTTGTGCATAAGTCCCTCTAAAACTGCGCCGGATTTGCCCACTACAATGTGCAATGTAAGACCGATTCCCATTAATTGTTGCCCACAAACATTTTTTTTTGACACACTTACAACCTTTCTCCGCTCCTTAGCAGAGTTTCCATAAAAAGTTTCATTTTTTTATTTTTTTAAATCGCTCTCACAGCTTCCAGGGTTCTCCCACAAAGGAAATATGTAAGACCAATCCCAACTAGTTTGTTCTCCCAACCATTTTTGTGGAACATTGTTACCCTTTATTTACAGCATTTAACATGGTTGCTAAGCAAAATTTGAAAAAAATAGGATAAAAAACCCTCTCACTACTCTGTAGTCCCCCCAGGAGGAATAAAATATATCACAGTCCCCCCTTAGTTTTTTCTTCCAAACGTACTTATAGAGTATACTTAACCCCTATCACGCCCATAACTTCCACGAAGTGAGCATTAGATAAATAAAATAAACGACCGACCCCATTAATTTTTACTCGTAAAGATATTCCTAGAATATACTTACTTACCCGCTATCTCCACGCCCTGAGAGGGTTGCCGTAAAAAATTTTAAAAGCATATTGTAAAAACCCCCAAAACTTCCCCGGAGTCGTCCCTAGATAATTTAAAATGTACCAAAGGCTGCAATTAGTTTTCCCTCCCAAGCATATTCCTAGAACATGCTTTTCCCCTATCACCATCACCTAATGGGGTTGCCATATAAACTATATTAAAATAATATAAAAATGTCCGCAACTTCCTCAAAGTCGACCTTAGAGCAATAAGGGGTACGACTGACCCCTATTAGTTTCCTCTCCCAAACGTTTTCCTAGAAAATAATTAACCCCTCTCTCCGCACCCTAAAGACGCTGCCATACAAAATTTAAAAAAAAGGTAAAAACCTTACAACTTCCCCGCAGTCGCCTCTAGAGGAACAAAATGTATAGCACACCCGCATTAGTTTTCTCTCCCAAACATATTCATACAAAATAAATAAAAATTATGTAAAAACGGTCTTAACTTTCTCAGAGCCGGCCTTAGAGAAATAAAGAGTACGACCGAACCCCATTAGGTTTTCCTCGCAAATATATTCCTTGAACGTACTTACTCCCTATCTCCACGCCTTAAAGGAGTTCTCATACAAAATTTGAAAAAATGGGATAAAAATCCCTACAACTTCCCCAGAGTCGCCCCTAGCGTAATAAAATGTATCACAGGCCCCCATTAGTTTTTTCTCCCAAATATATTCCTAGCCACTATCCTTATTTTCTAAGGGGGTTGCCATACAAAATTTGAAAAAACTTAGGGTAAAAACCCAAACAGCTGCCCTAATCACCCTAAGAGGTTTAAAATATGACACCCACCCCTACTTAATAACTAGAAATATTTTAAAAACAAAAAAATGAATAAAAATAAAAAAATTTTGGGTTTCAGAAGTTAAATGTGAAGGGCATCCAATATTCGGCAGAGCAGAATGTAGTGCTTCTTCTTGTTTTAAGCGAGTTTTTTATACAAAAAATTTAAAAATTAAAAGGTTTTGTTGAAATTTTTTTTTCGACAAATTTTTGCTTTCAATTTATTTTTTTTTATTTTAATTTTCAAACGGCATGTGCATGAATGGTTTTATATCGATCGTTCTCTTTGTTCAAATTTTGTAAATGTGTCCTAGTAATCAATTATTGACCATAAATAATGTTCCTATTGCTTGCCGCTTCAGTTTCTGAATGCGCTGTTATCGTTTACAAAATTGAAAATAAATAAAAACCTGTATCAACATTCTGGCCAATACCTTTAATGATTTACTATTATGTTCTTATTTTCATTTATATTTTGTTTATATGTGTGTACACGTTTATAGAGCGACAAAAGTTTTATATTAACACACACACACACGCCCAGCTAAGTTAAGACGAATATTGAATGCTTACATTTACTAAATAAAAATCAAGTAAAGCGCCATTTAATTGGTTATGTCTATATGGACCGATAATATTATTATTCAGTATAAGTATTAGTGGCATAAGGTAAGGAGTAAAATTCGAGCCATTTATAGTCCAACATTTTTTTCCGGAAGGGCATTTGGGGCCTATGCCAAACAGTAGAAATTTCCTCATTTAAAAGTCGATTAAAGTATATAAATATATATGTATTTGTATTTGTATATATTTGAATATGTATTTATTTTCTTGCTTTTATTTACTTTTTTGTATCAAATAAATAATAAAATGAAAACAAGTAAAACAAATACCAATTAAAGAAAAAAAGAAAAACTAAACTAAAATCTGTCTTTCATCATGTTAGAATACATGAATGTAGTTGAAGCAAAATCCATAGATAATTAAACCCAATTAGGGTAAAATACATACTAAAGTACTCAAATTGACCAGTTCAATACATTAATACCGAAAAAAGAATTAAGTTTTGCCAACAATGTTGAAAACATATTTGTTTTTTGTGGTAGTATAAGTAATTTAACGGTAATATAGACAATCAAGTAGATAGAAGGTTAAAAGGATTTATTGGATGCACATTAGCTTGAGATAACTTTAATTGTATTGATAGAGTAAGAAGAGTAATGTGGATGTTAAATAAAGGAAGAAAAAGAATTGTTTACCAAAATTATTATTACTGTTATTGTTGGGATACTTAACCAAAAAGGAAGAAGAGTTCGTGCTTAATAATGGTGAATTAAAGATTTCACAAATATTTACCACCAGAATTGCAGAAAACCCTAAATAAGCAGATAATTAGCACACAAACGCACAAATTAGTGCGATTTCAAAAACGAGAGAAAATAAAAAAATAATAAATTATTCGTAAGCAGTTTTACTTAATGTTCACTATACTTTTGTATGTTGAAAGGTTGCTGAATTTGTAAGGTGTAAGCTTTGTTAAAGGTTTAAAAAAACTTAATAATGTTAATTAGAAGCAATGGAAAATTGAAAGCCATAAGTTAAAAATTGCTCGCTTAACGATGTGTTTATTTTAAAAAATATATAAAGGATAAATAGGTTGAAAGAATTAGAATCAGCTTAATCTAAATATTAATAAAATTAGTTTTAATGTGTATTTAAAAAAAATTGTTAAAATAGGCCCGTCATGAGATGCTGTTAAATTAAACGAGGGTATTGAAAAAGTTACGCGCATGCGGAAAAAAAAGCAACGGAAACAAAAACTTTAAGTAAAAAACTTTGAAATTTAGTTAACCTTAAAAGCATTATTCTAGGGATAAACCATATATTTTTGAAAACTATTGTTCACACTATTTTAAATTAACAACTTTTAAGAAATTTAAAAAAAATTCCTCTTAAAATTTTTGTTGTAGAAAACAACTGATTTTTGTGTACCTTTTAAGATTTATTTAGTTTAATTTACCTTCAGTCTGCAGTTTATGTAAATTAAAATAAATATATTTGCATAAAAGCATAATGTGTTATTTTATTTAAAAACACAAATGCGTACTTTCTTATCCCCTGATACCTACAAACATATGCAAAATGTATTTGAACATACATTTATGCTTTCATACATAAAGTCATCTTTATTTTCTCTGCTAAGATTTATTAAAAGAAATCATTTCTTTAAAATAGTTTGTCCAAATACATGTGTTTGCAAAAATTTATATATTTTAAAATATACGTATTGTATGTATGAAAATCTTCTTTGCTAGATTTTATGTGCATAAGGTTAAGACATATTTGCTTTAAGATGGAATCCTGAAAATAAATCTTGAATTGAATTAGCAGACCACATCAGGGCGTGGCTTGATAAAAAAATTTTACTGGTATAGCAGCCTTTAAGAAATCAAACGTTTGTTTATTTTTATAATTTTAGCTTATTATGACTTAAACTGAAATTTTTAATTGCAACTGATTGTAGTTTTGTAATCGCGTTTTAAATTTAAATATGTTGTAGAAAATATCGCTAACATAGATGCTCAAAAACTACTGGCTATGATAAAGGTAGCAACCAAATGCTTTTGTTACTTTAAGGTGGGCCGATGTTACTTGGCTTTAAAAAAACTGTGATTCTGTTTTTTGATTATGTTTATCTGAACGTTTAAACAGTGTGACAGTGACAGATTCTTGCATTCTTGTCGAATGTTGTCCTTAAGGGCTTCCCTTAAAAAAAGTTTAAAAAGGTAAAATTGGGTGATCATGCGGGCAAATGTAAATCGCCAAAACAAGAGATGAGGTGACCCGGAAACGCCGTCTTCAGAAAATCGACTATGGCTTCAACAGTGTGTGCCGTTTCCTGTCGTTCCAACAGCAGCGTCCTGGAACAAATGGCCTGGTGACTCCTCCATGACGACCGGGGAATCGGCGACAGAATTCAGGCTGCGCCAACACTACAGACAAATTTTTACGCAAGAAAATATAAATGTCTATTCCGCGATCGTGGGAAGTATATCGCTCTTTGGCTTGTTTACTTGTATTTTACATCTGTTTTGTTAACAAGTGTCAAAACAGGTTTGACATGGTTGCCATTTGCAAAAATAAGACACATCCTCCAACAGGGTGATTTCTTTTGGCCCACCTTGTTGTTTGTAGAGCAGAATAAAATATTTCCTTATATTTTTAACAATAAATTATGGCTTGAAGATTTCATGCCAAAATATAAAGTATTCTTGGTAAAGATGATTCCTTAGCTTGGAAAATATTCTTCGAAGGATCCTAATGGGCATATAAGTTTGTTTAAACCTATGTCGAATTTTTTTAAAAAACAGTTAAAAAACAAACTAAGCCTTATCCTGAATTAAATCATCTTCATCTTAAATCACCAATCTGGCTTAAAAAATCAACATAATACCATCAAAAAAAAAAAACACAAGCAACAAGTCCTATCAAAGGCCCTTGAGGAAAATAAGTACAGCTCAGCGCTTTTCGTTTAGGATCCTTTAACCTGACAGTAAAGTCAAAAATTAGGAAAAAAAATTTTAAAAACCTCACAATTAGATTTAAATTTTGGAACTGTTGAGGACCATATTTTAAAGTAAGGTACCACAAAAGAAAGTCTTGATTTAAAACTGGTTTTTAATTTTAAATCTCATTAAAGAAAATTTTGATTTACCCAACTTATTTTATATAAATGTTATGTGAGTATGGAAACATATCAGGGTTGGGTTTATTTTGTTTACATATTTACTTTTATGCAAAGGCAATCTTCACCAGAGTCCATTCAGTTTTAAATACAAGTTTTTTTTTTAGTTAAAGTCTAAATGTAATTTCTTTTTTTGCAGTGTTTTTGATAAAAAAAAAATAAAGTTATAGGTTGAAAAACATATCAAAAGAGCTTAGCTTGTTGTAAAGTTATTCATATTTATATTAGTGTGTATTGCACCTTAACATTTGTTTGAATTTAAGTTAAATTTCAAAAAGTTAACTGAGATTTTTTACTATTGGTTTAATTATAAATTTAAAAAAAGGCAGCAGATAAACATAAAAAATGCATGCTCTTATAAAACTGAAAGAGAATCACGAATATTTGGAAACTATTTTTTTAATTATTAAAAAACCTTGGACCTAGAAAATAAAAATGGGCCTCCAAAAATATATTTTTTAATTGCTTTAAACAGTTAGTTGCAATTTTCAGTTAAGATTTTTTTACTGCAATATTTTTACGTTAAAAATTTTTTTTATTTTTTTTGAAATAAGTTTACGGTTAGCCATAGCCTTGCGTTTCCAAAAAAAATAAATTTCGGTTTTATGAGAATTGATGTTTATTCGGTAACAAAAACATTGATTTATAAACATTTTCTCTAAATATTTTTTTTTCAAAATTAATAAGTAAAATTAAATCGTCTATTTGTATGTCTGGGAACGTGTTAGACAAGAATTTTAACTTCTCAATGAGTTAACTTCAAACTAGATGAAAACATGATGTTGCAATAAACATTGTTGATAATTTTGTGTTAATAAATACAAAGAAATTAAAAAATATAAGTTCTTTATATTTCAAAAGCCTTAAGCTGAACATAAAATGTATAAATTAGAGAAGTATTAAGACTTATTAAAAACTACTAATACTTATAAAGTTAAATAAGTTTTATACTGAATTATATTTATTTAATTTTTTAGATAAAGTTTTTTATTTTTATGAGAAAATAGTTTTGCTTACCAGTAAGCATTTGATAGTATTAAACTTTTTTATTAGACAAATTTTATTTTTATTTGGGCTCAAGCTCACTTATTTATTATATTTCATTCTTTATAAATAAAACTTATATTTTTGTTTTAATGTAATTTTAATGAAACTCTATTTAAATTTTAAAAAGCAAATTATTATATCAATTCTAGTTGAGTAGAGTGCAATTGTGAAAACAGCTTATTATGTAAAAACAAAATTAAAACCTTGAGAAAAATTAGCTTACTTAGTGGTTGTAAATAAAATGATAGTTTTTATACTTTCTCACAAATACAATTAAAAAATGACGTGCTGTAGACCTTCTTATGTTAAAATGCGGGTTAAATTGTAGCAAATTATAGCCAAACACTATGCACTAATCCAAGATTACTGACGATAAAAATACTTGTTGCTGATTTCCTAATGTGTGCATTTGTTTTGCAAATATTAAGTTTAAATAAAGTTTTTATTAATTACCATTAACAGAAAAATAAAACAAATATAGTAAGTTAATAAATAATTGCCTAACATTCAAACCTTTATTTTATTTTGTTTTACTTTTTTACGTTTTAATTTTAAACTTTATAATTATTTTTTTTCTAACTTCATTTTCATGTTTGAGGAATATTGTTTCCCTATTGCGTGGTTATGTTTTATGTAACCAGCAAGTGTAATCAAATTATTAAATATTATGTTAATTTTGTACTGAATTGTTATTAAAATATTACTTTTTTTTGCTAACATAAATATTAAATGAAAGTAATAATTAACAAAAAAATAAAAATAACAAATTGCTCCTTTTTTTGTAATATTGATCAAAAGAATATTAATTGTGTTTACATCATATGTATATGAAGTTTTTCATACTTAATAAAGCACGGCAGAAATATGCATGGGATATTTTCTTCCTGATATTATTTGATAAAAATTGCGGTTTATAAGTAGCATACAACAAGGCCACCATAGAATATGTAATATAAGACCATGTACGTATACGTTTTATAAATTAAACGCCTTGACTCAATATTACGTATACGCATAGGTGCTACCAAGTCTAAAAGAATTTGTACAGAATTATTGCTATAAAATAATTTTAAAAATTTATCAAAATTCAAACAATTCCATTTTCTAACATTTAATTTTCCCATTAATTTTCCTGGCCTGGTTTACTTAATATGGAATGCCTTCTATGCGTTATCCGAAAGTAAAAATTTGTAATGTTTAACAATTATATTATAATATATATTTTTTATGTAGAGAATACATTTTTAATTAAAATTTTTTTTTATTTAAGCTGTTTAAAAAATTTTTTTAAATGGTCCATGTTCAAAATTGCATAAAATATTTAAAGTTTTGCGAAATGTTTAAAAATTTATGTAAAATAATTATTCTAAATTATTATGCATAAACTTAAAGAAACTTCTACTTAACAAGTAGCACCTAAAGTGCGTTTATCAAAAAAAAAAAGTATAAGCTAAGTTGAGAAATGTGTCACAATATGGTAAAAATAATTCAAAAATGTTGTTTGTCTCTATTAACTTTACAAATTATTCATTTTTAAATTTAACCTTTTTCAATATATATCTTAGCCATTGTTTTAAATTTCTACAAAATAAAAAAGTGGTTTATGTTGAAATTAAAAAATGCTCAAAAAAAAGGATTCCCTAAAATTTCTTATTAGATAATAAGACACAAAAAAGTTTATTTTAATAAAAAATTTTACGGAACTGTGTGACAAGTGAATATCTTTTTATGATTGAAACAATCACCTTGCTAGTACTTTGGTAATAACATGCTGTCTTTCTTTAAGTTTATCCTTGTTCATTTATAAAAATATGTTGGTTAAACTTGCTGATACTAAATATGTTTGTAGATACTTTCCTTAGGCACATTTTAAAATTCAGGGTGTTGGTCGATTCAACGACAATAATAACAAATACTTAATTAATTTTATTTTCATGCATTTCTGCTGATACAAGCAAAAACAGTAAAACCGTTATCACACAAAACCACTAGGAATATTTATAAGTCATCGGTTTTGAAGTTTTAAACTGACCAGACTTCACTCAGGAGCTAAAGAATCAACAATTTAACTCCAACTATCAAGCCGTAAACGCGAACTTACCAAATGATATTTTTAATAAATATATTACCTGTTTGCAACCGAAAATAGAATGCCTATCTTATTTACGGGGCGGTGCACTTACATTAGAATCACCAGCAGTTATATTTATACTTTAATGATGTATCTCTTTTAGAAATGAACAACTTTTTTCCAATCATTACAGAAGGAACTGTTTTCTTAGCCACACAGTTTGTATGTGAAATAAACTGCTTCCAGATATTTTAAAAACTGATTTCTCTATCTTTATTCTCATTAACATTTTTTCCAATGCTTTCTTTGTTGGCACTCCCTAAGATTTACAATTACTTTAACACCCTAAGTAGATATCTCCACAGTTTTAGGGTAGCATTGCGTAAAATTCAAAAACAAATGTTTCTTTCTTCTTATAAAAAAGAAATTTATTTATGTATTTACTTCATTGGAGAATACAAATGATCGATATACAAACAATTAGTTCAAAAACTTCTTTAGCTGCTGGGCAAAAGTTTTAAATTATTTCTTTCTTTGTTACATTTCACGTCGCATTTTCGAAAAGAGTTTCCCATAAAATTGTTTTTTGTAGAAAAAACGTTTCATGAACGATGTAAATACCACCATGATTCTTAAAAAACTTACTTATATCTCTAAATTATTTTAAAATCAATATTTTTCAATATTAAGTTTGTACGGTCACGCCCAGCATAGGGGCTTATGGTAAATTTGGGCAAAAGTGGTGATGTTTTGGCATTTTTTTTTTATATAAAAACGTGTTATTTTTGGATATGGAAGCTTTTTTGAAATGAAATTTTAAGTCAATAGAATAAGGTTGAATAAAATGGTCAACCTTTTTTAAATAGAATTATCCATTGAAAAATCCAATGATACTTTCGGCTTTTAACTTTTTTGACCAAAAATTACTTCAATAAAAGGCCATGTTGAAGTATGTCATATGTGCGTTTTCTTGCTTTTTTTTGTTGAATTCACTTTAAATGGGTCAATATTATAAAAAAATATTAAAGTGTTAATCACAAGACATTTGAATAACGGAAAGGTGTCTCATGCTCTTTCATTTGGCCAATTATTTAAGAGTAGTGCTGGTCCAAAAGTATTTTTATTTTCCAACAAAAAAAAAAATCAAATTATTTTCTATGCTTACATTATATACCTGCTTCTTATTCGCGTATATGTGGTTTAGGCTACTTTCCAGCTAAAGCGTGCAGCTCCCTAAAAATTAAGTAAAAAATTTTACGAACATAAGTTTAAGAATTTATTCACATAAAATAATTCTGCCTTATTGGCATATTTGCTATACTTATATAATCAATAAAAAAATGTGCTAAATTTAAGAATTCCCAGTTAAGTTTTTGTACCCGTAAGGCTTAAGTTATTACTTGAATTCAGGCAAAATTTTTGACATCAACTAACATTTCTAATTTTTCTTTCTTATTATTTCATTTGGTATTCTATTTCTTTTTGGCAACTAAACCAAAAAAGTCATTTTAGGAGGGGATAATATGACTAAAAAAAAGGTTTGAACTGGTTTTGTATTTAACATTTGAACAGCACATCAAAGCTTATAATAAAGTTTTTTTTTTCCTTATTGATAATTTGTTTTTAAAATCGTCTTTCATGTGGAAATGGGTAAATATTCTCAAAGGAATTGTTATTCAATAGTAATACGTTAATACCAAAAATGTTAAATTTTCTTTATTATTAAATTATTGATTTAAGGCAAAACTTTACTAATATATACATTGTATGCTTACAACCGGCATATGAAGAATAAAAATATTTCGTATATCTTGCTCCCCTATTTTATTTTGAACCAAAAAAACACTAAAATATGTATGTTTATGTTACATGCAACTAATTAATACATCTGTTCAAGTGAAGATATAAAGTCGGTAAAATAATTAAAAACTTGTGAGAATAGTCCTTTAGACGTCCTCTTATTTGCTTGCGAAAACTGAATAACAGACCTTTGACGCCAGCTTATACTTAACAAAAGCATATGAAAACACAAGAGAGGAGGTTTTACAGTATATGGTAAAAAAAATACAATAACGTGTTCAATATGCCTGGTAAACTTAATTTTCCTTCACAAAGTCACTTTCTGAGTCGATTTAGGAATGTCCGTCCCTCCGCCCATCCATCAGTCCATCCTTCCAGCTGAGTGCCCATATATTTTTTAATCAAAGTACAGGTTGCGGTTTTTGAGATCTTTGGATAAAATTTGGCACAAATGAGATTTGTTGCATTGACTCAAAGCCTGTTGTGTGGGGTAGTGGTCGATAAAATTTTTGGCATAGCCCTCACAGAAATGTCCTTCCGGAAAAAGCATTTTTGTTTGATTCATATATTGCTATATTTTAATCAAATTTTGCATGTGTATCATACTTTATGCCACTAACTTGTGTATTGCACAAAATGAGGATAGGCTCATTTTTTAGATGTAAATTCTACACAAATGTCCTACTGGAAAAATCATTTTTGGCTAAAACTGGTTCAAACATTACTCTACTTTAGTTACTTTACACAGACTTAATTTTATTTAAAAAAAAAATTAATAAAAATTAGCATATAAGTCACACATGGCACGGTGCAAAATGATCTTTAATAATTTCTGTCCATTTGTCGTTGACAAAAAAAGAAATTGAAAATGATTTACCCCCTTGTATATCATATGCAAGAATAAAAAGCGTTTCATTTTATCTGAGAGATGAATGATGCTCGACCGTTAGTCAAGTGTTGCCGAAGAGACTTTTAATAGAAAAAAGGATAGTGTATATGAAAAGTAAACTTCGTCCTAACTTACAAAGTAAAAATTAAAGAAAACGGTAATGCCGTATCCCTTTCTCTGTTACGTATAAGTTAAATAGGTAATGTTTACAACCGAATTCACTAATACCGTTCAAAGAGTGCTGATGATGAAATTGCGTAGCTGCTTCGCAAATGCATTCTACTCGGCTAGTAGCGTCAGAAAAATCTGCTTTTTCCAAATTAAAGTTTCTTTCAACATTAACGGAAAATAATAATTTCTTCTAATAAAAAAAAATTATATGAACTTAAGGCAAACCAAAAATCAAAAATTTGTAAAAAAATTAATTTGTAAAAAGCCCTTGGCATCTTTATGCTTAAAAAAGGTGGCTCATAAATCACCTGGTAATAACATCTTTAGGTTAAAAATCGACGGGGAAGATATATTAAGTAGGCTTTTTAATAGTTTTTGACTTCTTTTTTTTCTTTTATTTAATATAATGGGTTTGAATGTTTCTTTTTAAACAAGTCTTTTCTTTGATACAGCATTTGTTTTGCCAACAGGAAAATTCATCGTGTTGTTCAAGTTGTAATTTATTCAAACGACATACTGATATTCTGAAATTAAATCAGGGGCCAAATCGCCGCATTCGATTCGAATAGAAATTAAAAAATTCTTATTAGAATTCCTATATTAAAAGCATTGACAACTGGATCGATCGAGTAAATTTCGATTCGAATCGAATGCGACGATTTGGCCCCAGGCTTTTTACATTGTGCAAACTCATTTTTGAGCTATAACAGAAAATTATAAATTTTCCAAATAACTCAAAACATGTTTGCCAAGCTTTATTTCCTGAAATTTGGGAAAACCTTGTGAAAAACTCAAATTAAGATTTTCCGTTTAGCCAATAAAAAAGTTAAGACCTTTTATCCCTTGGCCACATTTAAAGTTTATATCTAAATAGCGCTCGGTTATGTTAAACCTTAATGGTTACTGAAATGTAAGTGTAAACCAATAAATTTTTAAAAGCTTTTTTCTTTATAATAACAATTTTTCACAAGTGGTTTAAATTAGTACTTCGTTAGAAAACGATAAAACAATATGACAATAGGACAAATACAACACCTTGTGAGTCCCCCAATTATTTAAACAAATTACGAAAATTTTTAATTTTAATTTTAAGGCTCATAAAACACACATGGGCCCGGTGATAACTAACAATTTGAAAATTGTAAATTTAAAAAATAACGTAGTCTTTAATACCGTCTGACAGACGGTCAAAAAACTACATCTAGATGGTGTTAGTAAATAAAGAGAGAAAAAGCTTTGACTCAGTGAGTGTTAAATAGAAAGAACTTCGTGCCGACTCACCACGGCACAGTGGGATAAACGGCTAATGATTACAACCAAATACAATAACTAACAACCGAACAAAGAGTACTGATGATGAAAATCATAGCTGTTTTTCGAAAACGCCTTCTACTCGTCTTGTATCGGTGAAAAGAAACACGTTTTTTTCAATACAAAAATTTTTCCTTTCTTAACTAAATCTAATAGAGTAAAAAAATAAAATGCTTCATTTGCAAAATAATGAGAGTTTAGTAAGCATTCAACTTGAGCCTTAGAATTAAAATTAAAAATTGTCTTAAAAATAAATAGTTTAACTATACATAAACACACGCATTAAATAAACTAATTTATTGATTTTTAACAAACTATATTTTTTTTAATAGTTTGAGATGCAAATTGACTTTTTTTTAATTTTTACAAGCGGTATTAGTGCGAATTTCTATACCTGAAATGTAGTTTTTTTATTACTTAAAAATGTATCAGAGAATATTTGTAATCTTGTAAGCATTTAATATTCTTAAAGATTTCCAAATATAAACTAATAAATATAATTTCGAACTATTAGATGTCGTAGAGGCTATCAGTAATTTAAATTCCTAAAAAGCTCGTGGCTTTGATGAAATTAGCAGCAAAATTCTTTTACAGCTACCTTTCACAGCAAAAGGAATAATTCTTTTTGTTTTTTATACCATATTAGGGCTAGATAATATCCCACTAGTATGGAAAGTTGCCTTGGTAAAAATGATTCCTAAGCCGGGAAGAGATGCTTCGAAGGTGGAGCCTTACAGGCTAATTAATCTGTTATCAACTATGTCCAAATTATACGCTTTTAAAATAAGATCCTAAGAATAATAATTGGGTGCCTTTCGATACACTTAAAGCAGCAACATCCACAGAGATCTACAAGTTCCACGCAAAATCCCAAAATTATGTGGACAAGTATTTAAATAAGCTGGAAACACATTTAAGTCCGCTCGCTCGAAGCATTTCGCAACATAGTGGACACACTCGTCTGACAAGAAGGGATACTATTGCACTTAGATTAAATTATTTATTTCCTTATAAGAACTTAAATTTTAGTTTGGCATGGCTTGGACTAATATAAATGAAATAGTTTTAAGATTTGTAAAATTTATTGCTAATTCGCCAAATGCGAAGATTTAATAATAAAAAATAATAAAAAACGCGTGCCCATTTTCATGATTAAAATATTTAGTTTTGTTAAAAAATGTTCAGCTTTTTTCACAAAATGTTGTTAAGGTTTGTTGCACGCTTAGTTCCAAAGAACTTATCCACGTCTAGTACTTTCGGCATGTTAAAGAAAGGTATTACGACCAGCTCAGACGGTCCAAGGCATTGTTCGGTACCCCAATGGAAACGTGCAATCATAGCAAATACATGCCTTAAAATTAAAGCCTAAAAGAGCAATAATGTTTACTTACAAAACAAATTCGAGAGTGGTGGTTTTCTCTCAAAGGGTGAATGGTTCCCTACCCTAGTGTACAATTTGCACTACGCCTATGACAATTTAAACACCCCATATTTTACAATTAAATTGCCCCTTTTAAATAATGTAACCAGATCTTAATTCATTTTTATCAGTTTTAAATGCATTTCCCTTTTATTATAACTTTAGAAATTCATTGTATTATATAATAACATATTAAACAAAAATTAACTTGATAAGCCTACACACAAAAAACTACAAAAAAAATTTTTCAAACAAATTCTTGTTCAAAATAATTTATTTTTTTAGTCAATTTATTTAATAGTCTCTAATAATATTTTTATTTGATTTTTAAATCAAACAAAATTTTCGTCTAGACAATTCAAATATTTAACCAGCTCAGCAAATTTTTTTAACAGAAACTAAAATTCTTGCAAAATTGTTTGTCTAAATTTACAACTTTCGTTGTAGGTCCTCAGCCAGACAAAATATTTACTGATTCTCTGAAATTTGTTACTGATTCTACAACTCAGTTTTTTCTGTGTATTAAACAAAATTTAAAATTATATACAGATCGTGTGATTTCTCTTTTTTTTTTTAGCTACTTAATGCGTTAATCATTTTAATTAATTAATATTTATTTATAGTATATATTTTTTTAAGTGTACAAAAAAATTATTTATATAGGTATATTAACAATACTGTAAAGATTTTACTTACATATGGTTTGTTGTAATTATAAATTGTTGGATGCTTACAAAATTCTGAAGTTCATGATGATCGTTGTAATGGCCATTCAGCGAGTCATGACGAATTACATAAAACATATTTAAATTACTCTGAAAATGATTTAAGCATTAAATTATGAAAATGGTATACATAAGTATATAATTTACAAAGAATTATTTATGTTCTAAATACCTTTTAATCAACAGTTTTACAAATATATAAATACGATATCATTTACCTCTAATTTATATTACATAACCCAAGGTTTGGACAATTGGGTTCACTTGCTTATTTCTTTTTATTATTGATATAATTTTATTTTTGTTTTACAACTTTTTATTAGTAATTAATGTGTACATACGTACATATGTTGTTGGCGTTCTTCTTTTTTTCTCTAGGGAGTTGTTGTTGTCTGTGTAGATATTTTATTTCTTCTCTGCAGCCTTTGTCTTCATTCATAAATTAATTTTTTAATCGCTTATTTTTGGAGACTTTCTTTTCAGTAAATTGTCCATTGACTTATTACTCCAGGCGAAATTTTGAATGAACAATAAAAAAAATAAATGAATGGATGGAAAAGCAGGAATCGTATCTGTGCGTAATTAATGCACCCAGTAGAAAATTTAATTGAATTTCGGTGCAATACGCTTATATTTATAAGGAGTTTTTTCTTTTCTTCTTTTGGTAATTGTAACCCTTCCAAAATGATATGGCTGCAAAAATTATCACGACTTTTATTAAAATACCTAACCTGTAATTATTCCTTATATTTCTTTTCTTACCTTAGTCCATATAAAGCGATGGTAAATTTTATTTCAATTTAATAAATATTGCTAATTTAATTTATGGCTAGCTTTGTTTTTACACTTGGTTCAAAAATAAAAGAAATTTACTGCCAGATTTTCTATAAACTTTCTGATTTTTTTTTCTGCACTTTTATTTATTAAGCTTTTGTCTTAATACCTTGAACACGTTTTGCCAATTAAACAGGAAATTCCACAAGTTAAGTTAATTTAGGTGAGCATGACTTAAAAGATATTCAGAAGCTTAAACAAATCAATGTTACCAGATTTACATTTAACCCTCAAACGTAATATCATATCCTGTAATGTTAGGCAACCATTAAAATTTTTAAGACGACCAAGGTTAAAGTAAAGCAATAAACTATCAGTTATATATATTATTGATTTTTAATGAGTAATAAAACAATTTCATATTATATTTTCCCCTTTTTTTTTCTTAAATAAAAATCAAGAAAAACTTAAATATTTCAAACAAAAAAAAATTCGTAACAGGTTGAAATTCCTTTTTTAGGTAATCGCTAAAGGCATATATTTAGCCATAAACGTTTTAAAGGAAACTCTTTAATTATTTTCGTCTTCATAGTTTGTTTTTTAAAGCTTGATTTATTGCTTTACTACACGAAAAACAAGCTGCTTTTGTAAAGTTAATTCTATACACGCAAAGACGTAGATTATCCTTAAAGAAAAATACACAACAAAACGTTGGTAGAAGTCCACAGAAAGGTTGCGTATTTTTCGTTTTCTTTTTGCACAAAATTATAAAAAAAATTTTAAATTTTTTTCTCGAAGCGTTCTTAAACCGGAAAATATAGTTTTATTTCTAAAACGTGAAGCTTAACATGTTTTATTTTTGCCTCACCCAACTACCCTTGTGATACTTAAATATTTAAAGGACGTTGACTGTTCTGCCTATGTTGTACAAGATTGTGTCTTTTGGGTGAAAAACATTAAATAAAAAGCTCTTAGGGATTGTGCTTCATTGATTTTAACATTGTGAAGAAAAAATATATATATTAAAGATTTAAAAATTTTTATTAGGTATAGTTTTCCTACACAATACTCATTACAAATATTAAACTTCCAAATAAATTTCATATTAATTTATAAAGTTAGACAAAAAATATATTTTTAAATAAGTTTTCATCTTTGAATGTCGTGACAAGATTAGACATTTTATTTTAGGAAGTAAAAATTTTACACATATCTATAGTATAAATACTTATTTATTATCATAACCGATTACTAAATTATTTTTTTTTGGTTTATGTATTTGTAAGAAATTCTGTCAAATTTAAATATTTTACTTGCTTTGATAACTTTACATTAGGACTTAATTTTATTTATTTATTCTACCAGAAAGCTTTTTAGAATGATAAATTTGTAATATTATCTAACCCAAATTGCATACACATGTCCAATTATAAATAGACAGTGATAAGGTTCGTACATAAATATAAACACCCAAGTAGCGATAGTTTGTTAGACAAATAAGGAATTATGTTGGCACTTAACCCCATTGACTACTTTGTTTATAATTGATTTCAGTATTGCGTGACAAATTTCATTGAAACACATTGTTAAGTGGAAAAGGTCTGTGTACATTACTGTGCAATATAAAAACCGTTAGCTTGTTTTAGGCAGAACGATTCTATTTAATTTTAAACAAGAAAAATATTTTTCTACTTATTAACTTTATGGTTGACTCTTTGCAATTAAATATAAATGTATGAAAATAATTCCATATATAATGAAAACACAATACCATCAAACTACACGGTACTACTTTTGCTAATTACACATAAGCGCACACTAAATTTGTGTATCTAATGTTATGTGATATTAACCAATTGAATCGTACTCATACGCCACAGAGACCAACTTCCAATTAAATATATAGCGGTCACTTAGAGTGTAACTTCGTTAGTGCATACATTTGATACCATATAATTTAAATTGAATTTGAATAATGGGCCAAAAAAAAACAAATTGTGTATTATACTGTTCTTCTTTCTATACTACTAGGCTTGAATCGTACTCACGTGCAGTCGACTTGATATTTTAAAATTGGATTTATTGTTTTAACTCCTTAAATTACAAAAAAAGTTGCTTTAAATTGGATTCATTAGTTATTAAGTCTATTAATAGTTTTTTCTTGTTTTATTGTAGTATTAATATAACATATCAAATTTTTCTGGCAAAGACAATTTATTTGTTTTATTAAAAGTTAGTTTAGTCTATTGTCCACTAATGACTAAATTTTTTATCTATTGGGATAGTTACGGGGTACATAAAACTACTCCAAGTAAAAAAGAATACAAAAAGTTTCTTTTGCCTTTAAAGCCAAGAAAACTTATTTAAGATAAACAAAAAATCCTTTACGTGAAGCAAAAAATAATATAAAAATTTTGATAGCTTCAATTTGTTTTTTATTTTTCATAGAGACCAAAGCTTTTAACAAAAAAATTAAGTTACTTTAGGAAATATACCTAGAGCAAAAATATAATCTGAGGATCTCTATGGCACTTTTGCCGCAATGTATTTCTTTTCCTTGAAAATTGTTTAATAAAAATACAAATGTATTTTTAAATAATATCTTATTATCTTGCTTACAAAACTATACGTGTTTCAAAAATTTTACCATCTACCTCTGCTCTTTTTTAATGATATAATAAATACAAATTTTTTTGATAAAATATTTTTATAAAAATTTTTTAAAAAATTTATTTTTATGCCTGAATGTTACCAAAATAGGAAACAAAATATGTCAACCAACGCACAGTGGGGCCAAACGCAAAAAAATGGTAATAAATCTGTATCTTCGAAAGTATTGGTCCAATTGTAAAATAATGTATGAAGCAGTCGTAGAAGAGGACCCAAGGTTTTAGAAAATAAAATTTTGGACTACCCTGTATATACATACGTTGAGCTACAGGGTGCCAAAGTTGACCTCCTCGGGCTTGCAAAACATTTCTATGCTCATAACTTTTGCAAATATCAACCGACTTAAATGATTTTTGGATTTATTTGGTGAAAGTTAAAATCTGAAAAGAAAACATGCTCACTCTTTCTTGTTACCTCTTAGAGTTTAAAAGATATTTGGGTTTGAAATTTAAAATTGTTGTTTTTGACCTTGACTTTATTTGATTTTTTGCAAATATCTGCAATTGTAGTTATGCAAAAAATTTTTTAAAAATATTTCCTTATTTTTCGAAAGTTTCTTAAGCCTATACAAAAAAATTTATTTAATTATCTTTATTCGTATAGCCGTGAAAAATATTCAAAGTCAAAATTTTCAAGGTGATTCCAAAAATGGCATATTTTTGACAAAAATGTGCACAATTGATTAACTTTTTTTTGCAAATATTTGTAAAAATAATTATTTCTTTCTTAACGTTTTTGGAAAAAACAGGCTTCAAAATATATTAGTAGTATATTTTTGAAAAGATTTAGACATGCACCCTACGCCAGGCATTGGTCGAAAATATGGATTTTTTCAACGAAATTTCAAATTTATTGGCCGAGAAAAAAAAAAACGCACGCCAGTTTTTGAAAAATTGCTTCAAAATTAAAATAACTTATCTTTTGAGGTTTCAGTTTTAGTTAAGTTATTCACCGCCCACTCAAAAATGGGATCACGAGGGTAAATGTTATTAATATAGGCAAATTTTAAGATGCGTGTTATATAATAGCTCAGAAAATATCTTAAAGTTTACTCAATTCTTTTTGTTTTTTGTTTAAACAATAAATAACATAATATTATTATAAAGTTTTAAAATCCATTACGTTATCTTAAATCTACAACATTTTATAAACTTTCAAATATAAAAAATTTTCACAAAAAAAACTGTAAATATAATATTTTGGAATTTTTTTAATCTGACCCCTTATTTTTTTTTCTGTAGGTTAAAAATGTGACATGTATGCAAATTCCCATCTGTTTACCTTTTCAATGATATATAATACTTGTATATTATTAGTTATTTAATACTATATTAACTGCTCTTAAAACCGCTATCTTGCGTCAAATTTGTTGAAAGTTCATTATTTTGTAGGGTGTGTATATACATTAGCTATGGCATAGTGATATATGAAAATTTTTGCAACGAGATTTTGAAGTGCTCCCGGCTTTTATTTTGTTAGACTTGGAAAAAAAATACATATGGCAAAAAATGGGGGATTTTGGTTGTGGGTAAATGGCGCCTCATCGAGGTCAAAGTTCATCGTAAAAGCAAAAAAAGTCATAAAATGTCTAATAACTGCCGCGGAGTCGCTCCTAGAGTAGTAGAATGTAAGATTGACCCCCATTAAAATTTCTTCCCCAACATTTTTGTAGAACATACTTACACCCTATCTTCACTCCTAAGGGGGCTTGCCCTACAAAGGGTTAGTTTTTTATAAATTTTACGCCAACCGTCCTAAAAAGTTTTGGAGCGCCTCTTGAGGATTCAAAGGTACGACAAACCCCCATTGATTTTTCCCCTTCGACATTATTGTATAACATACTAATCTCCTATTTCTGCTCCTTAGGGTACTTCCCCTTCAAAAAAAGATATAGAAATTTGCCTTCTCCTTCTTACTACTTTCAGGGATACTATGGAGGACTCAAATGTATACCCGACCATTGATTTTTCTCACCTGCCAACCCTAAATGCTCCTTTGTTCGTTAGGATACTTCCCTTCATATAAGTTTTTTTTTAAATTTGACTTCTTGCCTAACTACTTTTGGAGGAGTCAAAAGTATATACCAAACCTCTTTCTCTGCCCTTTAGGTTCCTATACAAACAAAATTTTATATCTTTCATTTTTTATTAAATTTAATTCAGTAACAAGTTTTGAGAGTTTTATATTTATTATTTTTATTGATTAATTTATTTTTGCAATGAAGTAGATACTTTTTTCTATTTTCGGCAACTGTAAGCTGAAAGAAATATTTATACGTTCGTAGTTGGCTAAGGCAATATGTTTGAATGTCCATTGGGATGGAAAAATGTTGGCAGACTATCAAGGCGCTGGAAAAAAGTTTGAACGACTTTCAGTTTTCCTAACACATGATGATAATGAGCAGCGCTTGTGTGTACAAAAGATAAAGTCAGGTAAAGGAAAAGGCAAACGTATTTCGGAGGCCATTTACGGGCTTCTACTTGAATGGAAAATCGCTCACCGCATTCAAGCTATTTGCTTCGACACCACTTCAACGAACACTGGCAAATTCCAAGGTTCATCTTTATTGCTTGAACAATTACTGGAAAGAGGTCTGCTCTATCCTCCATGCAGACATCACATTTATGAGTTGCAACTGAAGGAAGTGTTTGAAGCCAAATTTGGAAAAATGTCTGCACCTGGGATGCCCATATATTCGCGTTTTAAAGATCAGTGGAAAAATATTTAAGATAAAACATATAGTCCTGGTATAAAAGATGATGAAGTTGCAGCAAACGTTCTAATTGATACCGAATCATTTTGTTTGGCTCAATTAAACGAACAACAACCCAGAGGCGACTACAAGAAATTTTTAAAAAATCGTTTTGCTGTTCAGTGGTGTAAATATTCCCAACTATAGGTTTAGCTAACCAGGACCTACCAGTCATGCTCGATGAATGACCAAAGGCATATACTGTGTAAAAATATTTTTATTCAGAAAATTTCTAGATTTAAGCAAAAATAAACTAACGGGCTTCGCGATGTTACTATTTTAACTGTAACACTTTATATTAAAGCTTGGTTCAGTGCTGCCAAAACTGTAGAAGCCCCTTACATTGACTTGAACTTTTTAAAAGGGATTATCCATTATGCTTCAATTGATGAGACACATTCACGTCAGCTGGTGAAGAGATTCTGTGGAAATCTCTGGTATCTTAGTAGTGAAGCTGTTGCTTTTGCATTATTTGATCAAAATGTACCCTTTGATACCGAGCGAAAAATGGCGGATTCAATTCGTGCATTTGAGACAGATATAGAGAAATACGCCGAAGAACTTCCGGACAGTCGCATGGAGGAATCTTACGATGAGGATAGCGTGGCAGAAGAGGGTAGAGTGAATGTTTCTCCAGTAAATTTTTGCGACTTGGAAAGTGTTAAAAGAATTTAATTGACACAAAAGGAAGTAAACTTTGAGTTCCTGCAGAAAAGTTTGGATCATTATGTTACACCGGACACAGGAAAAATTTTCACTCTCCTCGGACTGTCAAAAGATTTTCTTGATAGTGAACTAGAAACACTGCGAAAATTGCATGTTGTGAACGATTCTGCCGAAAGAGGTGTAAAACTCATTGAAAACTACAACAACATTTTGTGCCGCAACGAGGAAGAACAAATATTTCTACTGCAAGTCGTTGCCGAAAATAGAAAAAATAAAAATAAATTAATCAATAAAAATAATAAATATAAAACTCTCAAAACTTGTTACTGAATTAAATTTAATAAAAAATGAAAGATATAAAATTTTGTTTGTATAGGAACCTAAAGGGCAGAGAAAGAGGTTTGGTATATACTTTTGACTCCTCCAAAAGTAGTTAGGCAAGAAGTCAAATTTAAAAAAAAAACTTATACGAAGGGAAGTATCCTAACGAACAAAGGAGCATTTAGGGTTGGCAGGTGAGAAAAATCAATGGTCGGGTATACATTTGAAGGGGAAGTACCCAGGAGCAGAAATAGGAGATTAGTATGTTATACAATAATGTCGAAGGGGAAAAATCAATGGGGGTTTGTCGTACCTTTGAATCCTCAAGAGGCGCTCCAAAACTTTTTAGGACGGTTGGCGTAAAATTTATAAAAAACTAACCCTTTGTAGGGCAAGCCCCCTTAGGAGTGAAGATAGGGTGTAAGTATGTTCTACAAAAATGTTGGGGAAGAAATTTTAATGGGGGTCAATCTTACATTCTACTACTCTAGGAGCGACTCCGTGGCAGTTATTAGACATTTTATGACTTTTTTTGCTTTTACGATGAACTTTGACCTCGATGAGGCGCCATTTACCCACAACCAAAATCCCCCATTTTTTGCCATATGTATTTTTTTTCCAAGTCTAACAAAATAAAAGCCGGGAGCACTTCAAAATCTCGTTGCAAAAATTTTCATATATCACTATGCCATAGCTAATGTATATACACACCCTACAAAATAATGAACTTTCAACAAATTTGACGCAAGATAGCGGTTTTAAGAGCAGTTAATATAGTATTAAATAACTAATAATATACAAGTATTATATATCATTGAAAAGGTAAACAGATGGGAATTTGCATACATGTCACATTTTTAACCTACAGAAAAAAAATTAGGGGTCAGATTAAAAAAATTCCAAAATATTATATTTACAGTTTTTTTTGTGAAAATTTTTTATATTTGAAAGTTTATAAAATGTTGTAGATTTAAGATAACGTAATGGATTTTAAAACTTTATAATAATATTATGTTATTTATTGTTTAAACAAAAAACAAAAAGAATTGAGTAAACTTTAAGATATTTTCTGAGCTATTATATAACACGCATCTTAAAATTTGCCTATATTATTAACATTTACCCTCGTGATCCCATTTTTGAGTGGGCGGTGAATAACTTAACTAAAACTGAAACCTCAAAAGATAAGTTATTTTAATTTTGAAGCAATTTTTCAAAAACTGGCGTGCGTTTTTTTTTTTCTCGGCCAATAAATTTGAAATTTCGTTGAAAAAATCCATATTTTCGACCAATGCCTGGCGTAGGGTGCATGTCTAAATCTTTTCAAAAATATACTACTAATATATTTTGAAGCCTGTTTTTTCCAAAAACGTTAAGAAAGAAATAATTATTTTTACAAATATTTGCAAAAAAAAGTTAATCAATTGTGCACATTTTTGTCAAAAATATGCCATTTTTGGAATCACCTTGAAAATTTTGACTTTGAATATTTTTCACGGCTATACGAATAAAGATAATTAAATAAATTTTTTTGTATAGGCTTAAGAAACTTTCGAAAAATAAGAAAATATTTTTAAAAAATTTTTTGCATAACTACAATTGCAGATATTTGCAAAAAATCAAATAAAGTCAAGGTCAAAAACAACAATTTTAAATTTCAAACCCAAATATCTTTTAAACTGTAACAGGTAACAAGAAAGAGTGAGGATGTTTTCTCTTCAGATTTTAATTTTCACCAAATAAATCTAAAAATCATTTAAATCGGTTGATATTTGCAAAAGTTATGAGCATAGAAATGTTTTGCAAGCCCGAGGAGGTCAACTTTGGCACCCTGTAGCTCAACGTATGTATATACAGGGTAGTCCAAAATTTTATTTTCTAAAACCTTGGGTCCTCCTCTACGACTGCTTCATACAATATTTTACAATTGGACCAATACTTTCGAAGATACAGATTTATTACCATTTTTTTTGCGTTTGGCCCCACTGTGCAACGTTAGGCTTTCACATTTAAAAATTGTTTGGCAAAATTTATCTTAATGCCTAAAATGCACTTAAAAACAAAAAAAAACATGAGCCAATGACAAGTGTAGGCAATGAAATTTTTTATGCGTGGGTCCAAAATCTAACTAGCATACTTATATTTATGGTAAGAACTACGACATTTATACCACCGCCCTGCCCTAACGTGAGTTATTCTAACGAAATACCTTAATACATTAATAGGCTGTTCGAATTCTTATATTGAAAACATGATATGCAACTATAGTGTTGGTTCTTTGAGCACCAATGCAATAGTTTTTCTTAAGACATATATAAAATGTAACTGTATTTAAGGTCACATGGGAGTCACAAGATTTTTACTGACTACGTATCCATCAGCCAAAAATAAAAAGGTTGAGAATTTTGATGGATGTCTGCAACAAAATAAGTTTAAATGATACCAGCATCCAGGCTTAGATATAGTACGACTAAAGTTAAAGGCTACTGAGATTTCCGACTACAACACCATCCACATTTGCAATATAATACTCGAAAAAAAAACGAAAAAAATTTTTCTTGGCACTACTGGTACATATTTGGGCTACGTCCAGCATAAAAAAATGTTAATGTCTAAAAAACTTAGCAATTTATTTGGAAGGGAAAATCAGCAAAAAGTAAATAACTCAAGCAAGGCAAAAAAAAAACACTTCGATACAGACGGGTTTATAAAATCAAGTTGGCAGAAATCTACAATATTCTGCCGCTTAGGGTCAAATATTTCAAAAAAGTTTTAAACATATAGTCATATACACCGGGACCTGCTGAACGCAAATAAAGTTTTGTTTCTGTCTTTATTGGCTTACAACTTACAAAAGAGACTAAAACAGTATTAAATTAGAGATTCTACCTTATGTTCCGCTAAGATTATTTGAAAAAAAAAATACCAAAACTACATTCATATTTTTCAAAACTTGTCCAACGCAGTTAAAATTTTTTCTAAATCTTTACTGGCTAAAAATTTGTTAAGACCTTTATAAGGTCTTTGGGTCCATTTTGACCCATTTTAGGAAAAAATTTTATTTTTTTCTGAAGATTACTGCATATATTTTTTGATATTATATGACTTTTTTTTATTTACAAATCTAAACAGCTTTTAGAGATTTTTAAAGGAATATTTTTGCAAAAAAAATATTTAGTTAATTTTTTACACTTAAGGTCTTCGGGTCAAATTTGACCTAGAGTAAAAAGCTTGAGTTTCTGCACTGCTGAACAGCACATTGTGTGAAATAAATAAGCTTTAGTACCAATTTATTTTAATTTTCTTATATATTGAGCTTTGGCACCACTAAATTATAATGTATATGTATGTCTCTTGTGCTCTCATTGCACTAGTAGTAATGAAAACAGGGGATCCCCGGGATATTTTTTTACTTTTGCTATACGAAACTAACGTGTTGTTGTTGTTTTATAACGCTGTAATAGTTATCGTTCAACGAATAAACACGGGACAAATAAAATAAAAGGTTTCAAAATTTGAAATTGTGGTCTCTGTTTTTTCTTGTATACAAATTAATGGATAAAAATGCTTCGTCAGACAAGGAAGAAATTTTTGTAGAAAGTGAAGATCAACTGAAATATCCCGAGCTATCTAAGAGTTCTAGTGAAAATAAAAGTGAGATTGTGCCTTCTCAGGCAACGATAGTAAAACATGGTAAAATAAAATATTTCAAGGAACTTTTTATAAAAAGATATGGAAGAGTTGAAACAAAAAACATTGTCAGCATGTTACTGGGCTTCACCCGATATTTTTGTTCAAGAATTACAAAGGAAGAGATTTCAAGTTTTCAGTGATTTTTCCCACCTCCCGTAATAAACATAATTTTGAAATATACCAATAATGAAGGTAAAAGTGTTTATGGTAATGTTCGGGCTGATGTTGATGACACAGAATTTTTTGCATTTATTGAAACACTTTTGTTACCTAAAGTGTACAGGTAAAATAATGACATTTCGGAAAGTTTGGGGGATTCTAAGAAAGGTAGATCGATCTTTAGGGCAATCATGACATTGAAAAGATTTAAAAATCTTTCAAGAGTAATAAGACTTGACTTCAGGGATACTCGCAGTGAATAAAGAATTTTAAATAAGTTTGCACCAATTCGTGAATTGTGGAATCAACGGATTGACATATCAACAAACCTTTACAATCCATCTCAAAGTGTTACTATTGATGAGCAGCTAGTCGTATTTAGAGGAAGATGTCTACTACGTTAATATATACCATCAAAACCAGCTAAATATGGTACAAAATTTTGGGTACTTTGCGATCGTGCTATAAGTTATGCCTGGAATTTTCAACCGTATACAGGCAAAAAAAGAAGATATACCTGAAAAAAAAATAAGGTATGCGTGTAGTTTTTGATTTGATTGTTCGTCTGAAAGGTCATAATTTGAGTGCGGACATTTTTTTTATATCATGTTAATTGGGGAAAAAATTACTGGAAAAACAGATAACTTTAGTAGGAACTATATGTAAAAATTAATTATTACAAAAACTATTCGAAAATTTGAAGTGTATACTTTTATATATTTAAGGTACTCAGATGTTTGCAAAAATGTTTATGAAAAATATACCTAACCTAAGGGTGCCCCGGTAGATCAGTGGCAAGTGCACGAGTCTACCAGTCTGGGGGTTGTGGGTTCGATTCCCACCAGAGACCCTGGTAAGTTTGCTTCATTTTCTGTTCTTTCTTTCTTTCTTATCCTTCTCTAAATTTTCTTCTTTCCTTCCATCTCAACCTATTCTATCTGCCTTTCCAGGTAACACAAAGGGACCGAATTAAGTGGACCCAAGTGAGCTGTATCCTTTCCTTCAACAGCTGCCTGTTCTACCTAACCTACCTAACATATACTACAAATATATACATAGAAATAATATTTAGACTTTAATAACACACATAAAACAATAAAATTTTTACCTATATATAAAATTTTCTCTTTGGGTCAAATTTGACCCAAAGAACGTTAACGTAAGTAATTTTGAGGACCTTATGAAGGTTAATAGCAACAATATACAATATTGATCTTTTTACCCCTTAGAGTCAAAATTTAAAAAAATGTACCAAAAACTGTATTCGTAGTTTTTTAAAATCTATCGTACGCAATAAAAATTTGTTTCTATCTTTTTTAGTTTAGAAGTGACAAGAAGGACCTTAATTGTGTCGATATATAATCTTTGATATCTTTTACTTCTAAAGGTCTAAAATATCAAAAACGAAATACCAGACACAGATCCACGATATTATTTAAATACGATACCTTTTAAAATTGTTGCTATTGTGTTTAGGTCAGCAGATATCAATTGATCGATTTTTCCTTATTCGGTCTTTTTTAACCCTTTTTTGGTTGAAACTTCTCAAAATCCTATCCTGTTAGATACGTGGAAAAATCCATGTTTTAAATTTTAAGCTCTACCTCAATGCGCTTGTGCGGGGCAAAAAAATAATGCGATTTGGTTAAAGTTTTAAGGGCTGAACTTTCAGACCTTGTGTCACAATATTCCGGCCGGCAACTTTAAAATTTCAATCAAAAATTTTCAAATTTAATTAAAAAACTATTTCAGGAGGTGACTGTTAATATTGTTAGTCTAGACTCAGTGGACCAAACTCCAACAAAATCGATTCCTGCAACTCGACCAGCAGCACACTCTTGTTTGCTTTGTAGTTAATGCGCATGCACACCTTGTGTATAAACAAAATTAGGGTAAATCAAAAACTCACAGAAGATGAACCTACATTTTTTTTATTGAAGTTATTAACTATTTTTGTTATTTTTATTATATGAAAAAAATGTAATTTAATTTTTTCACGTGTTTTAGTTTTATATATTTTCCAATTTAAGATGTTTAAATAGTAAAAGGCTTGTTAAACAAAATGCAAAATTCGCTTAGCTTCAAAATTATTTTTTTTTTATTTTAAATAAGCTGGAAATAATAAGAAAGATTTCGTTCAAAAATTAAAAAAAAAATTTAGCTATTTTATTTATTCTTGAACTAATTGTTTTTAATACAAATTTTGCCTTTTTTATTTGGCTTAAGTTCATATGATTTCTTTTTATTAGAAGAAATAAATATTTTCCGTTAATGCTGAAAGAAATCTGAATTTGAAAAAAACAAGAATTTGTATTAAAACAATTAGTTCAGCAATAAATAAAAAGCATATAGACCACACATAGCACGGTACAAAATAATCTATAAATTTCAATTCATTTTTCGTTGACAAAAAAAAATAAAAATATTTAACGCCCCCCCTATTGTATAATATACAATAATAAAAAGCGTTTTATTGCATCTGAGAGATGGATTAATGCTTGACCGTTAGTAAAGTGTTGCCAAAGAGACTTTAAATGCAAAAGAGCATAGTGTATATGGAAAAGTATACTTCGTCTTAACTTACAAAATAAAAAAAGGAAAATAGATAATCCGTTTTCCTTTCTGTGTTACATGTAGGTTAATTAGGTGATGTTTACAGCCAAAAGACACCACTACCGTTCAAAGAGTACTGATGATGAATTTGCGTATCGGTAGAAAAATTAGCTTTTTTTCAAATTAAAGTTTCTTTCAACATTAACGGAAAAATAATAATTTCTTCTAATAATAAGATATTATATGAAATTAAGCCAAAGTAAAAAGCAAAAAAAAAATAAATAAAACTTTAGTTCACAGATATACATAGATAATAAAGTGCTAAAATATTTAACATAATGACATCTCAAATAAACTTTTACTATGAACTTTAGGAATTTTTAATAAAAGAGTCTTATAAGCAGAAAATACGCATTAATAGAATAAGTTTGTAAAGAAATGGAAACGTATTCTTAAATCCATTTTAACAACTTCTTTTGGGATGGAGGCTTTAGATTTCTAAATATAACTGTAATCCTTTTTGAGGTTTTATAATTTATTTTACCAAATACTTATATTAACCATTTTAAATTTATAATTTTGGAATTTTTTGTAATAATAAAAATCAATTTCACAAAAAAGAAATGAAATATCTATAACCCGTTTAAATTACTATAAAAAATTTATATTTTAACCAGCAAAGATAATTTCATTTGTAACCCAATATTTTTTAAATTGCCTTTTTTTAAAAAAAGGAATAGTTGCAAATGAAGGAATAATAAAGTAGCACTTTAACTCAATTTTTAACTACATATTGGCTGTCAATAACACCTGCTGGTAAACCAATTACAAAAAATGTAATGCCTTCCAAAAAAAAAGAAAATTTTTTTATAATAAATACACTTAATCTACCAGCCAGCCATAGCAAGCGGCTAAACAAAAAATACCTTTAATGGTAAGGGCTTAAGAATAAATTTGTTAGACAATCGTTTGTGTTTATATATAACTTTCCAAATCGTTTTTATATTCATCGTAACATCCACACTTTACAAAAGAAATAAAAACAGAATTATTATACGCAAGTAAGTAAAATAAAATTGATTGATTTATTGCCATCGATTTGTTGGTTTCTATTATATCTTGCTTGGTTACTTTTTGCTTTTGTCCTTTTAAAATTGTTTATCACTTTTGTTATCGGTTATATTTTTAATGAAAAGAAATGTGTCAAAAAATTATCACAGGAAATAGTTAAATTAATAAAAAAAATTTAGATCATTCTTAGGTTTAAGTCATTTTGTGTTGGTAACCTCTAAGATATCATTTGCCATGCTTAAATTTTTAAAATCCTACAAATATACATATTAACGTTTTCTGCTTACAAGAAGATGCATGCATGGATAGCTTTACAGAAGTTTAACAGAATTTTCCCTTCAAAGACACAAGAGGTGGAATGTCCTCAAAGTAACTCATCAGTTTTTTGGAGAAATTTTCTAGAAGCAAATTGATCAAGGCTCTGGATGTATGTGTCCGGCTGTGTCTGCAGTCGCCCCATCGTGTTAAAACCACGTGTGTAAAGAGTACGATTGGTACTGGTAGGTTATCAATCGTACTCTTGGCAAAAACAATTCTGTAATCATGCGTCGATAACTTTCACCGTTGACATTTGTTGCCTGGCCTTGAGCATTTTCAAAGAAAAAATCCTCACGCGAGGATAGGGCGAACAAATCAGTTTCTCTGGGGCAATGCAATGGTTTTTAATGTTTTAATCGAGGGATGCGGGTTCTTGGCCGTTTAAGTGACAATGATCCTCGTCGCTCAAACAAATAAGATTTACAATGAAAAACAGCTCCAACATCGTTTCATAAAAAATTTGGCAAAAATCAAAGCCATTTTTTTTAGTTCTTGAACGCTTTGAATTTTAAAAAGATGGAGCTTCAGATCCTTCTGCGAGGCTGCTCTTTTTCGTATTGGATTTTTACGAAAACTGCTGTCAACCAGTTCAATGTTTTTGGGAGTCCTTGAAGATTGACTGGACCCTGGATATAAAACATTCATAGCCGAAGCAGATATGCGGAGTCTCTGCATCTTTGATCGGATTAAATTTACACTCGACCCATCTTGTATTCGCCGAATAAGTAACTTTGAACAAAATTATCGACGACCAGTTACGCATTCTTAAAAAATGTCTCTACAGCAGAGCTCACTCGTCCACTGCAACATCGTTACTGACAAATACGCACAATCGATAGTTCTATTGGCGCCACTCTCCCTCTTTACTGTCTGTTACTTTTTAAAATAATCGTATTTAAAAATATGCAAAAAAGAAACAGCAAAATTGACGTAAGATGAACTTGAATAAAACTTCTCTTAAACATATTAAAAGCTTTGGTTGTCTTGGCAGCATTACCAAGTGAAGGCATTACAAACTATCTCAACTGCACCAGACGATGGCACGGTCTTTATTATTTAATAGGGAAACATGCCGTAAAGGACTAAAAACTAAGGATGAAATTTTTAACTCCTGCAATTAAAGTGCGAGACCAGGAATTCTGCTGTACGTAATATTAATGCATTGACAACTTTTACCAACCAATTCCTGAGAAGAATCTTTAAATATTCAGGCTTAACATTTTAAATAATGCAAGCCTACGGTTATGACTTAACTAAGCAGTATAGTAAAAAACTCGATTGTTAATGGGAAAAGTTGGTTGAAAGCACAAAAAAAAATTAAATTAAACAAAACTGCTTAAAAAGGGTCTCAATTTGTGATTGTCTTACAATGGAGCAATGGGGTAAAAATACGTAAATAGTATTGTTTCTTGGGAAAACTCTGTTATTAGTTAGGGGCTTTTAGAAGTTGTTTATTCTATTTAATTGATTTTTGATGTATTAATCTATTTTAAGATTTCTATTAAATTTATAATTTTAAGTAGAATCTACTTTCCTAAAGTGTAAAAATTAGAGCCTTAAAATTTTATTTTGGTTTTCTGCTTCCTTAAAATTTCCTTTCATATTTTGTTATTATAAAACTTAAGCAAATTTAAATTTTGTCCTTTCAGCTTAAATCTTAGAAATTCACAAAGGAAACCAACAAATTTTGAAAGGAACCTAATTTTCCAAATATAACATTTCCGTCTGTTACTAAGACAACTAAAAGCATTCACTAAACTTTAAAAACAGTTTGTTTGCGCGTTTACTTGCATGTGTATGTGTGTTGTAAGAGAAAAATGAAAGGAAGTTCGCTTATGGACTTTAGTTTCACGTTTGCAATGTACACACACACACATATACACATCCAATTTTTAAATACAAAATGCCAAAACATAGAAAGTTTTGGCTCAGAAAAATATTACAAAAATTGTTAAATAACATTTTCTTGTAGCTTTGTCATGTTTGCATATATTTTTCTTGCTACACTTTACATGATAGCCGCTAAACATGTTTTGAAAAGTAGTTAGAACTTTAAGGAAAAAAACTTAAAGAGTATAATGGCACACACACACATCTATATATATTCCAAATTTGCATAAAAATACTACTATGAAAAGAAGAACGGAAGTGTCTAGAAACCTTACAAGAACAAGAAAAAAATTAAAAACAAGCAACACTGAAATGTTATTTGGTGTAAATAAAAATATAAAACTGATTTTTTCGTGCAAGCGTACTATTGAACCAAAAATGCCAAATATATGCCGAAATAATATAAAAAACATTGTCTTAAATATGAACAATAGATTTCAAGAAAATAATTAATGATGCGGAATCTTCTAGTCAGCTTGGAAAGACCGAAGTCAAAGGTTAAGCAGGGAAATCATTTATTTTGTTAAAGATAGCACTCCCTGTCTAAATCTAAATAGATTTTCTTTTTCTTTGCAAAGAAAAATTATTAATGCTGTTTTAATTATAAACAAACATATATGGGTGATTCTGAGATTACCAGTTAATACGTTGTTCCTGTTATTTTAAATCGGGAAAATAAAATATATCTTGTTTTCTTATTTATTTTTGAATACAACCTTAAAAGGTCTTCGCAATCACTAAAACAGCTTTTGTAAAAATTGTTTTATTTAAACAAAATTACCTACTTAAACCTTACTTTGTGTTTTTTGAGTTTACTTTTGATACCAGCTCTTGATTCATGCCTACCAATTAAAGGTAAGAACTTTAATTTAAATCTAAAAAAATTCTTTATATATTTTCCATTCCCCCGTCAACAAAAAGGGCCAAGGAAATGACATTTATCAGAAAAATGAAAGTTTAAAAATGAATTAACGAAGCAACATTTTTTAAACGTCTTGCAATGGTAATGAATTTATACAACTTATAATAAAGAAAAAAGTATAAATTTACTGGTCGACTGGGGAAGTATTTTAAAAAATTTGCATAATAAAAGTAAAATTATATAAAAAATTGTTGTGCGCTATGATAGCTGAGTAGCATAAGGTACAGGCACCTTCATCAGTAGATGTACTGATTTTTGGTTTAGTGTACTGATTAAAAATCTAGGCACTGAAAGGTACTGATATTTAAGAAAAATTACATATTTTTTTATATAAAATTATATTTTAAATTATTTTCTTAAAAAACTTGTTAAATTACCACCAAACTAGATAGTAAACCCAATACACATATATGCATGAAGTGAACCAACTAAAGTTTAAACGTTTATTTTACACGAGCGACTATTTCGTGACCCTTTTTTTCTCCCAAACGATTGCTTTTTGGCCCTTGAAAATTAAAAAAATCCTCGTTTATGTGTTTCGTACCTAGTTTTATAACTAATATTTTCCAACAACATTCTTGTTATGCGAACGCTTTTTTTGTAACAGGTGTCGTCGTTTAAGCATTCAAACGTAGTGTCTTGACGAGCAATAATTTTGTTCTACCAATGAACAAAATTTTGTTTGCACATCGTTTTGTCTCGTATGGACCGCTCATGTCGATGTTTTTTCTTGTCAGAGAAAATGTTTGCTCAACCATGTCTGCTATCAAACGCCATTTTGAATGTCAAGAACAACATTTAGTATCAAGGTGGCATTAGTTTTAGATTTCTTATATATTAATTTCGAGATTTAAAACTGATAAAAGAAACTTAAGCCGCAAAAAAATACTACTTGATTAATATATAACACTATCATAGAAATAAACTATGAATCGACAAATTTTTTACAGTTATTCTACCGACGTCATGTTCTCATCCTGACAAATTTTTGGCTAGTCAAGACGTAGTGTAAAAGACCAGCCATACGCAGGTTTTTTGTGAATTGTTGGGCTTTAAAAGCGACTTAAAATTTTGTTTTAGTTTCCTTAATAAAAATCTTAATTTGAGATATAAAAGTTTTTAAAGCTGTTATCAATTTAAGCAATACTACTACTCCCTTTAAAAAATGTTTATTTTGAATAAAAAAAACAAGAGAGAGATCGAAATGTCCTTGCAGTCAAATAAAGAAAAAAATTGTTTGATTTAACGTTAAAATTAAAAAATGCACCATGAAGAATAAATATTGCAGATTTATGTTAAAAGAGTAAGCAAACCTTTTTTTTCAGTGGATTAGTATAAAACCATTTTATGTGTCGATTACGTACAGCATCCCAAATTCAGTCGCGTTACTCAGCGGCCACCAAGAATTCTCGGTTGCCACATTGTAAAACATTTGCTAATTAAAATTGGCAACCGATATTCGTATTTGGCATCAGCAACCAGTAACCAAGCTAGAGTATAATTGCCATACATAAGCGTCACATTTGACGGACTATAAAAAACATTAAAAGAATTGAACGATTTTTGAATTGAACCAAATTAAAAGTGGTGAGATGGAGAATATATAAAAGAAAAGGTGTTGCCATGATATGGAAAAATGAATGGCAGGCCGTAAATTTCGTTCTATCCCAAGGATTAACAATTGTTAATAGGAGTATGTGTAGAATACAAATAGTATTTCCGTATTCAAATTTCAATTAAAACTCGGGTAAAATAGATGATATTTACTACCAATGCTCAGTACCGAACAAAGAGTGCTGATGAGGAGTTGTAGCGGGCTCTGAAGATGCATTCCACTCCGCTAGTGTCGGGAAACTAAACTTTTTCCAAATATTTCTTCAATGAAAATCTTATCACAATAAACTTGAACTAATTAGCCTGATAAATAATAAAAGAGATTTTTTTTATCGTTTGAGGCTTTTTGGAAAAAAATCTGCCTGTTTTAATTAATTATTTTTTTTATATATTTTTTTTAAACTCAATATTTTTTTTTTTATTTTTTCTTACAATCTGCACTTTGGCACAAGAACGGAAGACGGAAGGACGAACATGCTTAAATCAACTTAGCAAGTCACTTAGGTCGCCCGCCATGGCCAAAAGTGGTTCTTAGACTATAGAAATCAAAAAAACTTTTTATTACAAAACAAGTAAGAGCGTTATATTCGGCTGTGCCGAATCTTATATACCCTTCACATTGGTCTTTAAATATACCCAGCCGAGTAATTTTGTACTACAAATAATATAATAAAAATCCTTGTGTGAGTTTTAAAGTCCATAGAAAACTTTGCAAAATTTTAACGTTCGTATGAATAACGTTTGAGGTCGACAGTAATGCAAGTTTTTGACATTATTTATATTAAAAGGTTAATAAAAGATGTTAATTTTTATGGGATGTACTAGTCCCCCCGCTCCTCTCCAACTTTTTTTCCAAAGTGTATGAATTATTTGATTATTACTTTTGTGAAATATTCGAAGTCGATAGTTGTTATGTTTTCCAGATGTGGCGTATCGCAAATTTCATAAAAATCGTTAATTTGTATCGGAGCTACCCCTTTTTTTGCCCCCACCCAAAAAGTTTTTTCTTTAAAGCGTAGCCATTATTGCCCAATAACTTTTTGTAGAACATTTGATTTCGATATCTGTTATAGTTTCCGAGATATAGCGTATCGAGTATTTCATAAAAATCGTTAATTTGTATGGGAGCTACCTCTTGTTTTGCCCCCACTCAAAAAATTATTTCTCAAGAGCGTAGCCTTTGATGTCCAATCACTTTCTTTAGAACACTTGGTTTCGATATCTGTTATAGTTTCCGAGATATAGCGTATCGAATATTTCACAAAAACCGTTAATTTGTATGGGAGCTACCCCTTTTTTTGCCCCCACTCAAAAATTTTTTTCTTTAAAGTGTAGCCCTTAGCGTATAATTACTTTTTGTAGAACATTTTAAGTCGATAGCTCTTATAGTTTACGAGATATAGCGCATAAAATATTTCACCAAATTTGTGCAATTGTAGGAAAAATACCCCTTTCCCTGGTCCTATCTGAAAAAACTTTTTCCGTTATTTAGGTCTCTTCTTTAGGAGTATCCGTGCCAAATTTTGTGGCAACAGTGACTATACTTACTGAGATATATAGGGATATATGCACGGATTTTGTCCTAAAAAAAATGGGTTACTTTGGGTTTTCGCTTATATCTTGGTCAATTGTGAACCGATTTTGCTGATTTTAAATAAGCGATTGTTAGCGGGATATTTGCAATAGTTTGACACCATTAGCTGGTCTGTATCTTTTTATTTGACTCCGGAAACTTGATTTCAACAGACGGACAGACGGACAGACAGACAGACAGACAGACAGACAGACAGACAGACAGACAGACAGACAGACGGACAGACGGACATGGCTATATCAACTTCCCTATCTATAAGGATCCAGAATATATATTCTTTATGGGGTCGCAAATGAATAATAAAGAAATTACAAACGGAATGACAAAGTGATATATACCCTTATCACTATGTGAAGGGTATAAAAAAACGAAAAGTGTATTGATACGAACCAAAAATAAATGGTCACCCTTAATATACATATTTAATTTCCCTTTATACTACAAAGTGGGTTCTGGCCTTTTTTTATTAATATTAAGTTTTTATTCTCATTTAAAAGTTCCTTAATAACTTTAAAAGCCATAAATCAAAGTTACAAAATTTTAATAAATTGTGGCTTTTCCGCCTTCCGTTGTAATACCAAGTAATTTTAATTTATTAACTAAATTACCGCAACAACTTTTGACGTAAAAGTTTAAAACTTTTTTATTTATGTAAATTACGAGTAAGACGAGTTCAATTTAATAAACTGTCTATGCAAATCTTTAAATAAACACAAAAGTTTTTATGTATATTCTTATTAAAATTGTCTTGTCTTTTTAATTGAAGTGACAAGCGAAATAAGTTACAAAAATGCTAAAGATAATAATTGCTTGGTAGCTAATTTCAGAATTTATAAACAAGTACTAATTTACCCTTCTAAATATTGTCTTTATGAAACAGATTTTAAGAATCTTAAATGCACCGTAGAAGCCAAGTGAAAAGAGATCGATACTTAGTTTAATTTAATTTTATTCAGTTTACTTAAGTTAATTTTATTTTATAGTTTGTTATTGTCATCGTTACCACTTTTTTAAGAAAAGGTGTTGGCGAAAATTAGTGGTAACAAATTAAAACAGAACTAGGTGTATCCTGATTTTACCAATTTAACTTTGACTGGAAAAGCTTGACCTTTTAAAAATTTAAGCACAGAAAATATGTTATGTTGACCTTTGGGATTATATGTACTTTTGTTAATTTTTCTTTATATCTTTTACGTTTTGTCTTTCTTATTTGACTGTTCTTAGGCTAGACTCTAAATTCGATTTGCTTGTCTTGTTCTTGCAAAATTATAAATAGAAAACCCTTTTAAATAAAATCCCTAAAACTTTGGTTTGACAACAGAAGATTTTAAGTAAAGAAGTTTTAAAAAAAGAAAATGTCAAGGGTGTTAAAATATTTATTTACTCCACCTTAATCTTAGAAAAAATTTTAAAAAATTTGTAAGCATTTATTTTAAGTTTTCCCTTTAACAATGTTTAAAAATTTAAACAGGTAAATAAGCTAAGCGCACGTGAGTCTGGTGTTTATTTCCTGAAAACTGTATTCGAAAGATTCGAACATAAAAAAATTTTCTATTAGAATTTTTACACTAAGAGCATTGACAGCTCAAACGAAAGAGTCAAATTTTGATTCGATTTGAATGCAGTAAGTTTTTTTTCTGCATTAATTTTAAAAAACAACACTTTTCAAAGGAGTTTTTTATCGTTACAAATGTTAAAAAGCAGGACGAAAAGAAGTTTGTTTCATAGAAACAAATGAGAAGTCAAAAGGTAAAAGTGGACCAGCTAAAAAAAAGAATCATTTCACAATAACTTGCCCACTTTCGTAATTGGTTTTTTACAAATAAAGGGTGGTACAAAAGGAGATATAAAAAATCAGTAATTTTAGTTTGCTCATAATATTAAATCAAAGCTTTATCTGGTATCTTGAAGAGGCATACTGGAACACCAAGCTGGTCTAAAAATTTCTATTTTTATATTTTGATAATTAAATTTTTGCTAATGCGGACTAATAGTAAGTATTCAAACCTTTAAACTAAGTAACTAATACTAGTTCAGCTAGTACCAGACAAAAATCTAAAATCTTATAACCAAATAAAATATTTTCAGTGGTATCGTCTAAGCTCAATAGTATCCCTTCTATTCAAACGAGTGTGCCCACAGTGCCGCAAGATGTTTTGTTCGAGCGCATTTGGATGTGTTTTTCTAGCTTATTTCAAAACTTGTCCACATAGTTTGGATTTTGCAATTTTCTAGTAAAATTTGAAGGGCCCTATAGATGTAGCTGCTTTTTATATACCAATGATCGATAGTTTTCATTCCTCGGAATATGCTTTGAAATCGTTAAATATTCTTCATGTTGGAGTAGGAAGCATTACCTCATATTTTTTTCCTGAAGCATCAAATTGGTTTCAAAATTGAGTACTATAGCAGAAATTTAAATCCACATATAGGCCAAAGTTTTTAGTAACAAAATTTGGGCAGTTATGGGATTTTCTACGTGAGGCGGCGATCCAGGTGAATGCCAAGATATTCTGTCTCAACATGTTGAGGCAATTTTTGGTTGTTATCAAGGATTGGAATGCACGTCTCTTTGCGTAGCTTAAAAATTACACGGCCACATTTTTGTTTATTAGTTTTTATTCTTCATAACTTTGCCCATTTTTATACTTGGGCAGCGTGATGTCGCAGTTGTTTCAAAGCCCCTTTTGGGAATTTATGAGTACTGAGAAAGGTGGTATCTTTAGGAAATATCGACGTGTGTCGAAGAATATTGGTTGGGAAGTTTGCTGTGCAAAGTACAGAAGTGGAACTATTGCTTGAAAACAACTTATTTAGTCTCCCCCTTTGATCCTTAGTTGTCGCATGGCTATGAACTTCACTAATATGTTAAAAATATTGGCTCCAAGGTTCAGCCTCAGTTTGTTAAACTCCCATACTTTGTCACTTTGTTCACCTCTGTGGGTTTGTTAGATGGTACTATGTTGACGTCTTGAGCCAAGTTGGTTATGTGTAATGCGGCTGTTGTCATTCAGGATTGCTTATTTAGCTTACTCATAAGCAGTTCTCAAAAAATTTCGATTCAGCTGGAAACATACCTTCTATACCTTTTTCAGGCTTAGGAGTCATCCGTTCAGGTCGTGTTATATCATTAAAAATAAAAAAGAAAATTTTTTTGCTGAACAAAGCATTTTGTATCCCTTTTTATCAAAACGAGAAGCATTTTTAAGGTTTAAATTATTGATATCTTCTACGACATCAAGAAATCAGAAACGAATTTCTATAGAAACCCTAGCAACAATTAGTCAGCCACGCAGCATATAATTTTGGAGTGAATACGTTTTTTAAATAACTTGCGAGAAGATGACATTTTTTTGTTTTTTCTTGCCCAGGACCTTTTCATGTAACGTCGTAGTGGTTTTGTGAAAATGATTTTCTTAAAACGATGGTGTTTTATAAAAGATGCCATTCTGTATACCTCAGTCAAGTTTTTTTAATTTGTTTACAAATTCCTTTCCCTTAGTTTTAATTTAATGGGGCGATATATACTTTTCTGTTCTGTACGGGCTCTCCTGACAATAGTCTGATGAAGCATGTTCAACGGCTTTTTTAATTTTTTCATTAAGGCTCTTTAGACAATTATTGATGACTTTGCGATTTTTAAGGGGTTGGGTGCTGATAGTTTTTTTCTATTTTAGCCAATTATTAACAAAAATCTTTGAGAAACAATAACAAAGATCTTTAAGCTCCATTAGTTGAATGCAATTTTTTAACTTTGTGGCCAAGTATTTTGATTAGCTCAAAACACCAAAATCTAATTTCTTCAGGCATCATCTAATGTAGCGTACACAATTGTTTGAAGATAAAAGACACTGTTGCCTTCATATAAAACTATCAGAAGTAATATTTATCATAATTTCATATGCCATTGGTTGCACTTACTTCAATTATTTATATTTAAGATTTGAGTACCTATTTCAAAATCACAAAAATTTTGGTTCATTCAGCAACAAAATTATAATCAATAGAAGAACACAATGAATTTTAAAATATTTCTAATGAAAAATTATACAAATTTTTGAATTTGTCAAGACTTTTAAATTAAAAACCAGTTTTTATTTCTCTTTTTACTTCAACATGAAATTTTTTAATTTTAAGTCTTATTCATTCTTAAAAAATATTTTGTACCCTTTGGGAAATCTTTTGAAAAGTTTCTTCAGACCATTAAAAAACAAATCTGAATAATTTTTTTTAGCTGAGTACAGATCCCACAGCTTACCTTTTGTTTTCTAAGCTTTAAAAAACTACAGTTAGCTTCAAGCTAGTGCTTGGCTATGCCACGTTTGCTATTCCTTCATTTATAAGAACTTTTTTTATACTTATCTTTAAGCATTGGGAATTTGTATTTTGTTGTTTAAAATCCTTTTAACATAAACATTTAATACTTTTTTTTAAAGAAAAAAGACAAAAATCTCCCTAAATAAAAGGCATTTTTTATTAAATACTTTAAAAAAGAACCAACAACAAGAGATTAAAGATAAATAATTTGGTGTTACATGCATTAGGGTGGGCCGATTTGTATGGATAAAAATTCGCCGGTATTGTGATAACAATTTTTGAAAAGCATGAGAAAAAATTCAAATATGGCAAAATAAAAAAACACTGTTTCAAAGCCCCCAATTTTTTTGACTTTTTCTCAATTTTTTATTTTAAGGTTTCTTATTAGGTTATAAAAAATCGGCTGATATCATTTTTTTTTTTTTAAATACTATCTTCCTGCTAAGGTGACATATAATACACACAAATATACATTTCCACATAGAATACAATATAACATATGAATGGGTGAGAATAGAAATACGACAGAGAGCATCGAACGTTTAGGCAGAGTTGTCAATTTTTTCCAAAATATTTATTGGCAAAATTTTAACAAAAATCGCAGGAAATCGCTGGAAATCGCCAACAAATAATTGTTTTGTGTTAATGTTTATAACGATAAAATATTTAAAGCTTTAAATGAGGGGTAGCCACGCCCATAAAAATTAAAATCTCAATAAAAGTATTTTTACAAAATTAATTAACATAAAATTTTGTTCGCATATTAACCACTTTCAGGGTCACAACTTGCAAGGCAAAAACATAGGTGGTACCACGCATACAAAAATTAAACTCCTTATGCTGGTACATCTTATGCACCGATTTTTTTTAAAACTAGAACGCATATGCAAAGCTTCCAACTTCAAAGTTCCAACATCAACAAAATGAGCACAGCCCCAGCCACATCCACAAAAAATTAACTTATATAAAGTACCTTTAATTGGCTGATTTTTATTAAACTTTGTCTGCAAACTAACAACTTCCAGAATGAATGATTTTGAGACATAAAAGTTGTGGGTACCTTACTTTTAAAAATCTAACTCATTGTACTGGTACTTCTACTGCACCGATTTGTTGAAAAATTTATACGCAAAGTTTCAAACGGCAAAATGATGAAGGCTAAAAATTGGGCGGACCACGCCCACAAAAACTAATTCTCTTTACAGGTAATTATTTTTGGCTGATTTTTAAAAGAACTTTGTTCGAGTTTAAGTCACTGTCAGGGTAAATCTTTTTTGAGACAATAAAGTGATCGGTTTTACGCACAATCTATTAAACCTTATACTGGTACTTCTGCTGTACTGTCTCTTTTTTTAAATTTGTACAGATATATAAGACGTCTAGCGTCTGGATTTTTAAGCAACACAATCTACATCCAGAAAAATTTAAATTTTAATTCAGTTGCTGCTTGGATTTTAATAACATTACCTCTGCATATATCATGCCTCTAACACGAGACTTTAAAAATAAAAAGGTAGGTGGCGCCACGCTTATAAAAGTTTTAATCTTAGTACAGTTACTCCTACCGAATCGATTTTTATAAAACTTTGTATATAAAGTAACGGGGTTTACGTTCAAAACTTTAAGGGCAGTGCTACGCCCGCAAAATTTATGACCTCAATAACAAGACTTATACCCCCCGACTGTTATGTATATATATAAAAACATTTTGATGTCTTCTTATGTCGACATTTTGGAAGCTGAAAAATGGGCTCTGCCAAGCCCACAAAAGTTAAACAAATTTTTTTCTTTTTACCTTATCGATGTATATAAGATTTTGTATTAATATTTAAAGGGTATTACGTCAAAGTTTTAAACAAAAGTTTGGTGTTAAGCCCACAAAACTTACACACTCTATAATCGGGTGCTGCATTAATTGTTTTACGTCTTTGAAACATGCTTCCACAACATAATTATGATACTTTGCTCTACCTTTTTTCAACTTAATTGGATTTTTTTTTTTTTTTTTTTTTTTTTTGTTATTCAGCTCAGATGTCTTTTACCTTATCATCAACAACATGAAACAACGTGTATCAATAAGCGTGTTATAATATTAACCATGACATAGTTTGAAGATAAATTGCTATATTTAATAGGTTTTCTCTGTCGTGATTAAATTTTTTACTTTAACACGTTTTCAGTAATTAAAAACGTCAGTGTGTTCACACAATCTCACAGTATTAGGCTACATGCAGTAAAAAAAAATACGTAGTAAGTAAGATAGAAGAAAAACTATAAAATTTACGTTTTGCTGCAGCCTCTGTTGTTAGTTATCGGTAGTTTATTAGTTGTCATAAAAACACAATGTTGTTGGTTCATATTGATGCTTACATGTTTTATGGCGGATAGTGGGTGTTGGATAAAAAATAATATTCCTTGTGCTGCTAACTAAGTTTGCTAAGGGCTTCGAGTTCTATTTTTGCAGACTTTTTAAAAATTTTGGTATCAAAACTATTAACTACCCTGATTCATTACTTGCGACGAGAAATTTATTTTTTACGTCAAACTGAGACATAAGGTGACAGGTGTGACAAAAGAAGGCCTACATTTTATGATCTACAAAAACCTAGCCAGGTCACTTCAAGCAACCTGTATGTTGCAACAATTTCGATTTTTAATTTATTGAGAGGCAATGACACCCCAGTCACGGTTATATTACCGTTGCAAGCAAATACCCGTATTGTGTCGTATTTTAGGTGGTTAATACAGAACAATTGTTCCATTAGCCACACAGCGCTTCTTCTCCAATTTCTTAAAAAAATTTTGAGATGTCTCCTTCACATGAACTTTCCACCGGATCTATGCTTAAGAACCATATATAAGGACGGGATATATCAGTGCTTAGAAGAAAGTTTTTTTTGTCTGTCGGGATATATTTTATCTTTTAAACAGCTTACTTAGTCCAAAGTATCATCTATTGGCCAATATTTTTCTTGTTCTTATCTCAAAACTAACGTTGTTCGTTTTGTTAGTGGCAGTGTCGAAGAAGATAAATCGTTGACTATTTCGTAGTTCTAGTTTTCAACTTGCACTATCGGTCCAAGTCTATTAAACGCCTTGTGCATTGATACCACCAATTTTGTTTCATTAACATTTACAGCCAGACCCACTTTGCAAATTCTTTATAAACATTTTATATGTGAAAATTACTGCCCGCCAGGTACGCCCCATGATTTTGATATTAAACAAAACAAACAATTTAATTTGTTCATAGATATTTGCAACTGAATAAAATAAATGTAGGGAAAATAAACTCACTTAGTGTTTTAATAATTCATAATTCTTTTATTCATTATAAAGATATTAATTTATAGTATTACAAACATAGTTTAGAGTTATTATTTACACTTTTATATTCGGTTGGACAACTTGATCTTATTACGTCAAATTCACAACTTAATTTCAACTTTACAACTTAACTTCAACTTTACAACTTAACTTCAACTTTACAACTTAACTTCAACTTTACAACTTCACTTTCAGACGAAAAGTTCCGTCCAATTATTCTAGAAAGTTACTCGTTCGTCTGTTGTAACTTTCTAAAACAAATCGGCCAACAATGCACTTGTCTTCTTTTCACCAACGTCATATCTTATTTAGTCATAGCTTAGTCAGTAGTCAGATCGTAACCCTACTCGTCAACATACCAGCAATCTTCTAGAATTTAACAAACGGAGATTAACCCAGACATTCCCAAACAATCCTTTCTGTTGAATTAGAATTTCATCCCACATAAAAGTCATGTTGTCCCTCACTTTTTGCTTATTCAGATCAAAATTTCATTATAAGTGACATAAAACTCAGGGGAAAAATCACGGCAAGCGACTCGAATCGAAATTCTACTCAATCGATCGAGTTGTCAATGCTTTTAATATAGGAGCTCTTATAAGAATTTTTTAATTTCGATTCGAATCGAATGCCGTAATTTGCTTTCAGGTTTACCTTTGCATATGAAATAACATAATTATTTCTTGTTGTCTCCTATTGTTACTTTATATACAAACGAAATTTACTTTTAAGAATTTATTAAACATTCTTTATATTTAAATTGCTTACTTACTCTGATTCCATCCAGCACTCCATAAACAATTTGATATTTGTTTTTTTATTATAAGGATGCAAATTATATTTTATTATATAATCGCTTAAAGCACCACTAAATGGCCCGGACATCCGTCATTTTACTAGAGAGGATTAGTTGCTTAAAGATTATCTTTTTAAAAAATTCTTAAGGCATTAAGGGTTTTTAAGTTAGTTATTGACAAGGTCTTAAAAATGTATCGTTTGGATGGTGATTGCCGTTCATGTTAATATATAATCTTAGAGCTTTGTATTGTTTTCAGAAAATGTTAAGATGATTGTAGTGATTTTGCATATTAATGATATACAAATAAAATTGCAAGGTTACATAATAAGTCTTATGAACAAAAAAATAATTCTCTTAATAAAACACAGTATTATTGGGATAAAATTTGCCGTAAATTATTAAAAAAAATAGAATAAAAATAGTTCTTACTAAAACATAAGTAAAAAAATTGAAAGCTATAGTTAACCGCATACAAAAAAATTTTGTTTTTTAAGCTCGTCGTTCAAATATCTTGTATGTACTTTGTATATGTAAAAATATATTTAAAAAAAATTTCAAAATGGAAGCAAAAACCAGTTTTCATTTAAAAATAAAGTTACTTACTACTTTTGGACTCTTCGTCCTTTTTTGAAGAATATTAAATCATTTCAGTACCACTTAAACGAAAAAAATTTGGAACATCTACATGTAACCTAAAAGGTTTGTTCTCTTTAAGTGTAAAAATATGTAGCACATCTTAAGGGGTTTTTTAAACTGCCACAAAAGAAATGTCAACATTTTTTCTTAGACAATTAAACAACATACATATCTCTAGAAGAGCTTGTGCGTTTCAGCTATTGAAAGAATATTGCAAAATATATGTTCCTGCTTCTAAAATAATATGGCACATACCTTTTAATATGGTTTGAATTTAATACCAAAACTAGTTTTCAATAAATTGTGGCAATTTTATATCAAAAGTACATGTGCTTACGTAGGTGGGTCAATTTTTAATGACCTTATATTTTGTTCATGATTCCATACTAAAAATAATAAGTTTAAAATAAAATGTTTCTTAAAAAAAATTATATTAAAAAATTTGGGTTAATAATCATGACTGCAATATGCTTTTAAAAACAGGAGCTCTTTAAAACGTTACTATCAAAAAGCAGAAACAATATAAAAACACGCAAGAAAATTTTGAATTTATCCCACCTAACAATTATAACAGATAATATAAAGTAACATAAATATTCCAGACACTTTAATTATTTTATTATTTTATTGTCACACAATTACATTTAAACATATCAAGATAATGTATCTAATGGGACAACGACAAAAACGAAGGCAACATTGCAGTATCTACGTATGAGTAAATAATTTATGTCTTGTGTGCTTTAAGAGATAAAAGGAAAACATTAATTATTTATTCTATTGTTCAAATACAATTATATCGTATAAGAGTGGCAAATATTCACGACTGTAAATAAGCGATTGTAGTTTTTGGAAAAATCAAAATTATGGTCTGAGACCCACTTTCCAGTACAACGACTGACTCAGAATCACTTTCTAAGTGGATTTAGTTATGCCCACCCATCTTTTCATCCATCCAGCTGAATGTTCGTGAATACATTTAAAAATGCTAAATTTTGAAAACAGTTTGTTGAAATTGGGTACCTTTTGATCGGATAATGTTTTAACATGGCTCCTTTTTCAATGTTGTTCCGAAATAAACATTTTGGGCTATAAGTGACTCGAATATTTTGCTTTATGTCATCAGCTAGTACTTTTAATACCAGTATGATCGGTATATTTTCTGCTATTTGTGAACATTGGTCTTCTCTGCAGCATACCCCTCGGTAACCAAATTAACTCCATTCACGAATGCCTTCTTAACTGGCATATACTGCACATAGTGGTATTTAAAATAACAAAAATCATGGTGTTGGGTTAAGTATGGTCAGCCTTGACTGACTGTAAGTTTTTAGCTGGTTTTAAATAAGCCAAACGAAATGTGCGGTTGGTCCATTACTGGCCACACCTCTAATAGTAGCCGATTACACCGAAATCGAGTTAGTGCCACTCGTGAAAGTACTTAAGCCTCCTCAGGCTTTGTTAATGCAAATTAAGGTGTTTTGTATAAAATGATCTGACTGGTTGCTCTACAGCCTTTTTTATTTTTTTCATGTCAATATCGTTACAAATATTTATATTTATGCTTAAGATTCAGCCATTCAAAAGTTTAAATTTAAAAAAGCAGTAAAACAAAAATGGTTTAAAATTTTGCCAAATAAATTTTTTGACTTGAAATTCAATTTGTCGAGTAAAAAACAAATATATTTTCGTTCATATGATTGCTGCTGCTAATCTTAGAATAACCTATTCGGTTGAACTAATTTATGAGCCATTTTTTTTGGTGTATGGGGTTGTATCCGGCAATGGCAGCAGTAATGTTGGCTTTCAAATGCTCGATTGCCTCCTGTTTGTCGGCGTTCCAGAGAAAATTTGTACCTTTTATCCTCTACAACTGCCTCGAAGTTGCGGTTATAAGTTATAAACACAAGTACCTAAGTCTACCTCCTCGTGGTATCAACCGAACAACTTTCAGTAACTGAAAGGCTAACAGACATGGCTAAACCTAAAACAATTTGTCTTGGGCTAAATATGATCAGTGATTCACTGGTCTGGCTTGAGGCAGGTTTCCCTTGTTGTCGCTGTGTCATGTACATTGCCATTAAAAGGCACAGCAATACAAGGTTCTAAGGGTAGGAATTTTACAGAAGTAGATTTCCGAGGCTGACCAGAGTCCTATCTGGTACCACGGGAATTAGTTGGCCCCATTTGCTTACCAGTGCATGAACTGATTATTGGTGAGGCCTCCTTCGGGAGTTCACGTGGTGGCTGTGGTTATCCGTAAGCGAGGCAACTGAGAACGAGTAACCGCGTAAGTGGTCTTATATGAACTTAAGGCTCTCAAGATAGAGTCTCTAGTTTTGGTGGGTCTACCCAGGCACATGAGCAAGTGTCAAAGTAGGCTAATAGATAAAAGGTGTAAGTGTGCTTGGAAGTAGGTGAATAGGGAAACAAGCTTTCCTAGGATCTTTAATAAGATTCCGTGTCAAAGTAGTAGCAAATAATGAAAAGGCCGGCATTTTATCATGTTGAAGCATGTGCGTCACTCGGTCCTGACTGTTGGTGAGAAAATTATGAACCATTGACGAAAGTGGAGAAATTAATTTAACTAAATGAAAAGAGATCCTTCAAACAGAGCTGGGTGTCGCATTCATTGGTTGCGACATGATATTCATAGTCTTTCTTGCTTAAGGTTGGGTGCTGTCTCACAAGCGTGTGAAGAGGTGTCTTGTCAGCGTGGATCTGTTTTGATTATAAAGAAGCGAGATCAAAACTAGAGACGAAATTCAGGTTTAGATAGCCCAACTCCTCACCAAGGGGTCTGTTGTGCTGTTGAGTGTTGAGTGTTGAGAGCACCATGAGTTCTTGCCCGTACGGCAGGTGTCACGTTAAACCCTTAACGATGACCCCGGAGTTGTCACTACACGGGCGCAATGTAAGACCGACTGTCATTGATTTTTCCTTTAAAAAATATTTTTGAATTTATAACTCTCCTGAATTCGTCCTTAGGGGAATAAAAATGTATAAAATGTTACCTTAATCCCTATCCGCATCACCATAGAGGCTTTCCCTAAATAACTTACAAACATGACGTAAGAACGCCCATTACATCACCAAAGTCGGCTTGAAAGGAATAAGGGGTATGACCAACCCCCATTAGACTCCCTCCAGAACATATTCCTATAACTTACTTACCCCTTATATTAATCGGCTAAGGGAGCTTCCATTCAAGGTTTAGGAAATTGTACTTAATCCTCCTTCTACAGCTTCTAGTGATCCCGTGGTAAGTCAAATATAAGACTGACCTCCAAATATAGCGCTCTTACTTGTTTTTTTTATTTTTACCATAATATTAAAAAAAAAATTTTATTTGCTGCAATAAAAAAATTCTTTGTTTAATTTTTCTAAAGAAATATTTTCTATTTTGCTTTAATTTTCTTATTTTGTATAAAAACCGGTCAAAAACAGGCAATTAATGAATGATTTTTGGTTTTGTATATTTGTCTTTCCTTTTTTTATACAAAATTGAATTTGTTATCAATACAAAGGAATTAAAAACATTCAATAAAATATTACTGTAAAGAACCAACCAAAGCTTTTGGTATTAATGGTTTAGGCAACAAAAGATATATTTCTTGTAAATTTGGGTTGTAACTTAAAACCATGAATCAATGAAAAAAAAATTACTGATGCTTTAATGTTTCTTAAATTTAACATAAAAAAGAGAAAACAAATTAAATTATATGTTTGTTAAATTAAAGAACTCGTAGATAGAAATAAAGACAAAAGTTTAAGGAAAAATAATTTAACAAGTTTAAATCGTTAAAATATGGCAAATTATGCCACAGTCCTATAAAACAACAAGGAAAGCATAACGACTTTTAAATTTTAAGTGCAAAGAAAAGTTTCTTCTTAAAGTGGTTTTTGTGGCTTTTGGCTTCTGTTGCATAATATCTTGATTTGTAACGTCAGCAAGAGTATTAGATCATGGTGGTATTATTTTTTTTATCTAGAAGTTTGTTCAATATGCTTTACATTTTTAGTTTTTATGTTTTAATTTAAAGTAAAAAAATTATAAATAAAGTTAAACACTAACAAGCAAAAATGTATTCATCAAAAAAATGATTTTAACCTCTTCCAATGTAAAAGTTTAACGACATTTTATCGAAAAAACTTCTACACAAAATTTATATAACTTTTTCTTAGAGCATCATCTGCATCTGTTCTTTTTCCTCCTCCAAAAACGTGACAAACTTTTAAGAGTGTATTTTGGGAAGAAGAGGATGAAAAAAACTTTTGCTTTAATTTATCTAAATTTGATTAGATAGTGGTCAAAGTACGTGAGGTATGAGCAATACAAGAAATATTAACAAAAATATATTAAAAAGATATATTTTCTATTGCTTTTCGTTTTTGACCTCAAAAAAAAATTCTATTAACTTCCCTTTTTACTTATTTCTCTTCTTCCTTTCCTATTTTAATGATGTGAAAATATTTGAACGTATATTTTATGCTAAATTTCTTTATTTTTTCGTATTATTGTATTCAAAGATTCAATACTTTATTGATTTACATAATCAAATAGATCAAACTAAAATCAATAAAGAGGATTTTATGCAAAAAACCTTGTAGAACAACTTTATAAAGTTTTTTTCAAGCCGCTTTAAATCGTGGCCAATGCACATTGATTCCAAATCATTTTTCTGGCAGAAATTCAAAAATATCAAATATTTAACATTTTTACTTCTGTCTGTTAACATCAAAAAAAAAAGAAATTTTTCAATGGCAACACTTTAGTGAGTTAATTTTTCAAAGTTTTCGGTTCAAAACGTGCATGTTAAAAGCAATTATAACAGTGCACATTAAACGTTACAAAAGTTTTCCCAATATATTTTTAAAGGAAATACAATACAAACAAAATTTAATGTTTAAAATAACGAATTCAAATTTTGCCATGGGATATCCCCAAAGCGGCTGATTGGTTTTTGGGGAAAGACGAACGAAGATCAACGTGGGCACCTGCCGCAACGGCCCAATCCCACGGTGCTTTTAACACCAGGTGAAGTCAATGCGTCCACCATCGCCCCCATGGATGATATTTTGCCAAAATGACAAATTATCGCCCATGGGTACCAATTCGAAGACATACATTTGGGTATGCCTTCCCCCTTGGTGGGGAGCGGAGCCCATCTAAAACTCCTACCGTTCTATGGGTCACGGCACCCGGTTGCAATGCAACTCCACATCGAGCAGAAGCTCTCCCCAAGATTTGGATTTAAACCACAACCACCACGTTGCTCCCGAAGGGGCCTCATCCATTGTCAGGCTAGAACCGAGGTTCTAGGGGCTCCTGACACCCGTGGTACCAGATTTAGAATGACAAGCTTCTGGTCAGGCCTCGTAGCCAAGGTCAAGCCAAGGCTACTTCCAGTTGGACTCCAAACAGTTCAGGGACTGGTAACCCCTCGTAGCCGAAACTACTTCCAGTTTTGACTCTAAAGTCCGGGACTGGTCACCCCAGGAACAACAAACAAAACAACAAGGACAAAAACACAATACATTAAACAGCTGCCCTCACGAGCGACACTTTGGCCATCAAAGGCACCAGCAAGGACATCACGCACAACATGAAACGAGGACAAGCAATACAATGGGAACCCTCACGGGTGGCCCAAGGATGCATCGACCAACGCGGAAGCACCGGAACTACCAGCGGTGAATATCGGCAGCATGAGCAGCAGAAAGACACCAGCAACAAACAGCGGCAAATGAAAAACAGCAGCAACAGCAATGTTGAACGAAGCGGCAGGGGGCGGGACAGCAATTACAGCAGAGGCAGCAAGCCACCAACTGCCATATGCATACCCGCAATCCAGGCCAGACGAGCGTAGTTGGCCAGCGCACGGAGCAGTTGGGCACTACCACAGTGGGACCCACCGTGGTTAACCTCGACTAAGTCCGTCCCTTCTCCTATTAAGTACCACACGGGCGAAAGTGCCCAAATTAGCCAAAGTCAACTCGTCCTCTAAAACTCTACTTACATCCCAAGCGCCATTTAATTCAACCACGCCCATACCCAGCAAATCCCTAATGTCATCATAGTAAACACATTCCGTCAGTATGTGCCATACGTCTTCGGTCCCCTCCCCACACCTGCAGTCCGGGGTGTCGGCCAGACCCCTCTGATGCAAAAATGCATTGAGCGAGCCATGACCCGTCAGTAAAAAGCCCAGACTCATGCCAAAGCCAAAGTCTGGACGTTACGTACAAACGTCGCGTCACGTATAAAAGCATACGTCACCCTCCCGCAGTCACTGTTCGTCCAGTGTGTCCTCCACCTAGCATCAAGCTCCTCCGCGAGAAGCAACTTGACTTGCCTAACGTCCCTGCCTACTAAGTCAGAAGCAGAAAACCAATCATGCGCAAGAAGCGGCCCTTCTTGACCTTGAAAATGATCGCACGGCGAATCACTTCCAAGTCAAGGGGTGCTACACCTAGCAAGACCTGCAAAGCGTCAGTTGAGACTGTTCGGCATACTGGCATACATGCCAGCATAGCCACCCTTTGACACGACAAGACCTTGTTCCTGCCAACAACCTGCGTTACTGTCTCGTACCATACGGGTGCACCTGGTTTTTGGGGAAGTAAGTTCATCGAAGCTCTGGCTGCCTGTGCAGTCACCCCATCTTGTTGAAACCACGAGTTGGAAGTGTACGATGTATTAGCTCGCCGGCTTGGCATTTGTCGCCTGGGGTCGAGAATTTTTGAAATAAATGGTTCAATTATCTCATGTGTGGATGAGGCCTACCAAACAGTTACCCTGGGGCAACGCAATGGGTTTTGATGTTTCAATCGATGGTTGTGGGTTCCTGAAGACCAGTAGCGGGAGGTTTGCCTGTTCACATCGCCGTTTAAGTGAAAGTTAGCCTCGTCGCTCCAAAAACTTGGATTTACAGTACAAAAACTCTCCAAAATCGTGTTGCAAAAATGTTTGCGTAAATAAAAGTCACATTTTTTTCAGTTGTTGAACCTCTTGAATTTTCGAAGAATGAAACTTCAGATCCTGTTTTAATATTTCATGAATAATCGTTCTTGGAAGTCCCAGTCAGGCTGCTCTTTTCTGAATTAAATGTCACGGATTTTCACGTAAACTGCCTTTTACCATCCATAGCTGAAGCAGTTGCGAGAAATAGTTGAGTTAAATGTACACTCCGTCTATCACTTATTCGTGAAACTTTGAACAAAATTGTCAACGTGCAATTATGTATGAATCACTTATCTTAAAAATATGTCTCCACAGCGAACGCACGATGCTTTCCATAGCACTACGACTTCGTGACTGACACATTCTCATCATTGATAATTCCAACGGCGCTACCCTCCCTCCAAACCGTTAATTACTTTTTGAAGTAATTGGTTTTAAAAATATAAACTTGTCACCAGGTACCCTGTATAACAACCTAGTACAAAACCGTGGTTGTTTTACCCGTAATTTAAGATTTTTGAGTACTTTTTAAAATTTTAATGAAAAATTCTAAATAACTATAAAGATGCTTTTTCTGATGCACAGTTTTGTTTAATCCGTGAACTTTGAATTTGATACTCTCTACACACATTAAAAAAACTAAGTTGTATTTGATCATTATAATGTTTAAACTATGAAACACAACCGCTCTTTTCATATCATATTTCAAGAAATACTTGTTATGTTTGACTTTATGAAACTTTTTTTTTTTATAAAAAGATCCAAAGCCCTTGCGAGTTTAAACATGCTACTAACTAGGGTAAGTGGGTTTATCATCTTCAATATATCATTTATTGTTAGTTTTAAATATAATTTTTTGGGAAAAATGTTCCTTAAAAAATCTTTATTTTTATTTTTTTATGCTTGAGAATATAGTTGGGCAAAAAATATGGCTTCAACGTTGTTTTAAAAATGTATGAATAATATGATTCGTAACCAGTGTGCAGTGGGGGTTGTTTCTAAATATGTTTGAACAAGTTTCTTTATTGTATTAAAGTATGTTTTATGCATAAACATTTGTTTGTATATTTCTATACATTCTACATATTCTTATAATAACAAATAATAAAAAATTTATTAAATTATTTAATAAAATAAACTAGATTATGTTAATGTCAAAAGTTTTTATCTTAAAAGTTAGTTCTTTAAAAAGATTTTTTGTAGTATGTTTCTTCCTTATTACGTTCAATACCAAAACTTTGGATCTCTATTAGAATCTACTTTAAGATAAGTGTTAATGATAAAAAAACTTTAGTTTAATGAAAGTTTTTGGTTAATTTTATGGTAAAGTTCACATATAAATAAAGAAATTAATCAAAATATATTTGATAGATGAGTCTTGTCTGGAAAAGGTTACAAACTTATATCAAATTACTTACATCAAAAAACAAGATCATATTCAAGTTTAAGATTTAAGGCTATTATTCAAATCACGCTTAAGTTTTATTTGATGTTGCACTCTGTAAAAAGTTTTGTTGTGGTTTTGTATGCTCTCGAATCTGTCGTTTATGAATTGGTAAAATTAATTTTTATTTATACAAGTATAGCAATATCTTCTTAATTATACAAATTATTTAAAAACTGGAGTCAACTTTCTTAAAGTGTTTGCTTTTCTATATTAGAAGGTTAGATTTAAACCTCAAAAACTTTAACCGAGCACTTAATATGTTATATCCAGAGAAAAATATAATTTTGTGCAAGGTAAGGTGTTTTTCGTAAGAATGTTTGTATGAAATCCATGATAAGTCGAAAGCTTATATTTTAGCTTATTGTACCCACACCAAATACGTGATAGAGGTATAATGCGTTTGTGCAACTGTTTTAATGCTGAAAACAAGTAATCTCAGACCCACCCTTATGTATGCCAATCGAGCCGGAAAAACTTCCTGAGCTAAGCATGTTCTTCCGTTTGGCTATCTATCCGTCAGTCTGTCTGGGCTTCTATGTACTTTTGTGAACGCAGAACAGGTCACAGTCTTAAAGATATTTTGATGGAACTAGGCAAAGGAAAGTTTTTTTTCGACTGAAACTTGTTTCTTTTGTTGGCATTTTGGTTTATAACTGAATCGAATCTTATCCTATTTTCACAAAAATCTTCTTAAAAATCTATGTATATGCCGACAATAAGTATACTAAAAACTGCCTTTCCAGAAAAAGCGTTTTGGGCTATAATGACAGCGCAATATTAGGAGTAGCTTTTATATTGTCTCCAAACAAATCAAATGTAAAGTATAATGTGCTTGACCCACTATAACTTCCTTTTTATTTTCTTACTGATTTATATGTATTTAAAAGCTTTTTTCAGACATTATTTTAGAAATTTTAATAGGACTATGCACAATGCAGAAATAAATTGTAGCTAACTAGATTTCGGCTGCAAAATATGCGATCCCTAGGGTGAAGAAAGGGTAAGTATTTACTTAAGTACTTTTCGCGTTTTTTATTTTTTAAATATTGAGATGTAAAAACAGGTGCAAATATCCTGTTAAAGGTTATATTTTAAGAAAGTTAAAATAAGATTTTTTTAAATTTTTAAGTACGCTTGGCATTTTTTAGATTTACTTTTATTTTTTTTTTTTTTTGCTTGAGATCAAGTTTTGTTAACTTAACTAAGAGAATTTTAGTACAGAAAACATACGGCAAAATACTTGTCCTAATATACAAATATTGAAGGAAAATATTTATACAGGCTGTCTCGTGGCAAATATATATTTTTAAATAATATTATTTTAAAACTATTTAACAATTCGGAGGAAGGGTGGCGCCATTGGAATAATCTTTTATGGGGATTTGTCAGTCACGTTATCGCGCCTTGGCTGTGAAGACATTTTTTAAGAGTAATTTTCTTACGTAATTGGTAGTCGATAATTTTGTTCAAAGTTGGGTCTTCGGCAAAAATAAGATGGACCGTGTGCAAATTATTCAAATTAATTCAATCGTGGGTGCAAGGACTTCGCGCAACTGCTTTGGCTATGAGTGTCCTACGGCTCGGGCCCCCTCACTCTACAAGGACTCCTGAAAAATTTAACTAATTGAAAGCTGCTTACCTGAAAATTCGCGACTTTTAATATAGAAAAAGGCAGCCTCGCTGGGACAACTAAGATGATTTCTCATGAAATTCATTTTTTTTTAAGTTTAAGTCGTTTAGAAACTGAAAAAAAGTGACCTTGATTTACGCAAACATTTTTCTGAAACAATGCTGAAACTTAAAAAACATTGGGCTTCCCCAGGGTAATTGCTTTGTGTGCCTTATCCTTGAATGATATAATTGTACCATTTTTCGTCGAAGATTCTTCAGGTCAGGCGACAAGTTTCAATGGTGAAAATTATCGACGCATGATTTTAAAATTATTTTTGACAAACCTGCAAGCTCATTCATTGTACTCTTTAAGCACGTGGTTTCCCTTAATTTACTTTGGAAAAATTTCCCCCAAAAACTAAGCAGTCGCCTTGGGAGCTTCCAATTGCTACCGAGGTTTTCCGATCTAACTTCGATTGATTTTTATGGGTCTTCCTAAAAGAGGGGGCTTGTAATGACAATCTCCTATCCGTTGAGGCTTTAAAAAAATAATAGTCAAAAAATCAGCACAATTGAACAAAGTTTACTGCAGCGCGCGGCGCAGAACATTAAGCTTCGTTTAACACAGTAATTTGTTTTTAAATAAACATTTTTTTAATTTTACTCTTTTTTAGACAAAATTTAATTTGATCCCTTAAAAACTGTTATGTGATCTTGAAATTTTGTTTATAAATCAGTAAAATATTTTATTGAATCAATAACATTTTTTTGTCTGAATTCGGCACTATTGAAAAAAGTTTTAAAATCAGGTACACAATTTAATTAGATATTTGAGAAAATTTATTTGGAAATAATGCCTACTATTTTGAAAAAAAAAATAAATGCTATTAATACAAATATATTTTGTGGCTTTTCATTTATTCGGTTTGACATAAAAATCAGGGGCCAAATCGTCACATTCGATTCGAATCGAAATTTAAAAATTCTTATAAGAATTCCTATACTCAAAGCATTGACAACTTAATCGATCGAATGAAATTTCGATTCGAATCGAATGCGACGATTTGGCCCCAGGTATCAAGTTTATTAGGGTAAAAATTAATATTGCTTTAAAAGATATATATTTGAAAAGCTGCTTGTTTTAAAAGAGTTTGTATAGTTTTTTTCTGCGTGGTTTCTGGTTTTTATGTCAAACAAAAATCCAAAAGAAAATTTTTGTCCAATAATTGAAAATTCAAAATTCGAATAAAGTTATTTCTCTGATTTTACACTTTTGTTAATAGGTATCTGTGGAAAAACATTCTAATTCCACTCTATATAAATCAACTTTGTTAATTTATTTTTATTCAAATCATATTATATTTAATTCTTAAATTAATTTTGTAAAAAAAAGAATATTAATTTTTATACTATCATTCATAAATAAATATTGCTATATAATAGTTCAAACCATTTTGTGGACCTCTAACAGGTTATGGGTTTTTAAGCAATTTATATATTAAGGACTTCGTTTGCTAAGCTTAATGCAGATAACTACCATCTATGGAAATTTAAACTGGAGTTGATTCTGCGCAAGGAAGGTTTGTGGAATCATGTTATTAGTGAAGTACCTGAAATGCCTGATGATGTTTGGAAACGTAAGAATGAAGAAGCTATCGTAATAATTGGCTTATCAGTTGAAGATAACCAACTGATGTTAATTAAAAAGGCAAACAATGCTCATGAAGCGTGGATTACTTTGCGTAGTCATCATGAAAAGGATACACTTGGAACTAGTGTACGTTTAATGAAGCAGATTTGCAAAATGAAGTGTTCTCAAGATACAAATATTTCGGAGCACATAATGAACATGAAGCTGTTATTTGAAAAATTGGAAGCTGTTGGTGAAAAATTTTCTGAACGATGGTTAGTAGCTATGATGCTAAGCAGCCTCCCATCTTCCTATGATTCGCTTGTAACTGCTTTGGAAGCTAGAAAGATGGATGAACTTACACTAAACGTGGTAGAAACGTGTTTAATGGAAGAAAATCAAAGAAATTCATCGCAGACGGCAGTAAATTCTGTGTTGAAGAGTTCAAATTACAGTGATGGTCGAAACATAAAAACCTGTCATTATTGTAAGGCAAAAGGTCATATTATACGTGACTGTTGGAAATTTCAAAAGACAAAGAACAACAAAGCAAATGAGGTAAAAGCATCTTATAACAGTGAAAATAATTATTGTTTTTCCTTAAGTAATGGTTCAAAATCGTGGGTCCTTGATTCTGGAGCAACTTGTCATATTTGCTCAGATCGTTCAAGTTTTTATGTGTTGGATCCTAATGTTCATGAAGAAGTTACAGTAGCAAGTGGCCAAAGTGTTTTAAGTAGCGGTAAAGGAAAATGTAAAATATCGTTACGAAATTCCAATGGAGAAATTTTTGATATAAATATGGATGATGTCTTATTTATTCCAACGTTTCATGGAAATCTAATGTCTGTGAACAAAATATTGAAAAACAGTTTTGAAGTGAATTTCAAGGAAAACTGTGGCACTATTTTTGCCAATAATGGTAAAGAAATAGGTATAGCTGTTCTATCTAATGGGTTGTATCAATTGCAACAGAAAAACGAACAAAGAGCAATGGCAGCGACATGCAATATGAATAACTGCATACATTTCTGGCATAAGGTGTTTGGACATCGTGATGTTGATGCAATAAAAGAAATGGAGAAGAAGCAACTGGTAAGTCATTTGAAAATTCGTGGTTGTGGAGAGAAATACGCATGTGAAGTTTGCATTAAATGTAAAATGACAAAGGCACCTTTTAGAAAACAAACTCAGTCCAAAGCTAATAAGATTTTAGATTTAATACATACTGATGTTTGTGGGCCAATGCAAACAATGACCCCAGGAAAGAAACGCTATTTTTTGACGTTTATCGATGACTACAGTCGATATACAGTAGTTTACTTACTAAATTCAAAGAGTGAAGTTTTCGATAAACTGAAATGTTATCTTGCAATGGTTAAAAATAAGTTCTCTAGATATCCGTTGGTTATTTGGTCTGATAATGGTGGAGAATATACCGCCCAATATGTCCGAAATTATCTTGATTTAAAAGGTATTCAGTACCAATATACTGTTCCCTATTGTCCGCAACAAAACGGGATTGCCGAAAAAAAGAATAGAAGTCTAACAGAAATGGCCAAGTGTATGATTACCGAAGCAAAACTAACAAATACATTTTGGGGGGAGGCCATAAATACAGCTAATTATATTCAGAATAGATGTTATTCAAAGTCAGTAAATTGTACTCCATATCAACTATGGGAAGGAAAAGCTTTTGATGCAGATGATTTAAGAATTTTTGGTCAAAGAGGGCATGTACTCGTTCCCAAGGAGAAACGTAAAAAATTTGATAACAAAACAAAGTTGTTAACTTTTGTCGGGTACGATGAGCACTCAAAAGGTTATCGTATGGTTGATTTAAGCACTTTTGAAGTCACAATTAGCCGTGATGTCAAGTTTTTGGAGCAAGAGCCATATATAGAAAATAGTTTAGTTGAACCGCGTAAGGAATCTGAAGTATATGTCGATTTATTAAATGGAATCTAAAAAAATGTAGAAAATTGTGTTCATGAAAGTAATAATCAAAACGTAGTGTCTGAAGATGATACATCATTTCAAAGCTTGGAAGGTAGTAAACTTATTTATGTAGATCAAAGTGAAGAAAATAATCAAACTGAAAATCAAAATTTGAGCGAAACAATTCCCCAAGCAATTCGTTAATCATCACGAAGTACCAAAGGCAGTAAACCTGATCGCTTTGGTTATAATGTTTCTATATGCAACGATATTGTTGAGCCAAAATCGTATGAAGAAGCTCTTAAGTCGAAACAAAAATGTAAATGGATTGAAGCAATGAATGAAGAATATGCTTCATTAGACAACTCACAAACATGGGAATTATTACCTGCTCCAAGCAATGCCAACATTGTAAGTTGTAAATGGACGTTTAAGGTAAAACGGAATTTAGAAGGAGAGCCAATAAGATATAAGGCGCGTTTAGTTGCACGTGGGTTTTCCCAAAAATATGGCTATGACTACGACGAAGTTTATGCACCTGTTGTCAGACAAACAACGTTAAGAGCATTATTATCAGTTGCTGGTATCATGAAAATGTCAATTGTCCATTTTGATGTAAAGTCGGCATTTCTCAATGGTGACCTTAAAGAAGTTATTTTCATGAAACAGCCGCCAGGTTTTGATAAAGGAAATCGACTTGTGTGCAAGCTTAATAAGAGCATATATGGACTAAAACAGGCTGCTCATGTATGGAATAAAAAAATACATGATGTTATATGTTCTGGGGGATATAAACAATCCGATTCAGATCCGTGTTTATACACGAAATTCACCAACGAGGAAGGAATGGTTTATATTTTGATTTACGTTGATGATATCTTGGTAGCTAGTCAGAAAAACACATGTATTTTTAGTGTGGAAAAATTATTATCCCAGAAATTTGAAGTAAATAGTCTTGGAAAAGCGAGCCACTACTTGGGCATAGAAATATTTCAAGATAACAACCTTAATTATTGCATTTGTCAATCTACATATGTACAAAATCTTGTAAAGGAATTCGGCTTAGAAGATTCAAAAATTTCTGATTACCCGCTAGACCCAGGATACGGTAAAACTGAATCTGGTTATTTGCTGAATAACGAACAATTTCAAAAATTGATTGGATCGTTGTTATATCTTAGTGTCTCGTCAAGACCTGACATTGCTGCAAGCATTTCAATACTTGCGCGGAAAGTAAGTTATCCTTCTCAAGAGGACTGGACAGAGTTAAAGAGGGTACTTAGGTATCTTAAGGGTACTGAAAAGTATTTTCTACGGCTGAGTTATAAAGATGTTAAGGCAAACATTTTAGTTGGTTATGCAGATGCAAATTGGGCTGAAGATAGGGTAGATAGAAAATCTAACTCTGGTTATATTTTTCAGATAAATGGTGGTACAATAAGTTGGTCATGTAAAAAACAAACACTTGTAGCACTATCTACATCAGAAGCTGAGTTTATTTCACTATCTGAAGCGTGCAAAGAGGCTATATGGATAAAACAACTTTTGAATGATATGCGAATACCACAAAACTTGCCAATCGTCATATACGAAGATAACCAAAGCTGTCTACATATGATAAAGGAACAAAAGTCAAGTGCTAGAACTAAACATATAGACACCAAGGTTCATTTCGTAAAAGATCATATTGATAAAGGGCATATTTGTTGCGTTTATTGTCCTTCAAACGAGATGTTAGCTGATTTGATGACAAAGCCGCTATCGAAGCCTAAATTTACAAGATTGCGATCTCTAATTGGAGTGGAATCCGATTGAGGAAGGGTGTGGGAAAACATTCTAATTCCACTCTATATAAATCAACTTTGTTAATTTATTTTTATTCAAATCATATTATATTTGATTCTTAAATTAATTTTGTAAAAAAAATATTAATTTTTATACTATCATTCATAAATAAATATTGCTATATAATAGTTCAAACCATTTTGTGGACCTCTAACAGTATCAGTAAAAAATTAAACAGGATAAATAATTTGTTTGCTTGCTTGCGGGCCTATAAGCAAAATTGTAAAATTAGATAAACAATTTAATTAGAATTTAAAAAAAATTAGTTCAGAAAAAAATCATTATATTTTTAACTAAAAATGTATGCTGCTGGACAAATCTTTATTTTGATTTTTCGTTTATTTTGTTAGACATGTGAAGCATACAAAAATAGTATTAAGTTTTCATGAATAAATAACTAAAATATATTTATTAAAAAAATATTTTTTTCTGTGTAAATACAAAAAATATTTTTTTTTACCAGACATTATAAATTTATTTTTTTTTTAAATTTTTCTATGAGTTCTATGAAAAATTTTTAAATTGCATATTTTTATTTACAAGATAATTTAAATGATAGCTTAGTATTTTTTTTAATAGTTCTATTATTTTCTGCAAACCTGGCTGAGGTTGAAAGTGATAAAAAAAACCCAACTTTTTTAACTATTTTACTTTTTGCCATTTTTTTAAATTATGGTTATTTTGGAGTGATGTGAAAATTACATATACTTATTTCAGCATCATCGTTGTATTTCTCGATTAGAATATTTTATTTAATTCGAGTTAAAAAAAAATAATTTTCGGGTTGCGCAGTTTGACAATTTTACATAAACATTTTGCACATCCGCATGCAATAAACACCTAATAGTAACAATTTATTGTAAGTAATATATTTAATGAATAAACTATTTTTTATACATGTCTAAACTTAAAAATTCCACACTTTTTTATCCTTCGGCTTAAATTTTGAGCATTAATTTATTATTTTTGTAATACAGGAAAGCATTTTATATATAATTTTGTATATGAATATATTGTTATTCTCAAAATAGTATTATTTAATAATTTTTTTTGGATTAGAACCACTTACTAAATTTACTAAGAAACCTTCCTTTAGTGCTATTTGAAATTTCATAAATTTTAATAATAAATAACAGCAATTTACCATAATTGATATTAACAAATCAATTTGCATGTATTAATATTTCATACGATATCGATTCCCATAATTATGCCCTTAGGAATTTTGCATATCCCTTAAACATATTTCATTGCTGGTGGTATGAACGACACGTTTAGTACTTCTGTAAGAAATAAAACGTGTAAACAGCGTTTAAAAGAATAAATAATTTAGGACGAAAATGTTATTTCACACCTGCCCAAATAATTGAAATATCCGGAAAACCTAAATTTATGTCACATGAAAATTTGTTTCCTGCTCTGCATAACTTTAAGGTATTTCTCATGCTTAATTTAGTTTATTTTTAGAAAAAATATTGTTGGAAAACCGCCAAAAGAATTTTTTGTTTTAATAGTATTTAAAAATCTCACGCAATATGATTTATTTCCTCCAGGCATCTAAAGAAGAATTAGAATTAATTAAATTTGGTTTAATTTAAGTTAACAGGTAAATAGCAGTTTTTGTGTAATTTGGCAACTGTTTGGATTTTAGTTTGTAGAGGAACAGATAATTTTTAATTTTATAGGTTAGGTCAAGTTAGGTTAGGTTAGGTTAGGTTAGGTTTGGTTAGGTTAGTTTAGGTTAGGTTAGGTTAGGTTAGGTTAGGTTAGGTTAGGTTAGGTTAGGTTAGGTTAGGTTAGGTTAGGTTAGGTTAGGTTAGGTTAGGTTAGGTTAGGTTAGGCTACTGCGGAACTGATGAAGGAATGGTATGCAGCCCACCTGGGCCGTTTCTTCGTTCTCTGTGTGACACTGGGGGAAGAAAAAATAGGAGGAGAAAAAAAGATATTAAATAAAATTAGCCTAAGCAAGAGAATTCAGATAAAAATAGGGATAAATATATATTTATTTACTGGGGTAGCGAAAGTTACCCGGTAGTGGTCTCAGTTCTCGGACCAACGGTTATCCCTGATAAGCGATGAAAGCCTGATTAGGCCAATGTTGGATACACCCGACAGGTTATTCAGTCTGCCGGCACCGAAGGGTCCGGTCTGAATATCCTCTAGTTTTTGACATAAGCACCAGATGTGCTGTATACTCTCAGTCTTTTCTGCATCCTGAAGCCACATACAGAAATCATTGAAAGGTTATGCCAATCTACTGGCATGGGTACTGCATTTATATTGTCCGGTACTTGCGGCCACAATGTTCCTTATCATTCATTTTTCCAGATCGAAGAGGGACTTGAACGATCTGGATCTATCCTCTGCCAGGTCATTTGATTCGTTCCATATCTAGGCCTGCTAGACTACCTAGACCCTGCGATTCTTCCGGAATAGTCATCCACGCGAAGCTTACAAAGAGAGAAGCGAATACCACAGAAGCTGTCAGTTGCTCTATTATAAAATTTCGCACCATTTTTGGCAAGTGTACCGGCAACACAATTGCCTGCATTGGTCTCGTGTCATCTTACCAACGTTAGGGTGATTTATGATTGCATCGTCATCTAGCTCAAAAATACCCGAAATGTACTTGTTGTGATGTCGAGTATTAATCAGTAAAATACCTGATGGTTGCCAGTTGAGTAGAGTCAAAAGTGACCTAGTTGGAGTAGTTCCGATTGCACCTCTTATCAGGATAGCCATATTGATCATTGCCTTCTCAATACGCAGACAATTCGTAGGAAAGTCCATAGCGTTACGTTATGTTTCCCTATCCGATGAAGTCAGTACCACTCCGTTCATTTTCAGGCGGTCAAAAAAGGAATTTTGTGTCTTTTGTGAGCAGCACAAGCTCCGTTTTATAAGGGTTGATAGATAGCTCGTTTTTTATGCTTCACTTAAAATAATTCTCAAAGCCAATACCATTCCATCAGAGATGGTATTCAGATGAACTCTAGATATCGCCACTGCTTCATTGTCTGCATAGGCGACAGCTCTTAGTCCATATTCCTTAGCAACAAATTGTATGTCATGTTCCACAGTAATGGCGATAGGACTCATCCCTGAAAGGCTTTTCTGTTGTCTGATATAGTACCTAAAGCTCGCCAAATTGTAGACTGTATGTTGAAAATGAATAAAACCAGAGAACTGTCAACCCTATCTCCCATACGGCTCGAAAGGCGGATAATTGACTGACATCGTTTCAATCCCTCTCTATTTCTAGAAACGACACAAGTGTATAATTCCTAAATTAAAGAGACTTTTCAATGTAACCCGCTAACGAATGGAGAGCCGTATTCACCGATCTGTCTTTTGTGAAATTTCGAAATGAACCAATCGGTACAAAATTTGTTGGAATCACTTTTTTATCAAAAAGTCATGTATTTGTCATTTAAATTAGACACTATTTTTCATTCGTTGTTTTTACAGTAAGATGTGGTTTTGAAAGGTAGGACGTATGCAGAAGCTACGGTTAACCGTAGGGCCATTACAAGTAATTTCAGGGCACCAATCAATTGTTTAAGATATCAAGAAAGTCTTTGTAGAAATATATGTTTTCTATCCAATAAAGCTGACGTGCTTATTCCGAAAAACTATTCATCAGGCTAAAATCCTAATCTAATTTAAACACACTTGAAATAAGGAGAGGACTGAGGATAAAATTTGTAAGTGGGAGTATTTTCTTCACTTCAATGGACATTAAAAATTAGTTTAGAAAGCTCCTTAAGAAAAGCCATTGGATAAAAAAAAACGGGATTAAAGCACTCTACCATGAAAACCAAGATGAGCTTGCAGACCACACCAAATTAAGATACTTAAAATTTTATACTAATTAGGCACAAAAAAGTCTATGATATACTTTGTTTCTCGGGGTTCTACGTCAAGTCAGGAAAGATTTGCTTCAATCGATCCAGAAATTGTCTCTAAGTCTATCAGTTTAAGGCAGATAAAACTAACAGTGTTATGTTTTGATGTTATAAGCATCTACACAAATACAAATTGCTTATTCCACAGTTGTGGTGTGAGTGTAGCGGCTAGAGCGCCTAATTTTAAATTGATTGTGATCGATGTTTCCTTTTCTTAAACGTAATTGACCTTTTAATTTTGTAACAGCATGGTTTCCTACAGATTGGTACAGGTAACAGGAGGAGCTTTTAAGAAAAAAAAAACTCAATCGTGTTTCTTTTCGATGTCTCTGTCGATAAGGGTTTCTTAACCAAAAGAAGCTGGCGCTTCTCACGGGGGAATTTTGGGACAATTTTTTTTCTTGCTTTACACAGCAGTGAAACCTAAAAACAGTGTTACATTCACATAAATACTTGTTGATGATAAAACTTTTCTCAGTACTCATGTAGGACCAAGAGAGGCATTGAACTAATTGCAAAATTATGGAAAATTAATATTAATGAAGAAAAAAGTATCCACGTCATTTTTTCTTTACGCAAAGAAACGTGCTTCTCAATTCTTTTTAAGAACCATATGGTGCCTAAACAGTTTAAAATGACTTAACACCGAAACAACATATAAATTACTTAAATAAAACTTAAAAACTCCCAAATGCCGTAGCTAATTGGTAGAAGCTCTGTGCTTTACCTCGATTGTAAATTTTTATTCGATATTGAAACCAAATTTGTGCTTTCTTGAGAAAACTTAACGCTTTTCAAATAATATCACAAGAAAGTCAACTGGTTCTGCTTGATATATTTCTTATATTAGCAGCAATAAAGATAAAATTTTTACTTGTTAAAAGCAAATGTTCTCATTAAGATCTCTTGACAGCCGTATGATACCTGAATGAATTAAAACTAAATATCTTGGCATCTTGCATGCAAACTTGGCACAAATTAAAATTAAAACCGCCCAAATTCATTGTCTAATTAGCAACAACTTTTTGTTTTGTCGAGATTTTAAACTTCTGTTAGATTTTGAAAACAATTTTTTCATGCTCTAATTGAGGCCTTGGGTTAATATTAGATGGCTTGAACTAATGTTTTTAGAATTTTTACTTAATTTTTTTAATTTTTCACATTTTTTCGTGGTTTTACCTAATAATTTTTTTTTCTCTAAAAATAGCGACTTGAGTGCCTTTAAAAAATTTTGTAAAATTGTTAATTATTTTGTATCGCATAGTGCGCACACCCACCTAAAAAGAAGGGATACTATTGCTCTTAGATGAAACTTTTAATATTAGTTATCCTTATTGTGAGAACTTAAATTTTAGTCTGATACTGACTGATACTAGTATTAATTACTTAGTTTTAAGATTGGAATACTTATTGGAAGTTCGCTTAAGCAAAGATTCAATAATAGAATATATGAAGAAAAAAAAATGTAATCGCAAAATCATACCAACCCAACGACTTTTTTGCTTATGTATTATTTGGATAAACTTCCTTCCTTGCAGAAATTAAAAAGATCAAAGCATTTTTTAAAAGCTTTATTCTCTAGATAATGTTTAACTTTAATATGAAACTTGACTTAAATCTTACAATCATATAAAATTATAAAACAAATAATTCCAACTTTAATACGAATAGATAAGATATACTTTGTTGTTCTTTGGGGTTTTTCTTCGAAACATTTCGTAAGCATTTAGTAAACAACTGTCATAACATCAAGTCCCAATAGAGTCATTAACAATATGTTGACAAAACAAAGTTGGGTAAAACCTTGTGTAAATCGGCAAATATTTTTGAGCAAATAAAAAACTTAAAAATTTATGAATATTCAATTTGAAAACATATGCAGACATCCAAATATGTATGTATATGTGTACATATGTAAAAATAAGCAAACCAAAGCTATTTGTATTTTGTATTTTTTGTATTTTTTCACCAAAATGGACAGTTAATTCAACTTAGCTCAATAATTATCGTGTAAAAAAAATTCAAAAACATACAATATTCATGAACATTTTCAAGAATTTGTTAAAGCTCTACCGTTAAATAAACATACAAATAAACAAACATATCAAACATAGAAAAATTGTATTGATTATACGAGATGGAGGTATAAAAAGGTTCCAATTTTTGTCTTAGTTTTTTTTTTCACTGCCTAATTAAGCACAATTAAGAAGAAAACGAAGAACGAAACCTCAACTAGGTATTTTGGTTGGAAATAACAATTACATTTTTAAAGCTGACAACAAAAGTCAAATTGTTATAACTGGTTATTCCAATGAAGTTTCTTTGGTTGAAAATTTTTTTTTTTAGGTGTAAGCCACCACTAGTGTGTAAAAATTAAAATTTTAACGGACTCTTCGACTTATAAGTTTTTAGCATTATGCATATTTGTATATTGAAAAAAATTTTCTTTAAGAAGCCACACAAAGTCAATTAGATAAATAATCGAAGAAACTAATCAACTTAACAATGTAAAACTGCAACACAATAAGAAAATTCCGGCACATCATTTGCATTGAGACTTATGTTTAGTGTCTGAGTCCCAAAATGAAACGTAAAAATTTCAAAATATAAAATCCAAGTACTATGTAATTTAATTATGTTCGGAAATTGCTTAGAAAAACTTTTTTTGTAAACTCTCTAAAAAAAAGTTATCAATATAAAACTTCTTTCATTCAAAACCATTTAAATATAGTGTAAATGTTGTTACTTTTTATCAGGAAAACGTCGAAAATTCAAGCAAATCCACTATCTTAATTATAAATTTTTAAAATTTTAATTATTGATTTCTTTTTAAAAAAAATATTTTTTTTTTATTATTATAATTATTAACTATTTCTTTTTTTGCCAAGAAATATTATAATAATTTTTATAATATTAATTAATATAAAATTAATTATCAAACTATTATCGAAATTGACTTTAACAAATATTTTAAAATAATAATTATTTCTACCGAAAAATAAATCTCTAAGAATTAAAATTGTTTTTTGACAAAGAAACATAAGAAACAAAAAATATGTAGTAAGGTATGTATTATTGTTTGAAATTTATTATTTTGCGGTCCTTGCTTTTTTACACAAGTTTGTACGTATACGTAATATATAATTCATTTGCGTGTTGTATACGCGCTGTAGTACATATATAATTAAATAAAAATAACTTTATCTTGTTGTTTGTTACTGCTAAGTTTTTGGTTGTCAGCAAATTATAAAAAAAACAAATAGCTAAAGTCAACATGAAAATTCTAGAAATCTAAGAGATATATTTTTTGTAAAGGAAAGAAAATCAAAGTAAGTAAAATTTTGTTTTAAATAAACAATTTTCTTTAATTGTATGCAAAATACTGCAACAGTGGTCCACTAAATTTAGTTGAAAAACAAAAAGTGCTATATCCAATTTGAAAACCAAATTAAAATTGCAAAAATATTTTTCCTTACGCTATTTCAATGAGCCTTCAACCACTCCACTCTTGTTGCCTGAAATTTTTAGAGAATACCGGAAAATAAATAATCATTCGGTAACGGTCTCATATGTTACGATAGACTTATAATAACCTTTAACCACAATGAAAAACTAGGTTGCGGCAAGCGTCTGAGAAGCATGCACACTTGCGCATCGCTAAATGTTGCTTTTAGCTTACAGTCTGTTTTTATGATTCAAGCGGATATTGTGAAGAGACAAATTTTGATAATCACGGCTAGAGTATGGGTCTTTGCCTAGGCCGCAGGACCTGTAGCTTCTTTGCATATGAGTTAATAACGGAAAACAGGAGTCAGAACTTGCTGCAGTGCCCTTCAAGCTGAGGTTTAGGCAGCCAAGATTGAACTGATCTTGTCCTGCCCTCACTCATAGACTGTGAATTCTCAGTTGTATATATTTATTGAAAGTCAAGCAACAATCATAATTATCTCCTAAAACACCGCTTAATCGTCCAGAAATGCATTGAATATTTTAGTAAATTTTCCACCATTTGAAACGTGCACATAAATTCAATTTTGGGTCAAACGAGTATCAAAAGAATAAAGTGACTGAGGAACTGGCAAATCGCGGGGCCCATTTTTGCAGTGGAACTAAAATTAACGCCCGGACTCCACTTTAGTTAAACATTGGCAGTATAGGATATGCTATGAGAATCAATGCAAGGAGAGCCTTTGTTACATAACTTCTTTTCGTAAGGATTATTTAAGAACTTTTCTTAGCCTCTAAAAAGTAAAGAGAAAACATTACTTTAAAGAATCGAGCAAACCTTTAGATAAAATATCATTGACGTAGACATTGTAAACACCATACAATAAATAAAAACTCTTTTTTTAAAATACTAAAATAGAGAAAATGGAGATCACCTGTACTAGCTTTTGAGCGAAAGCTATTGACATCGCATTTTTAAGGATGCACTGATATTCGTAATTTTTGTAGACCATGAAAACTAAACTGTTACCAATATCACCAAACTTAGTTCAGGGGCTTACTTTCTCTTGTTAGTAGAATTTAATCTATAGAATTCCATTTTTCGCTGTGGCACAGTGAAATAAGTTTTCATATTAGTCAACTGAATCCACTATTTTTTCCACTGTTTTCCTAACTCTATAAAATTCTTTTGAAATTTGCAGTTTCTTGCATGCTGATTATTCTTTTACAATTCTCCTAATTGTTTTCAGAAGTCAACTTTTAACAACTAACTTGCATATTTCGTGCAATGTTTTGGACACTTTTGTTAAAATGTTATATTTTTACGTAAAAGCAAAACAACACTTTTTGTTTGAGTCTTTTTGTTTTGGAATATAATTACATTTACATAATAGTTAATGACAAATTTAATTTTTTCAACAAGATATTGTTTGCCTCCAGATTTTTGTAACTAACTGAAAAACTAAGAAGTTTCAAGGAAACATCTAATGATTCCACCAATGGCAAATTAAAGAACAAATAAAATAAAAACAAAAACACAAATTTGAAACTTACACGAAAAGTATTCGTTTAGAACATTGTTATTTGCTGAAGTTAATTTTGCTTCTTCAGTTTTTGCTGCTGATGCAGATTGTTTAGTTTTAAAATATTATTTGCATTAAGAAATTGCAAATTATATTTTTGTAAAGTTTTCTAAATAAACAGTGTGTGCAAATTACGAAAACGTTTAGGTTCCATTTAATTTGTCTTGATTTAAGATATAAATAAAGTTATTAAAACAATCATAACTATCCATGAATTAAAATGCTTTTTTAAAAGTTCACCTTAAAAAAATATCTGTTTATCAAATTTATTTTCGAGCAGAAAGGCATAATTTTATTATCTACAAAACTGCAAACAAACAGGATCCTTAAAAATGTTGTTTTAAGAAAGAATGGCTTAGATATTAACTTTACTGTCCTTAACACGTTAAAAAACATTCCCAGAAAACATTTGGAAGTTATTCTAAAATCATATCACTTTTATTGAATACCAAAAAATTTCCAAATTTAATTTATTAAATATGTATTTTATATAGTATCTAACTATGCTCCAAGATTCCAAGGACTTAAACATAAAACGAGTTATTTAAAAACAACAAGGAAGTTGTCTCATATTTTTTACTTTCTTTTTCTTGGATTACTTAGCTCGTATGGCAACCATGTTATAAATTCATTTTTATTTCCTCAAAAATATGACTATATTTTTTTTTATAAAAAAAACCAAAAAAAATTATGATAAGCATGATATTTTTTGCTTTTCTGAAACTAAACGTTAATTATGCACTTTCTATATCCTAAAGATTTAAAAACAGATATGTAATAAACTTAAAACAATAAAAAATTTATGCAAAATTTTTTTTTTGATATGGCTGAAACAAAATGCTATACCTTTCGAAAAGTCCATTAGCGAAAGTTTTTAAATTGACAAAAAATATAACTAATAACGTATTATTATTTATACCAATCGCTTTCTAATCTCCTAGGCTTAAAACAAAGGTTGTATTTAATCTTTACCTTAAAATCTTTAATATTGTAACAGAAGTGGTTACCCACAAGCTTTTTGGTTTTTATATTAAACCTGTTAAAATTGAGAGTAGTCGATCTTTTATTAACACAATAGGTGATTTGCCATTAAAGCGGAAAAAAATAATTTCAGCCAAAAGCCCTGGAATATTTTCTCTTAGTTTTCTGTCACTCACGCCTATGTTCGCCGTTGTCGCTTTTTTAGACTAAGATTGTCTTAAGCTCTTTTGCGCAAAAATATTTCTTATTAAAAACTCATTAAAAGATATAAATTTAAAATTCCTCACACTATGTCCTCGTTAGTAATTTGGAGGACTTTAAAAATAATTGTTAACTTAAAATCAATTTAAATTTTTATTTACAATTCGCTATTTTGTTCAGCTTAACAGATTCTTTTTATTATGCGTACTTCCTAAGATCACTTGGCTTAAATTACTTTTTTAATGTCACTTCTTCAAGCATATAAATTTAAAATACAACATATTACAATCACCCTATTTGAAGATGCTTTTATTTTGGCAAATGGCGGCACATGTCAAATCTGTTTTAACGTTTGTGAACCAGACAGATGTAGAGTACAAATTAACAAGCCGTGGAGCGATACACTTCCCCAGAACGCGGAATAATCGTATTTAATTTTGCCAAATAATTCCGTCGCCAATTCTCCGATCGTCCGACACCAACTGCACAAACAAGGGGCCATTTGGCCACCAGCCTTCAAGAGTATGGGGCCAGACGATTCGCTGCCAAGAGAAGCCGTCCCCGGAGCTCCCGTTCAACTGAAAATATCGCCACTGTTGGCAAGAATGTCAAGCTGTCGCCAGAAACATCGACCAGACGCCATGCCTTAGGCGAATTTCGGTTAAAGACCTGCACCTGTTCCCAAAAAAAGTCCAGTCCATGCATCAGCTGCTGCCTGTTGATAGCCAAACGCGTGTAAGCTATACCCATGCCATCCTAAATTTCGAGGTCGAAGAGGACAATTTTTCGACCATAATCATAATGAGCGATAAGGCTCATTTCTATCTCTGCGGGTACGGGAACAAGCAAAACTATTACTTCTGGGGTCTTAAAAATCCACAAATGATGCACGACTAGACATTACACCCACTCAAATCGATCGCATTGTACGTTGTGCACGCTGGAGGAGTCATCGGGCCATTGTTTTCGAGTACGATGATGGTCAAATGATAACAGCAGACGGTGCGCGCTATAGGGCCATGTTGGCCGAGCTTTTCTGCCGCAATTGAACGAATTATGACTGGTGTACATGTGATCCCAACAGGATGGAGCAACGGCATACACACCGCGAGACACCACCGATGTTCTGAAGGTGGAGTTCCCGGGTTGCCTCATCTCTCATTTTGGCGATTTACATAAGCCCAAATGATATCCCGATTTAACCATTTCAGACTTTTATTGTGTGATTTTTTGAAGCTCCGTGTTCACATGAACAAAACCGAGATCTTACAAGCCCTTAAAGAAAGCATTCGATGCGAGTGTAAGGATCTTTTGACTTAAATAATGGCCGAAGGGAAAAAAGTCATAAAACGAGTCCGTATAGCAATCAATTGTGACGGTTCCCATTTGGCTGATATGATCTTTTCGACTTGACCAAGATAGGTCTAAAGGTTGAAATAAGCATAATCAATGAAACAGAGTTGAAGTTTTTTGTTTAGAAAAAAAATAGAGCCAATCAACATCGGATGACTTGTTTTGGCACACCTTATATTTGAAGGACACTCGGCACCGAAAGAAAGTTTTCTTTTAATCTGCATACAGATTACAAAAAAATTAAAAACGCTTTAATATCGATGTTTTTCCAGGGAAAAAGGCTATATATTTATTATAAGTCAACTATTTTGATTTTAAAAATGCTAAAAAAATTATAATTTTTAATATAAATATCATCGGGCCATTTTTTAGGAAGGCCTATAGTAAACATTTTGGGGTAAAATTCTTTAAATATTACTCCATTTCTACAAAACTTTGCATGTATATATCGTGACACATCCAGAATTAATAATAACAAACATATAATTTCATACACAGGCACCATAAAATAGCATATACGAAAGAATTTTTTTAATAGAAATATGATCACCAAATTTTGTGAATAGTGGTCTGTTATTTATAGTTCTTTCCGTAGTAGAATTTTACCTTTAAAAATAAGTTAACATCGCTCACGGAAATCCCTTTATCCTGCGTTTGCTTTGCGTATACGGTGGTACTTAATATATGTAAAATAGATTGTGGTGAAAGGTATAATATATTTGGGCGTACCCGACCATTAATTTCTTACTTGTTTCCAGTTAAAATTTTAAAAAACTCTGATAAAACTGCTAACCTGATTTGACAGTTAATTTAGAGGAACGAATTCAGCGAAATATTAATAAGAGTCAATAACATTTTTGTTTGATTATGGGCTTGGTAGCAAACTGGTGACATTTTAAAATTATTATAAGTTAAATTGCGAATGAATACATTTAATTTTTAGTAAAAAAATACTAATGCTGGTGCAAAAACTATTTTTTTTTTTATTTTGTGTCTAATTTTCTTGATATAAAAGTAATTGTTCTATGTAAAGTTTTACTAACAAACACGTACTATTTTTAAACACTCATATTTCAATCCATACATGCATATGTGAGGAAGAAAATTTTTCTTTTATAGTTCTTAATTAAATTAAAGTTTTTATGTTGATACGATCCAAATTTTTTCTGTCCAAAAATACATTTATACTCATTTAACTATATTTATGTGTAGCTTCTTACACATGTGTGTATTAAATACAGATATGTGTTAAACTTTAATAATAAGTGGATCTTATACACAATCACATAAATAAAGCAAAAAGACAAAACATATATAAATAAGTTGCATGTTGTGGTCCTTTTCCGTTTTGCCCGAATAAAATGAAAGAATGCCAGGCTAATTACTTTATATACAAAAGTCATGTTACCAAATTTATATTCATTAATAAGGATCTGTTTGTTCTTTTTTTGTAAAAATTTTCTTTTATTCTCTACTTGTCTATTGTGGAAAAAAAATCATCAAGATGCTATTATATATTTTTACACACTTTATTACATACGCATACGCAAGCCAACCCAGTTAGTCAAACTGCCACAGGTAACATATCCTCTATATATGTTTTAAAAATATATTTCAATTCGTCACTAATGGAACCTATCGTTTATATTGTCGGTTAAGCAGGCGTAGGTACCCGAAATATAGACATTTGTAATGGTATGTGAGCTGCTAAAAATATCTTAAGAAACGTACTCTTATTGTTCATTCCATATGGTTGTAAGGGTAATTTCAACCAAATGCCTGGCCGTGTTATCGCTTTTAGTCTTAAGCAAGACTAATTAGGATTTTTTAATTTGTGTGCGAACGTACGTAAGTCAGGGCGCCTATCTTTTGGCGATAGCTGCTCTAAGGCTTATGTAAAAAACCACTGACTCAAAATATTGCATTTTGCCTATAATAAAGAAGAGGAGAAACTTTGTCGGTTGTTTTTATGGCTTTGCAGCCTTTTCTATAAAAACTAATCGCTTCGTGCTTTAAAATATACCCCACCTCAAACTATGGCCTTGTACGTATCTAACCTTATGAAAAATTACATAACAAAAGCTTTCTAGAAAGGACTTTGTTGGCTGCCTATAGGGTCCAGCTAAATTTTGTGTACTATTTTATTCGGCATTGGCTGAAATATTCGGCAGAGTAAGCATAACTTAAAGAACGCCTTAAAAATACCAAAAAAAAATCAAATACTATCTTTTTGCCTTCTGTTACCTATAAAAAATTATATCTGTCTAGTTTTGCAAAAATTTTAAAGTGACTTTAAAAGAAAACCTAGATCTAATTTTGAGAACAAAAAATTTTTGGATGTCCTACTTAATTCAATCGAAAGCAAAGCTGCCAATATTTTTAAACAATCAAGCAGATGTATTCCAAAAATTATTTTAAAAAACTGTTTTGCTCATTGTTTATATGTGTTCATACATCTTTAGTTTAAGAGGTGTGGTGTGTTCAAACAAAAGAAAAAATAAATTAAAACACAATAGAGCTTTAATATATCTACGAGTTTAATATTGTGTAAAAAGTTAGCGTTGTTTGGTGAAAGCAAATCTTGAAATAAATCATCTTATTATTTTTCCAAAAAAAAAAAAATAAATAAAAGTCATTACAGTTAGAAGTGATAAAAAAGCAACTTATTTTTAAATTTAAGTTTTTAATTTAATTTTATTTGAATTAAATTTTAATTTAATGCTTTTAAGGTATATTCCTTCAAGTAAAATCATTTTTAAATTATTTTTTAATTTTCCTAATATATATTGTGCTATTATTTTGAACACCATTCTGATCACATCCTATTTGCACTTTTTCAAAATGTGTGTGTGAAACATACATACAAACACACACATATCACTTGCTCAATATTAAAAGGTTTTATAAAACATTTTTTGAAGATTGAAGTTAATAACATATCATAATTTTATGTAAAAATAAGTAATTAAGACAGCTGATTTTTAAACTGCAACAGTTTTATTTTTAACAGTAAAATTTTTTTAAAATGGATATTCGTTAAAAAAAAACTGTATATAATTAAAAAATTTTAGCTTAATTTAAGCGGGGTTTAGTTGAAACGATACATATAAGTTCTAATGTGCATTTTAAAAATGCAAAATAAACAAGGTTGGTAACCGTTACCGATACCGTTTATCGATACTGTTTAAATACCGTTTAAATTTAGTTACCGGTATTGATACCGATACCGAAATAATTTTGTTTCGCAAAATACCGGTACCCAAATACCGTTTCCTTTGATACCGGTATTACGATTATATTCTTTGGGAATAAAAAATCCAAAAACGCTTTGTTTACATGCATAATTGAACTCCAGAAAGTTCAAGAACAACTTTTCATACAATTTACTTGAGGGAATAAAAAAGAAGGAGAAATTTTTTTTTTGAGAATGAAGCCTTTCTAGGTTCGTTGCTCTTGAATTCACGTTGGAATATTGTTCTTAAGGGTTGCCTTAGTTGAACGGGCAATTGAT